>JANRMT010062861.1:1109573-1127042 GCA_026402145.1 Polypterus bichir lapradei | reverse complement strand
TTTATCTGTCTATTTGTTTGTTTATCTGTCTATTTGTGTTTGTTTATTTGTCTGTTTGTTTGTTTATTTGTCTGTTTTTAGGTTCTTTTCATCGGCAGGGACAGCCCTGAGACAAAGTGCTGTGGCCAAGCAAGAGTGACGAAGGAGCCAGCACTTGGCACTACTCTACAGCGTGATGGGGTGAGGAAGAGTGGCACATCACAAGAAAGAGGAGACACGAAGCTGCAATGACCGCGGCCGAGTCGGGGGTCCAGGCTCCAAATCCTCAGGGGGTCTAACTGCGAGAAGCTACAGCTGACAGTTAAGAGGGGCGTCAAATTTCAGTGATAAATGAGGATCCCAAAAGAAGGTGGGATTGCGGGGCTCAGCACGATGAGGAAGAAGACAACAGGAATTCAAAGGAGGACGGAGACGACCGAGACGACGGCCAACGTCCGCGCCCTCCTCCGATCTCCTCGACTGGCCTCGGTCATTGCAGCCTAACAATCCTCAGGGGTGGAAAGAGAGAATTAAAAAAGTCAAGACGGGTAACCTTGAGCTTCTCAAAGTCTTTCTGGTATCTGTCCCTCAGGCCAATGAGGTCCCCTTCCAGGTGCTTGTGCTCCACCAGCTCGCCCTTCATGACATCCCGCTGGGTCTCCAGCTCCAGAATGCGTTCCTTCAAGACGGCCACGGCATCCAAATCCCTCTCCTCGTCACAGCTGGGACGGCGGGAGACTTCAGGTGGGGGACTGGTGAGCCTCTCCAGACTCTGTCGCAGCGCCGCGATGGTCTGAGTGTAGTGGCCGTGCAGGCGCTGCATTTCTTCTTCGTGGATCTTCTGGAGCTCCAATATGCGCCGGTGAAGGTCATCTTCCAACGTGCGGATGTCCCGTCTGTGCCGCTCCTCGGCCCGCTCCACATCGCCCCGCATCTCCTCCAGCCTGCGCTGGCTCTCCGCTTCTCCGACCGCTTGCTTCCGTTGAGCCTCCTGGAGCTCAGCCCTGCACTGGCGCGTCAGCTCCTCCACGTCGAAGAGCTTCTGCTGCTGTCTGGAGATCTCAGCCAAGTGCTGGGAGGCTTCGGCTCTTAGAGCCTCATTTTCTTCCTTCAGACGGGCGAGAGCCGCCTCGAAGGCGCACCTCTCCGCCAGCAGGGCCTTGTCGTAGCGCTCCTGGACGGAGGCGACGTTCTTCACGTGCTCTTGGCACAGAACCTCCATGCTGCCGTAAGCGTCCTCGTCACGCTGGACTCTCAGCTTGCACGCTACATAGGCGATCTGGGCCTGAACGACGGCCTCTCGCACCCAGACGGACGAGGAAGAGTCCCAAGCGAACATCCGAGGGGTAAAGCGGCAGGGAAGCGCCGACTCGACGTCCCGAGACAAAGGCCGCAGGAGCTGGGCCTGCCGTCTGAGGGCGGCGGCAAACTTCTCGCCACTGACCGAAGGAACGCGGCCGCCATCCTGCCCGAGGTGCTTCTCCACAACTTCCGTCGCTAAGCTACGGGCCTCCTCCATTTGAATCTGCTCCACGTAGGGGGCGAGTTCGGGCGGAGTGACGTCGGCCAAGAGACCCGCCTCGCCGACGGCTCCTCGGACCCCCCGGTGCCGGCGGCTCTCGGCCTTTCCGCTACTGGGCTCCTCCATCTGCCTTTGGTACGCGTGCTTCAGATGCTGCAGTCTGAGAGACGCTTCACTTGCGACGCGGGCCACACGGGCGGCACGGTCTGCCATCTGCGACTCCCCGTCTCTCTCGGCGTCTTCACATGGCATCTTCTCGCCCTCTGCCCACAACTCACTTTCCCAAACCAACTTGCGTGTTAAGACATCTGCATAGGCCGCGGCGGTCTGCTTGCTATCCTCGAACTTGCCGACTTCTTGCGAGATTTCCGGAGCACAACTTTCCACGGAGGCGGCCATTTTGTTCAGTAAAAGCGCTTCAAAAGCCAACATTCTGGTCAAGACGTTAACCTTGCCCTCCGTGGGCACCACACTGGCGGCGCTCTCTCGGCCGTTCAACACGCACTCCTCTAAAAATGCCCCCTGCTGCTTCAGGCACTGGGTGGCGTTGACCAGTTGGTCGTCGGCCTCCTGCAACACACAGTGCAGTGTGCCAACCTCGACGCCCTGCCGACACCCGAGCAGCTGCTGGACCTTCTCCCGACTGGACTCCATACAGGCGAGAGCTTCGTCACAGATCCCCTTGGCGAGTCCCATTCGGCACCAGGCCTCTCGCAGGACTGCCGCCTGGGCGTCCATTTCTCCCTGCAGCTCGGCCTTCAGCCCGTCTATCCTGGACAGACTGGCGTCAAGCTGCCGGCGCAGCTCGTGCTCCGTTTCGGCCCAGCGGCTCTGCCGCTCCATTACCGACTCCAGCTGTCGGCTCTGCTCCTCTTCCACTTTCTGGGTTATTTCTTTCAGCTTCTCTTCCGTCACGTACAGTTTGTTCTCCAGGGAATGGATGATGGAGATGAACCTCCCAGGATCGCCTTCCATCCTGTCTATCGCGGACCCATCCCGACTGGCATCAGAAGATGCGTTACTGGCCAACGACTTGTCTCCCTCGTATTTCTGGCAGTAGATGCTAGCAAACCGTATCCTCTGCCTTTTACAGACCGAGGCGTCGGGGTCACTTTCCGCCTTTGACCCGAGGCCTTCCTTTGGCGGCGCACCGTCGAGCTCGCTGGAAGCGCCTGGTACCCGCAGCTCGGCCAGCTGCCGCTCCAGCTCGCCAACGCGCGACTCTGCCGCTTCCAGTTTCCCTTCCCGGCCGTCCAAGTGGCTTACCAGCTCTTCCTTCGCCCGCAGCTTGCTCTCCGTTTCCTCCAAGCTACTCCCCAGCGCCGCCATTTTAACGAGAGCCTCGTTGAGATCTCGCTCCTTCTTCTCCACCAGTCGGTCGTACATCACTTGGACTTCTCTGATCTGGTCCTCCTTCTCTCGGAGGACCTTCTGGATCTCCTCGGACACTTTCTCATAGGAGTGCTCCAGGTTGTAGTAGTCCGTCTCCTCCGTCTTCAGCCGGGATCGCAGTTTGAGCGCCTCAGCGTCTGCCTCCGACAATTGATGGCTCAGTTCCTGGCACCTGCACTCAAGCTGATCTTTCTCCGTCTGCAGGTCTCGCACGTTCTGCGTGAGCTTTTGGATGCTGCCGTTTCTGAGCAGCAATTGCTCCTCCAGATGGTGGACAGTCTCGCTGTACTCCAGAGTAGCAGTTCGCTTTTCCTTCTGCGTATCTTCTCGCTGGCATTCGGCCGCCTGCAGCCTCTCCTCAAACTCCCTAACCTTACCCTCCGCCTCAGCAAGGCTGCGACTCAGAGCCTCCCGCTCCTTCTCGTGGCTCTCCTTCAGAAACTCGTAGGACGCCTGTCGCCGTTCCTCGTGTAGCACGTGAGCCTCTTCCATGGCTGCCAGCTGCTTGGTGGCCTCAGTCAGTCGGTCCTGCAGCTTCAGGGCTTCTTTCTGGTAGTCTCTCTGCAAGGCCTGCTGTCTCTCCAGGTCCCTGAGAGCCTGGCTCTTCTCTAACAACAGGGCCTCCACCTCCCTGAGCCTGGCCTCGCTCTCCGTGAGCTGAGACTGGAGGGTCTCCTCGTCGCGCTGCCATTCGCCGGCCTGCTCTTTCAACTTGTCCCGCTCGGCCTGAAGCTCCCGCCGCATCTTCCCGATGGTTTGCTCCCCTACATCGATTTCTGCCGTGGCGTTGCTGAGCTTGTCCTGCAGCTTCTGAATGTCCAGCTCCCGCTGTCGGATGATCTCCTTGACTTGTCCGTAGTTTTGCTTCAAGGTCTGTACCTGCTGGTTTGTGAGGTCCTGGCGCTGGCGCTGGGAGTCGAGCTCTGTCTGGAGGTCTTGGTTTAACTTATGGAGTCTGTGCCAAGCACCCATCTGCGAGGCGGCAGTGGCGTCAGTCTTTAAAAGATTGATTAGACAGACAGACAGACAGACAGACAGACAGACAGGTTAGTAACACTCTTTGATTTCAAAAGCAGAGCGTCACGTCTCTGACTGGACCAGAAATGAGCACACAATACACCAAAAAAAAAGAAAAGAAAGAAAAAGAAGAAAACGAGAAGAGAAAACTTGAGCTGTGCTTCGGCTTCATTTAAACAAAAGCAAACCAAACGTGTGTCGGGGGAGCGGAATTAACGGAGAGCGGGCCCACTTACCGGTCACCAGTCATACGGACCACCCAAACGGGGGCAGTGCACTTGGCAGGACTGGCCCTGAAGACACAGGAGTTGATGACCTTGACGTCCACGACACCCAATTTACAAAACTTCACCCCTCGGCCGAGCTTCACGGCGCTCTTCCTCAGCTCAGCCTCACTTATCTCTAGGTGACCGCGTCTGCTGAACTTCATACTGGCCTGTCCAACTAAACTGAGCTGGCTGGAATCTTCATCTTCCTCTTCCTCTTCCTGTAGCTGGGCTGGCAGATCTGACCAAAGTGTAATCAGGTGTATCTGGAGAGCATTCAGTCTCCTAACTGCCTGCGCCAAGGCCTTGTGGCGGATGGTCAGGACCCTTGCCCGGGTAGGATGCCCCTGTGATGGGAAGGACCGGGGGAAGGGGGCACATTCTAGTCAGTACCTCCCCCGAAACATGAGAGGGCACCCCTCCCTGGCTCACAGCAGGGCCACAGGTTTGGCGCTTAGAAGCTCAACCCTGCTGGGGCTCGTGGCCACCACCAGCGGGCACCTGGGCAGTTCCTGAGCCCTGGGTGGCAGCACATCTGGGTGAACTATAAAGGGGGCTGCCTCACTCCATTTGAGGAGCCAGAGTTGGGAGGACAGAAGAAGCAAAGGCTTCTGGGCTGGACTCTGTAGTGCACAGAAAAAGCGCTGCCCCTCTTAAATAAACCGTGTGCTGTGTGGCAAACTCGCCTGTGTCGGGTCAGGGCAGCCATACGCGCCCTTGGGCTTCACAGCCTAAATGCCCCCCTTCTTCATAACCTCAGTACGGCCGAGCTGCCACTGGAAGGCATTGCTTGTGTGATGCCAGGCTGAATCCGTTAAAGCATAGCTGGCAGACAGCAGCGCTCTCCTTCATCACGGTAATAACTCGCCTTGGCTCGGACACAACTGACACACTCGGTATGGCTGATCTGACCAGTATGGCTAACTGGGAGGGGTGTGCCCTTCTGTGTTCCTCACTGTGAAACCAGCATAACTGAGATGCAGCTCTCCCAGTACAAGAAAGGTGCCAGGGATGCGACCGAGAAGAACTCGTATCACAAGGGACGTTCTTCTGCTGCCCGTTTGTTAGTTTTACAGCTCGGACACGCGGACTTAAATGGGCGTCTCAGAGGTTGATGGAAAGGGCAAAATTTACAAACTTCACTCGCAAAGAGAACGGAAAGAAGTCAAGTTAGGGCAATTGTGTCGCCCGCTCCAAAGTCATGCAGGCCAACGAGTACGAGGTCACTTCAACCAGCAGACAAAGCACAGCTTAAAGCTTTCATCGGCGCCTGACTTCATGTGACGGGCAACATGGCAAAGACGTGACATCTCAGCGGAAAAGTTAGTCGGACTGCATGCTTAACGCCACCGCCATGCAATTCAGTGCAGTCATCTGACCACTGGGCACCATCAGCAAATAAAGATTCATTTGTACAACTCCTTACACCCTCAAGTTCCACTTACAACGGTCCTATGGCCCCAAATCGAGAGTAAACCATCTCCACACCTCCACTTGACACAACTTCCTTGGAGTGTCGCACGGCAGGAGACACCAAAACGGCTACCAGTCACCAAGCTGCCCGCTATGATAACACGTCAGATGCCACGGTGGCATGACGTCTGCCATTACTAACCCGATCACAGAGACTGCAGTGAACATTAAATCAGAATCCGGAAACCATCGCTTGTGGAAAACACGTCAGGCTCCTCCACACCTGAAACATCATGGCGGCCAAAACCAGCAGAGGGCCGGCACTCTCACTGGGCCCACTCCATTTACAGGCCATTAGCCACTGGTGCGTGCTGTTAAAACGGCAAATGGACTGGTCCGTCAGGAACCTGGGGGTCCAGTAATCCCACCGACAGTGCAGTGCAGCTCCTTGAAGGTTCATTGTGGTTCACAGCATCAATAAAGTGTCACTCACAACGGGCACCCTGACATAACTGAGGTGGGTGACAACACGTCTCTCGAGCCTTCATATAAAGCTGGTGAATCTTTAATGACAACATGATGCCCTCTTACTTTAGCAGCAAATCACAAGCCCGTCCGTCATGAACGGCCACTGCAGTGACGCTTCTTAATGGGGCTGAGGCGTCACCCGTCGCATGGCTGCACTCGGGTCCTAATCTGATTTGTCATGTGGTGTCATGTGGTCAATGCGCCGTTGCTCCTAACAACAACAGTACGTGACTAACAGATGCATTGTGGGTATTCCAACGTTCCACACAAGGCAAGGCGCTCTTTGAATGACCGCCTGTGAAGGACCCGAGTGACCGTCAGGGTCTTCTGAGTTCTCCATCACACTCGCTGAAATGGGTGGAGGAAAGTAAACCACCTGGGAAAACCAGCAGCCCGTGTCCTCTGGACTCGGTGACTAAGTGGCCTGGCCTGGCCTGGCCAGCTCTTATGAAGCGATTTATGAAAAGGGCAGACTGGCAGAGAAGGACAGATAATGAAGAAGTCCCACAGGCCATCCCACCTCGGTTTGGATTTATGGGACATCCCTGAAGGAGCAGGACGGCTGTGAAAAGCAAGTGTGTACCTGCAGCACGTAACCCTCACGTGCGCTCTGCTCTCGACTCTGAGCCTCCTTGAGCTGCTCTTGTAAAAGCCGATTCTGATCCTGAAGGCCGCGCAGCTCCTTCTGAGTCTCCTCCAGCTACAAGGGAAAGGAGAACCAAGACGGTTATTCGGCTTATTAAACGCTCTTCTCAGAATGTCAACATAGAGAACAAACGAAAGGGTAAACCAACATCACCCGTTGAGTGGCAGTAAAAGGCAATTCATTTATTACAAAGTTGAGTCATTTTGCCATGAGGTGTCCAGAAATGGAAGTTCAGTCGGTCAAACAGCCTTCACTTTGTGCAGCAAAAACCCTCAGGTCTCGCGTGACCACAACTGAATGTTTAAACTCAATTCACGCCTCGTTTTTACCCCCAAAATGGACCTAAAAAGTCAAGAGGGTCCAAAAAGGGCCAGACAGGACAATACGATGAAGGAAACGGACAAGCAAACTGAGAAAGAACAAACGTAACGTAATGTGAGGTCAGGGGCCCTCTGATCAGAGCCCACAGACGGCAGAGCCGATGAGGTCTCACTAAGGGAACTGCTGACATAAACTTCATTCACCACACGTCATAAGCGTCACCACACCGTGTCACACCGTGTCACACCGTGGGCTTAGGTGGAGTAAAACACGGAGTGTGGGGCTCAGTCGTTGCACTAAGGCCTCTTCTCCTGCAGACCCGCCCAAGTCTCCTCCTCCTCCCAGCCCTGATGACCTCACTTCCGCCTGAAGACACGCCTCTTCCTTTCAAAGCCGGAGCACTTTCTTTACAGTATACACTCGCCGATACAGTAAGTCGGGCCTTGACTTGACCGTACGATTTCTGGTATTTTATAATGTCGGTCGAATGCGGAAGCCTCCCGCTATTGGTCTGGAGATTCTGATATGCCAACGCCCACCCACCTGAGAGAGTAACCACGGGGCGCACGGCCTTTGTTTTCTGTGTGGGTGTGGCAATGCGCTGTATCGGCGGGTGCTGCTAACCCCTCTCTCCCTCTGTTGTGCCCGCGTGACCACACGGTGATACCCGCACTGCTCTGCTCTTGTGTTATTTGTACCTCACACACGTTTATCGTAAGAGCATCCCTCATCTACGACGGAGCGTTTGATCAGAAGAAAATATGAAGCTGGTTTTAAATTAAAAGTCGTTAAAGTGGCGAAAGAAATTGGTGACTGCGCTGGTCTAAAAAATAAAAAAATAAAGTGTTGCATTTTTGAACGGGCATACAAGTCGGGGTCTGATTTTAGGATTGATTTTTCGGGATTCAAGACCCGACTTATACACGAGTACATTCGGTAAGTTTCAGTCTACCGTGGCGGAGCGCTGGGGTCCCTGCCCACCTGGGACGCCTGGACGGACCACGAGAGGGCAGCCAGCCTGGTTGGCAGGGCTGGTTAGCTCATCCCTGTTGGGGGCGCCTGGAAGAGTCCTGGGTGCTCATATGGCACTTCCGCCACATATCCGGGGTGGCATAAAAGGGGCCGCCCCGCTCCTGGTGACGAGCCGGAGAGCCTGTTGGTGATTTGTGCTTTGGGTAAAAGCAGAAGGAAATAAAACGTGTCTGTCTGCCTGTCTGCCTGTCTGCCTGCCTTTCCACACTACGTTACGACTCAGAGCTTTACGCCTACTCGTCGTTTTTGTGCAACGGGGTGGAATCTCCAAACGTTCACCTTGTGACACCCGTACATTATTAATATTTCAGGTGTCGGGGAAGGATTTGCATAAAGGGAGCAGAGAAGACCAAATGAAGCAGAGCGCTAATACAGAATGGCACAGCAATACGTCACTACACAGCGAGGGCACAAAGCACAAGATGGCAGTTCTTCTCCTTCCCAAACTGGCTTTAATAGGAGCTCTGGGCTAAACGTCGCCCTTACTTGGATTGTCTAAGGCACGTCCACCATGCCCTGGCTTGCCATCAGACACCTGAAGAGATCGCCACACTTGTGCCCCCTGAGCCCCTAATATTAAAAGCCTAAGAAATGCTTGCTTTGTTTGAGACACACACACACACACACACGTCTTTCTTATTTTCAATCTATTTTTAATATACGAGTTAATCAAATCCTTTTTTCCTAACCTCTTTTTCCAGTAGTAAAGGTGCCAAGTCCTGCGGTGGCACACTCTCCGAGACAGATGCTGAAGAGTGAAGTGTAGAGATGGGGATCTGCTTCTCCTCCCGCAGAGGCGTCGTCTCCACTTGATGCCAGCGTTCTTCTATCTCCACGCGCACGCTTGGCGACTTCGACTCGAGGACGATGGCCTGGGAGCGGCCCACCTCCATCTGAAACTTGGCATCGTCTTGGCTGGAGACAAAAGACACGTCTGCCGTCTCGAAACGCTTCCGCCGCACTTCCCTCCGCCAGGCCCGTTCCTTTTCCAAGTCTGTAACCGCACTGGCATTTTTACGCGGCTCTTCCTCCACTGGAGCGGAGGGACCGACAGGAGGGCTTACGGCCACTTCGGCCATGGCAGGCTCTCTTTCTTGTGCCAGTAACTGGCGGGTGGGACGAAACTCGGCCCAGTCAAAGGTTTTAGAGCGTCCATCACGGCGGCGTTCCCGCGCCCCAGCTTTCTTCACTGCGTGGCTCCCGTCTACTTGAGATGCGTCCTCTGCCGTTACACGTGCGTCACTGGAGGGCTTTGCTGCGGCTTTCTCCTCTGGCAGAGAGCTGAAAACAAATTATTAATATCGTTATCTTAACAGAGGACTTCACTGCCAACTAACGATTCATTCAGCTATTCGTGTCTAATTAATGTGCCCGAGTCATTAAACACCAACTGTAAGGTAGGATTTAAAGTTCATCAGCTGATCTGGTAGCTGGGCAGTCAAATAAGGAAAGATGGACAAACATGGAGCTGACCAGTAGAAACGGGTCTCCTGTGCCACAGCTGCCAGTCGATGCCTTTACACACCACCTGCCTGTGCCACCAGAGCAGCTTCTTTACATTACGTTTTGCCAAGTGACGCAAAAAGAGGACTGAAAACGCACTGCAGGTCCTTTGCCCCAAAAACCTTGAGAAATGGGCATCGAATGCCAGCAACAGAGGGGTCATGAAATACGCCATCGACCCACACGGTCGGGTCGGTCAGCTTTCACTCCGCTGCAGGCTCGTCAGCCCAACATTTCACACCCCTTCAAGCAGAACATTTTCGTGGCGTGGACAGTCGTTTTTAACTGGAGTTCTCTTTTCCTGGAGAGGCCTGCCCTGCAATGGCAAGAGGTGGCAGTGCCAGCCCGGCCTTCGCCGAACTTGGCAGCCTAAGATCATCTGCGGTTTGCAAATCAAACTAAAGGCTGATCTTTGGAACTTAAGGAACACTAATGAGCGAGCCGAGGCGGCCGCCGCTTTCAGCCATGGGAGACCCCTGTGACGCCACTTGGCCTTTCGCAAATGGACCGTAACATTCGCCCATCGCCAATTCATACCTGCATGTGCCACTTAGGAGGCTTCACCTCTCTACTCGAGCGCCGATACAACACGACAAACCAACTCGGGACCAGATGAGGACCCGAGTGCAGCCATACTGTACAGCAGGTGACACCTCAGCACCACACCAGTTCAGACGGGGTGCAGGTTTGTTATGGTGGCTGGAGTGCCAATTCTGCCAGCAACCATGCAGACTAATGTCATACCCAGGACGGAGCAATCGCAGGTTAAGGGCCTTGCCTTTTGGCATTTACGGGATTTGAACCGACAACTTTCTGACTGCCAGCACAGATCGCTCGCCTCAGAGTGGTGCCAGCCAGGAAATAAGTGACGAGACGGGCTCCACTTATATTTAGACATCTGCCTGCTGCAGCATTTAGACAAGCGACTTGCTATTGGATGTTTAAAAAGATGACGCGCTGTGACATCTACTCTGAGCCGTCTACAGGGCCAAGGTGGAGAAAGAAAAGATGTTAAGGCTGTGGGATGGCGCGAGCGCAAAGCGGGCAGCTGCTCCCTGGCAAGCCTCACGCTCAGTGACTGTTAGGCACAGAGCCGACATCAAATTATAACTAATTGACAGCGATCTGCTCCGGGGCCCACAGCACGTTCACGTTCTTATTGCGTTAGGCTGGACGAGATACCCGCCCTGAAGCAAAGCGAGACGCCATTCACACGACGTGAGCGGGTGGACTTCGACTCTAGCAGCACGTGATGTGGAGAGAGGACAGGCGCCTCACCCGCCGTGATCGACACTCCCCTCCGTCTCCGTTCAGTTTCCGTTCAGAAAATCCAACTCGGTGCCAAGCAATGGCTGCATATTAAGTCAATATGATGGCATCATCGATTGATAAATGACGAAGTTCAGCCATTGCTGCCACACCTAGCAGTGTGACGACACGCAGGCCGACAGGACGGCCAGCACACCCGGGTCACCTCCTCCTCCTCTAGTGACCGCTTGACGTCACGTTACGCTCTCGTCACCGATGTGCTCGAAGGCGTAACTGGCACAGGACGTGGATCGGTGGGCACTCTCTGCTGCTTCGCTGGCAGAACACACAAGAGCGCTCGTGAAAAGACTTTTTTCAAACTGGTCACTTACCAACCTGGTGCATCTGGATTTTGCTGTGATAAATGCCCACATCTGTAATATCTTACGATGCCAGTGTCTCCGAGTCGCACACACGTGCAGTAATCAGCTGCAGCCAAACGTCAACAAGACCCAGTAACTTGGCGTTTGTGTTTAAAGCCAGCTGGACGGTTATCGAGCCGCACATCTCTGGCCAAGCAAACAACTTAAGCTCATTTTGCATGCAATGTTTGGAATGTGCTGCCCGCCCTTGGGGTGAGAGTAGTGCGCCTCAATCAAAGAGAGGAGGGCACCGTGGTGGTGATCTGCCAACTCCTATGCTCTGCCACACAACTGACGGCACGGAAACTCCAGTTTTCATTTGGATGATTAAAACGTGCTGCGCCAACTGGGCCGGCGCTACATAAGCTGGTGCGTATTAAAGATGCCAACCTGGGTGTCGTAAGCAAAAGTCTCAGAGAGATGTGCTTCCTGGGAGAGCATGGGAAGGAAAAAGAAAACAGACGGTAAGTAGAGAAGAGCGGCGACCGAGAGCCATCACTACAGGTACAGGGAAAGGGCGCGGACAACACAGACCCCATAAACCCAGCGCCGTCAGACGACTCATACACAGTACCCGCTTTGTCTCTCGATCTTCCATCTTCTCGTTTAAAGACTCTTGCCGTTTTGTTAACAACAGTGAAGGACACAAATGGAGGATCTCTGGACAAGCGAGAGTGCGAGAGCCGTGGAGATGAAGGTTCATGTCGGCCCACAAAACGAGGGACGCCGCATGAGAACAAATCCATCAAGACGACAGAATCCTGCTGTAGTTGTCGGGAAGCTACACTTGGTGTAAGAAACACAGACGCCACTCACAAGAAGGTCATACAAGAAGAGTGGAGAACGTGAGGCGGCACGTCAGCCACAGCAACGGCCTGTCGGTCACCACATAAGAGACCACATGCAGGCTGCCAACACGACACCCTCCTGGAGGTTTAATGAAGGTGTGACGAGTCGAGTCTATCAAACCACAAAGATACGACTCCACTGCAGACGGCCAAGCGCACACCTGACGTTAAAGATCAGCCAGCGATTCACACCAGCTCTGTCTGCACGGAAGATAAATGGGAATCAACCTGCTCGAGAAATGAGCGTCAATCTCGTCAAACCGTATCTCCTGAGTTCTGCCACGCTAGGAACTGGAAAACCGCAAATGTCTTCTTTAACTTCGAAATTTCAAGGGAAACGCTGCCTAAAAATGACATCAAACACAACACTGCATGAAAACCAAAGGTGGAAACGAAGGACAGCAAGTCAGGGCTTTAAAAGCAAAGGAGAAATGTAGGAAGAATAGAAAGAACAAAGACGGCAGAGAGAGGACGGCAAGAGGGTAGGTTTAACAATCTTAAGAAATAAAGGCCTTCAGTCAGAGAAGCAGGTCAGATTTGAATGGCAATACTTACAAGAGACAGATGGACAGAAGGAGAGAGATGGAGAGAGAGTGAGAGAGAGTGAGAGACGGAGAGAGAGAGAGAGAAAGAGAGAGAGAGAGATGGAGAGACAGACAGACAGAAGGAGAGAGATAGAGAGAGAGAGACGGAGAGGGAGAGAGAGAAAGAGAGAGAGAGAAAGAGAGAGAGAGAGAGAGAGAGAGAAAGAGAGAGAGAGATGCAGCGACAGACGGAGAGAGACGGAGAGATGGACAGACGGAGAGAGAGAGAGAGAGAGAGAGAAAGAGAGAGAGAGAGAGACAGAGAGAAAGAGAGAGAGAGAGACAGAAGGAGAGAGAAAGAGAGACAGAGACAGACGGAGAGAGAGAGAGAGAGAGACAGAAGGAGAGAGATGGAGAGAGTGAGAGAGAGACGGAGAGACAGACATACAGACAGAAGGAGAGAGAGAGAGACAGAGAGAGAGAGAGAGAGACGGAGAGATAGAAAGAGAGAGAGAGAGACAGAAGGAGAGAGAGAGAGAGAGACAGAGACAGACGGAGAGAGAGAGAGAGAGAAAGAGAGAGAGAGACAGAAGGAGAGAGAGAGAGAGAGACAGAGAGAGAGAGAGATGGAGAGAGAGTGAGAGAGACAGAGAGAGAGAGAGATGGAGAGAGAGTGAGAGAGAGAGATGGAGACAGACGGAGAGAGAGACGGAGAGAGAGAGAGAGAGGGAGAGAGAGAGAGAGAGAGAAAGAGAGAGATGGAGAGACACAGACAGACAGACAGAAGGAGAGAGAGAGAGAGACGGAGAGGGAGAGAGAGAAAGAGAGAGAGAGAGAGAGACAGAGAGAGATGGAGAGACAGAGACAGACGGAGAGATGGAGAGAGAGACGGAGAGGGAGAGACGCTGAAAGGCGCCGTCCTTCCCCACCGAACCCCCCTGTTCTCACCTTGTCACATCTGGAGCCGTGGAGGGACGAATGCTCTTTGTAATGGCTTGAACCCAATTTCGCCGAATCCCCGATGTCATCGCCGAGAGCGTGAAGACTCGGTCTTTAGTCTACAGGGAAAAGCAAAAAAAAAAAAGGCGCAGATTAGAGTGAAGAATGAGGAGCAGATGTTTGACTGCACACGTCCAAGAACTTCAGGTGGGATTGTCACCCGCTGTCATTAAACTGGTCACTCCTGAGGAGCCCCCCGGTGTCTTTCGAGAGATCATCCGCTGACCAGACGAGCTCAGCAGAATAAGACAATGACACCGACGGGAATGCACTCACATGGATCTGAAAGCCGTAGTTTCGTTGCACTGGGAACTCCGTGACATCAAAGCAAGTGGACAGGTCAATCTCACCATCCAGGTCGGCAGCCTGTGTGCCAAACACAAAGCAAGATATTTTACAATGCAAAGAAAAAAAAAAAAAAAGCCATTGAAGTATATGGAAGAAACACAAAGGCAAGAAAAACTGGAGGTTGTGTAAAATAAAACCCTGAAATTATGGGATGGATGTGTTTGCTCAAAAAGGACAACTCACATGTGGCAACCAGACGCCAACATGCATATCTACTGTAGGTGTGAGGAAGGAGAACATCTTAAGAAGGATCCTAATGGGTTTGGGGTGGCACTGCCCATAGCATGAGACCAGGTGAAACTCTGGTGCCCACTTCCTGTCTCACAGACAATGAGGAGCTCCGAGTGACCCAGTAGTCTGAAGCTCACAATAAAAGACTACAACAGCTGGGTAGCACTCGCTTCAGGACATACCCCCTAACCAATGCTAACTCAAATATGCTGACCACCTCCACAAATTCATGGAAATGAAAACTCAAAGTGGTAGACCAGACATCTGCTCTCACTTATTGGTTGTTTTTATTATAAAAAGTATGTGACCCCCTAGGAATTCTCTCTATTTCTGTCTAATTCCCATATAAGACCTGGTGGTATCTTCATGTCAGCCCCCATAATGAACACACACCGTCTCCTAGAACTAAAGACACACAGATTTTCAGAGAATTTGTGACCCTATTGAGTAAATCATTCAAACTGTGAAACTGAAGGCTGGTTTAAAGTAAGTGAACCCTAAGCTAAGGACTGCACTCTGAATTTCGCACACGTGGAGTCCATTTAATGAGACGAGTTCAGAGGTGTGGTGGCCCAGAATGACTCCGATTGATCACAAACACGATAAAAGTTTGGGTTGGAGCTTTTTGACAAGAAGCACATCCAGATGGGAATCACGCCTCGCATTAAAGAGCTGTCTGAAGAGCTACGATGGAGAATCGTTCATCTACATGAGGCTGGAAAGGGTGACGAAGTCATCTCCAAGATCTGAGATCTTCATCAGTCTACTGTTAGGCACGTTGTCAGTAAATGGAGACCATTTGGTGTTGTGGCTACTCTGCCAAGATGACCCCAAGAGCACAACACAAAGTCAGCAATGAGGCCAAGAAGAACCCTAGAGTGACAGCAGAGGACTCGAAGAAGTCATCAGAACTGGCTGACATCTCTGTTCACGAGTCAACTACACGCAAAACATCGAACAAGAAAGGAGTCCATGGCAGGACACCAAGAAGGAAGCTACTGCTATCAAAAAAAGAACGTCGCTGAACGAGCACTTGGACACTCCACAACGGGACTGGGAAAATGTCTTGTGGAGTGAAGACACCAAAATGGAACTATTTGGAGGAACAAGCAGAACTTCACTTGGTGTAAAAAGGGCACCGCATATCAACATCAACACATCATCCCTACAGTAAAGTATGGTGGAGGAGGGAACATCAGGATTTGGGCCTGCTTTGCTGCATCAGGACCTGAATGGCTCATCATCACTGAGGGCAAAAATGAATTCACAAGTTTATTATCAAATTCTCCAGGATGATGTGAGGGTGTCTGTCTGTCAACAAGAGGCTGGGTGACGTAACAGGACGACGAGCCCAAACATCGCAGCAAATCCACAGCACGATGGCTTTAGAAGAACAAACTCGGCCTTGTGGAGCGGCTCAGTCAGAGCCCAGATCTCAATCCTACTGAGTGACTTGAACAGAGAGAGAGATAGAGAGACGTACACAGAAGACAACCAAAGAATATGGAGGAGTTAAGGCAGTTCTGCAGGGAAGAATGGGCAAAAAAATTCCCCCCGCGCACGACGTGCAGGTCTGATCTGCAGTTACAGGAAGTGCCCGCCAAAGGAGGGTCAACCAGTTATGAAATCCCAAGGTTCACTTACTTGTTCCACTCCCACTGTGAACGTTGAATGCGTTTGTAAAATAAAGACATGAAAGAGTCGAATTGTCTGTGTGTCATTGGCTTAAGTTCATTGTGTAGATCAGGACCTGTGACTTCGATGAAGATCACATCACCTTTGATGACCAATTCATGCAGTAAAGCAGATCATTCTAAAGGGTTCACATACTTTGTACTTTGACTATAAATGCCTTATACTCCTTTAGGTTAATGTTGTTCTGAAAAGCGTTACATGACAAGTACGATACGTGTGACTGGCGTACTGCCACCCTCCTCACAGACCCCAGTGGGGCTCACTCACCTCCTCAGCAATTGAATCCCGATAAAACCTCAGGCTCTGATCAGTTAAAACAAACCAGTGCTTCTTCCACTGCAAAGCAAAAACACAAAGAGCTCAAAATGACAGTCCGATCTCCTCCAAGCGTCACGTTCTCAAGCGTTTGCTAAATCTATCAAAGTGTAGCTTGGTAAAGTCACCCTGGCAAATGTGCGGAAAGGACCCCACAGAGACGCCTACCTCTGCTGTGATCCACTGTCGTGATACCCTTCACATGCAAGCAACCATTTATTAAACTGCCCGCTTGTCCCAACACCAGTTAACAGGTGCACAGAAGGTACACCTCCCAGTAGGGGGCACCAGTATATCTCAGACACTGCCTAAGTGGCACCTTTCAAATACTATTTCAAGCCTGGCAGGTCAAGCAGATGATAAAAGTTGTGCCAGGGAGTAAACAATTCAGCAGCAGGCATCAGGAAACGAGTGGGCAGACGACCCTTCAGGCTTCTTCATCTTCTTATTCGGCTCAACAGTCGTTAGCTGATTTTAAAGGGTTGACGTGAGACAAAAACTGAAGTTAAAGGATCGCGAAATGCGGAGGACAGAAGTTCTTATTTGAATGCAATTCACATTTTTTATATTTAAATGATAACTTGAATGTTTTTTAAAGTTGATCTTCGTTTTTCATAATCACGGTTTATGTTAATTTGTCACTCCTGAAACTGAATACTTAAGTGAAGCATTTTTAAAAAAATACCAAGCCTGCTTCTGTCTTATACAATGGAGATTAAGGGTACTGGGGTCTCACGATGAAAACAAAAGCTTTAAAACTCGAAGAATACGACCCTCACGTTGAAGAGCAAAGGTTTCAACTGAAGAACATCTGAGGCAGGCTGGTGAGAGCAAATCAAACTGGAAAAAGTCTTCACACCGTCTTCTTGAGGAAACGATACACGTCCTGACATGGGAGCGTGAGTACACACACACACACACACACACACAGACACACACAGACAGACGGACACACACGCGCACAGACAGACAGACAGAGACACCGACACAGACAGACAGACACGCGGACACACACGCGCACAGACAGACATGCACGCACACACACACAGACAGACAGACAGACAGACATACACACAGAGAAAGACAGACAGACAGACACACACACGCGCACAGACAGACAGACAGACATGCACGCACGCACACACACACACAGACAGACAGACAGACAGACACACACACACACAGAGAAAGACAGACAGACAGACACACACGCGCACAGA
>JANRMT010062861.1:1088794-1109563 GCA_026402145.1 Polypterus bichir lapradei | reverse complement strand
ACACACGCGCACAGACAGACAGACATGCACGCACACGCACACACACACACAGACAGACAGACAGAGACAACGACACAGACAGACAGACACACGGACACACATGCGCACAGACAGACAGAGACAGAAAGACACGCGAAGACACACACACACAGACAGACAGACAGACATGCGGACACACACGCGCAGACAGACAGACAGACAGACATGCGGACACACACGCGCACAGACAGACAGACACACAGAAAGACAGACATGCGGGCGGACACACACACAGAGAAAGAAAGACAGACAGACACACAGAGAAAGAGACAGACAGACACACACATGCACAGAAAGACAGACAGACACACAGAGAAAGAGACAGACAGACACACACGCGCACACAGACAATCTCCAAATTTCCAAAGTTTCATCCCTGCAAGTCTGTTTTCTCAGTGGTTATGTTCTGCCATCACAAACGTGCACTCAAGTCACACGATGCCCACTTTTCTCTTATTACATTGCACGTGCAGGAAGATGCCCAGTGTGTGGCGGTGTGACGGTCAGGGGCATACATCAGAGTTGCACTGTATTTATAAAAGCTTTATATTTTTGAAGGAGCCAAGTCACCTACGTGTCGATGCTAAGCTCTTAGGGCCAATCAGCACACCGTTGTGCTCATTCTGTGACGGTTTGTGTGCAGGCAGGATTACAAAAATAACAAAAAAGAGAAAAGGGCAGAGAGTGAGAGTGAGAGTGGGAGTGAGAGTGAGAGTGAGAGTGAGCCAAAGCACAAACCTAACCCACTACCAAACTCAATGACGCAGACCCTCGGGCTCAAAGGGACTACACAAGACGACTTGCAAGGTCCTAATGCATACCCCAAACAGCACTAACACAGGGGGCACGACCGGACTGGGCCTGTGATGCCCCCCTACAGACCCCTGCACTACGTCTGTGCCCACGCTGAAACGCCAGCTCTTCAATGTGATTAAACTAAACGTATGCCTGTAACGGCCGTTCAGCTCTTGTCACCTGACTGCACGCTACACGCTACACACTACGTGCTCAGTCGTTCTCAAATATCACCCTCAGCAGCAGGCAGCATCTTTGTACAAAAACAAATGAATCTTTTGTGTAATGGAAGGTGCACAGCACCACACGTGAATTTCCTTTGATTATTTTCTAGTTGTCTACAGACAGTGATTCACGTCTGGGCATCAACACTGAATAAGGTCAATAAGAGCAGTCAGACAGACAAAGGCAGAGAGGTGAGATGGCATTGAGGAGAGATGAGGGTGCCAAGGACAGAGCTGACAGGCAAGAGGAGAAGAGGAAGGCCCAAGAGGAGGTTTATGGATGTGCTGAGAGAGGACATGCAGGTGACGACGAGGACAGGAAGATATGGAAGAAGATGATCCACTGTGGTGACCCCTAATGGGAGCAGCCAAAAGAAAAAGAAGAAGAAGGAGGAGACGACGACATTTTGTTGAGCTGAAATGGCACCCATGGGGCAGAAACAAAGGAAGACGAGCAGCGAGGTGAAGTGCACAGCCGCCTCCTTTTAAAATGACTGAATCGTACAACAATAGTTTAAATGACGCTCTTCTCTATTCTAAAAACTGACGTCGTTTTGCAATGTGTGCTCAATCTCAAGACGTGGATCAATACCCGATATCACTTTTGGCTTAAACGTGATTGATTTGGCACGTTCCCGGGCTGGGACCCCAGTACCCTTCATTTCCACTATAAAACGCAGCAGCAGGTTTTGTATTATTATTTTTTTTTAATTGTTAAACGTTGCTTCACTTTAGAGCACAGCTTCATATGAAATGTTAATATTTACTGGACTTTGACTGTGACGAACTAACTTTAGCTTGACAAATACCAAGCTTACCCAGTTACACACAAGTTAAATTCTGCCTCACCCACCCCACCATGCCCACCAATGCAAAGTAATGAGCAACCAAACAACTACTGACCACTCCATCCTGGTACAGCTTTGTCATCCATCCTTTCTTGAAGTTTAGCAGGTCGGGCTGTAAAAGAGACACAGAGCAACAGAGTGTTAAAGAGCAACACGTCCTGCCCTGGCAGAAGAGCATACCCATCGCAGATCTGAACAGCGCCCGCGTGTAAAACAAAGGCAGCGACCCGCCAGTGAGACAGTGCAGGCCCAGAGGCTCCAAACCTGACCGACGGTCCCTCGGCCTCCACCCTGTTCAGGATTCTTGTACTAATTTATATAATCTGGCGCCTCTGCGTGCTTATTCACGTCCAGGGGAATGAGAATTAAAAAGAAATGTTTTATTAAATTAGTATACAGAGCCCAGCAGCTCACACAGAGGAAGAGGAGACCTACCTTGATCCGATTCAGCTTCATTGCCAGCGTCTCTGTGTGCTCATGTCCCCCTGTAAACGTCAAGCCCCAAAGCCGCCTGTTAAATCTATTAATAACTGGGTGAACACCAGCAGCTGTGGGTCACGTGCTGCTCCGTACAGTCCACCAGCACAGAGGGCGGGCGGGCGGTCGGTCATGGCAGCTTTTCACGCTTTTTTATTTTGGACAGTGGTATCTGACACGCCACCCCATAAGCAATGCAAGTCCACAATGATTAGAGAACGAATGAGACAAGAGAACACAACTAGGAGAGACGGAGAAGCTGAAAAGGGGGAATCTGCACGAAGGGCGCGTGACCGAGAACTTCACAAGTGCAAAGAAAGGCCCGACATGACGGCAGCTGCAGCAGCAGGTTAACAACGGACACCCGCGGCTCGATCTGTAAAGATGCCCACTGACCACCAAGAGACCACACTAAGCTCTCCTTCATGAGCTTCCGGTGTACAAATGACCCAACAAGACCCGCGCCAACACAAGACTCATTTGTTACACTCCTTAGTTTTTCTTTCAATAAAGAACTAGAAGTCAAGTACACAAAAATGTCACCAATGCTTCACAGTGACAATAACTGTAAACCTCGGACAGCAGAAATGAATCAAAGGTCAGACTAAGCAACACTCCTGGGCTCAGAGGATATCAGAAAATGGTGGAGGATTAAAGAAAGAAAGAAAGAAAGAAAGAAAGAAAAGAAAAGAAAGAAAGAAAGAAAGGGGCAACGCTGAACTAAAAAAAATAAAGCAGACAGTGGGTGGGAGAGGAAGAAAAGAACAAAAGAAAGACCTTCTAGGGTTAGAGGAGAGTGTTGGGGGTTTAGTAGGCAGTCAAAGGGCAAAAAAAGAAAACAGGCGGATGTCGCAAATTAGTGACGAAGGACAATGCTGGGACAACTTTGACAAGTACGCAGGATTTAGAATTATAAAAATAAACAAACAAATACGGTGGCAGCCTTTATCAGATTTGCACATGAAAGCCCTCTCTACAGTAGGCATCTCTCCATCTCCGCATAGACAGAGGGGCTCTGAAGGGTCAAGGTTAGACCCTCGGGCTCAAAGGGACTACACAAGACGACTTGCGAGGTCCTAATGCATACCCCAAACAGCACTAACACAGGGGGCACGACCGGACTCGGCCTGTGATCCGCGTAGAAGGGTTTGGGCCTCTCGGCCTGCCACAGAGCACCTGGGAATTGCCCAGAGCAGGGTGGTCTGTTTCGCTCATCTTGGCATGTCGCCGCCAGCACGCCATTTATTTCATCTGCAGATTTTCAAAGAGCTGTGCAGCTCAAATGGATTTACAAACAGCATCATGCAGACGTACAGTCAAACATCTCTGAGAGTTACTGTGGCAAACGTCCGTGTCTGACGTGAACATGCGCATGTGCCATGGAGAAATGGGCAGGAAGGAGAGGAAAACAAAAGAACTGCAGTCAGGTAGGGTGCTGGGACGGCGGATCTCAAACTCTGCGGGCTTTTGTTCCACAAACAGCTTGACACACAGTCAGTCATTTTTCCCCTCTAACTGAACTTTTTTAATTAGGTGGGCTGTTCTTCCTTTTTCTTGAATAGCAGTGTGAACTGCACATTTAAGAGACATTCACAAATCTGTGTAAATTTTTGCTTTAGCTTAAAATGCTTAACGCTCTTTTGTTCTTTTGCTTTGACTGTAGTTTGCTCCCTTTAAGGCCACGTCACGTGACCTTTTCAGTCGCAGTCGGAGCGAGACGTGGCGGACGCAGTGTGCTCCCCTGACTACCGGTCACCAGTAGTGTGCCACACTAGTCTGAAGTTGGCCAAAGCAGGTTTGATGGGTTCTATGCCCATGAGAGATGCCAACCAGTGAAGCACAATGCAAATAACACAGCACTGAGGAATGAGGAACGCGCATGTGTTGGACCTTGCGAACAGAACAGAGTCTCCTCCGTCTGACAGCCCGTGTTTTATGTGCCAAGACAGTAGAAGTAATAAATGGCTAAGACTGTGGCTGAACTCGCCTTACCAGTAAAACGTTTTTGCACGGCCACTTGACTGTCAGAAGAAGAGGCAAACCTGCAATACTTTGGAAATATGAAACTGTGCTGCACAGTCGTCACATTTGATATTCCCTGTGAATTCTATCAGCTGTCCAGTTTGACATCCCAGCCAATGTGAACTTGCGTAACGTGACTTCGGCTTTAACTCATAAGGCTGACAATTAGTAGCGAGGAGAACACAAAGCTGGGCAAACGACTGCAACTCCTTCAGCGTCAGAACCACTAAAGTGTTCATTAAGAATTTAAACAGAAAAACTGGAAAAGCAGAATGAAAATCACCAAGATGACAACAATCTCAAAAACCAGGATAAAAAGAAAACCTTAAATGACCCCCCCATGTAACAAACACACACATACTGTACAATTACATTACAATGGATTTCTGTGTTGCCCAAAAATCACCCAAGAAGTGCCCCAGTGGGCTTTAACAGGCCCTGCCGTTTGACAGACCCCCAGCTGACGACAAGAAAAAAAAACTAGAAAGGCGGTTCAAAGAGAGACCCTTTACCAGGTAGGTTGGGCAGGCAGGGGGGGTCAATACCACACAATACACAGAGCAGAACAAAACTCCAGCCATCCTCAATACAATACAATAGAACAATACAAATATTACACGTGCAGAGCAGAATTCAATAGCAGATGATATCCCATAATAGGATTGGGATTTGTTCAGAGTTCTGGAGACCTCGGCCATTCCACAGCCGAGTCAGCGCTGGGCCAGCCAATCCAATGAAAGGACCCCTCTACCCGGCGATTCCTGCGATCCTCCCTTCTACCCGACATTCCAAACAGTCTAATGCCAGCCAGACCATACCAGCTTACCTCACCGACCCCAAAAACATACAAACTGGCAAATAGCAGCTTGCTTAATTCAGCCCAGCGGCCAATTAAACACAGAGCTTAGTCAGCCACATGTGGTACCCAGGACTGGGTTTGAGGACCACTGGTCTACAGGTTCAAAAGGATAAAAGCCCAGCCAGCCCCCCAGTACTAAATCAGGACAAAGCTCGTTCATTAACATCTAGATATGATTAATGTCACTAACACTGTCACCAAGACAAGCACACTTACAGTTAGATAAGGTGCCACACAAGAGGTTGGGCATCAAACTAAGAGAAGTGGCAGTTCAGGGTGTGCTGTGTAGATGGGTACAGAATTGGCTCAGGCACAGGAAGCAGAGGGTGAGGAGGAGCCTGATCAGAATTAAGAGTGGTGACCAGCAGGGGGCAGTGCAGGGGTTGCTGCTATTTTTAATATTTTTAAATGATTTAGATAGGAACATAAAGAACAAGCTGGTGAAGTTTACAGATGATACCAAGATAGGTGGATTAGCAGATCATTTGGAGTCCGTTATATCATCACAGAAGGACTTGGATAGCAGACAGGCTTGGGCGGATTTGGGTCAGTAAATATAAAGAATGACATGTAGGAAGTTAAAGAGTGAGGTGTGAATACACAATGGGGGGGTCTGAAAATCGAGAGACCACCTTATGAGGAGGAGTTAGGAGTCGTAGTGGACTCTAAGCTATTGACTTCCAGTCTGTGTTCAGAAGCCATTAAGGAGGCTAACAGAGCGTTAGGTTATATAGCGCCTTGACGTGCGGAGTACAAGTCACAGGAGGTGACACTCGGGCTTTATAACACACTGGTGAGGCCTCAGCTGGAGTCCTGTGGTCAGTTTGAGTCTCCATAAAGACACAGCAGCACTAGAGAAGGTCCAGAGAAGAGCGACTAGGCTGATTACGGGGGGCTACAGGGGATGAGTTACGAGGAAAGATGAAAAGAGCTGAGCCTTTAGAGTGATGAAGACGAGACCTGACTGAAGTGTTTAAAGTGATGAAGGGCATCAGTCCCGTGGATGAGATGGTGACTTTAAAATGAGCTCATCGAGAGCAGGCGGAGGACACCACTGGTAACTTGTGAAGGGGAAAATTCACACAAACATTGGGAAGTTTATCTTCACACAAAGAACGACAGGCACTTGGAATGAGCGACCAGGTAGTGTGGTGGACAGGAGGACTTGAGGGGCTTTCAAAACTCAAAAGAAGTGGAGAGGACTGGCGAGCTTCGCTGGGCTGAATGGCCTGTCCTCGTCCGGAGTGTTCTCATGTGGTTGTGTGCACCTTTCCTGTGGTGATTTTTTATTTTTAATTGCTCCATTTTCATGCCAGTGCATACTTCTATTGTTTAAAGGAGCTAATGCACATAACAGAAAACAGAAATCAGGAAATAATAATTAGCTTGCGTGCACAGTGCCACCTTTAAATTAATTCATAAATAATAATAATAATAATAATAAGAGATTTCTATTACAAATATTTAAACTACGGCTTCACGTCTGGCAAAGCAGGCAACAAGGTGGCACTCCTGTCCCACAGCTCCCATCCTCGCTGAGTAGCACCTGTGTCAACTTTGAACCGTCATCATTCCCCCATCAGTCAACTGTAAAACGAGTATGGGTGGGCATGAGTGTACCTTGCCTGGCATTTCATCCAGAGATGAAAGAGTCACTTACAGAGATGCTGATTTGACTTCAAGTTCAACAAATACATTGTGAGATTGTGACAGCAGAACATTTGTCACTTATGACACCCCCAGCACAAGTGCTAGCTGTCACAGGCCGGACCCCACCTGCTCTCTGCGGCTCAGCTTACCGTTATCGAGGACTCCGTGGTTCTCCTGTCTAGTGATTTGGCCCGTCTGCACGGACTGACGGGTAAAGAAGATGCTTCTGGAACGGACCCTCCTTTTGAAGCTTCCAGGGTAAACTGCTGAACAAAGGACAAAAAAAAAAGAAGAATAGGACTTCAAATTTCAATTCAACTTTCAGCAGCACACATTTGCGTAAAATCAGAGAAGAGAACATAAAAGTCACACCGCATGGCACGTACTTGGAATTAATCAACGAGTACAAATCTACAGCAAAGTTTGGAATTAAACTGTCGATATCTTAATATCCATCCATCCATTTTCCAACCCGCTGAATCCGAACACAGGGTCACGGGGGTCTGCTGGAGCCAATCCCAGCCAACACAGGGCACGAGGCAGGAACCAATCCCGGGCAGGGTGCCAACCCACCGCAGGACACACACAAACACACCCAGCACACACTAGGGACAATGCATCTAACCTGCGCATCTTTGGACTGTGGGAGGAAACCCACGCAGACACGGGGAGAACATGCACACTCCACGCAGGCAGGACCCAGGAAGTGAACCCAGACGGGTCTCCTAACTGTGAGGCAGCAGCGCAATCCACTGCGCCACCGTGCCGCCCCGATATCTTAATATTTAATGAAGCCAGTTAGTTGAATGAGAAATTGGCGGAGCTCGAGTCATCCTTCAAACTCAGAGCAACACCAAGAGGACCAAAAACGACAAATAAGGGGAACTTCTATTGTAAGCCACATGATGGAGGGGAACACAGAAGACAGTTGTCCTCAGTCCGTCCGTTCAGCGCCGACTCCAGACGACCGACTGGCCCTTAC
This sequence comes from Polypterus bichir lapradei, assembly GCA_026402145.1. Lineage (NCBI taxonomy): Eukaryota > Metazoa > Chordata > Cladistia > Polypteriformes > Polypteridae > Polypterus > Polypterus bichir. Next base: position 1,101,667 of record JANRMT010062861.1, on the reverse strand, counting down.
TGCAGCTTTCCAATCTCCCATCATGAAGAGGAGGTTTTCAGAGGTGCTAAAGGGACCAGTGGGCCGTTCACCCCGACGCAGATCATGAAGCGTGGAGCCCTGTCAGACAGCCGAAGTGATGGTAACACGCACTCTCCCTTTAACTCAAGGTAACACCTTCAGCCCCGAGGGGCTCTATACCTGCTTCAGAGGGATGGCGCGTCGTGCACTGCGGCCCAGCCGTGTGGAGCCAACAGACGTCCCTTGAGGTTCTGACCTACTGCTTTCGGCAATGGCGGCTGAGCTGGTCTCCATGTTCTCTGCATTCTCCACATCCAGCGTCTCAAATTTCTCAATCACCTGAGACCTCCTTAGGGGGGAAAAAGACGGCAGAATGAGTGCGAATCACCACTTTGCACAAAACGAAAGAGCACTTGTACAGATAGATACTGGCAGCCACTCCTGCACTCCCACAATGCATCAGCAACCCGCCCTTTAAAAGGTCTCATACACATCCTGTGGTCTGGTGGGCACTGGAGTACTTTACACAAGGGGCGAGAAACACTAGGACAGGAAAGTCAAATGTCAGGCACACCGACACCACAGAGGCTGCGATATTTCTGGACGATTTTCCGCTGTACATTTTCAAGGAGACAGAAGGAAAAGGCAATCAAAAATATGAAATGCCAAGTGAAATCATAGAGCCATGTTACAGTGCACTTCATTTTCTTCAGCCCTCTGCCCCTGACCTCAAGTGGGCCTACAGTGTGTTCATTCTTACTGGCAGCACTTCTCCGACGCCTACAGATCTCCCATACTGGACACGTGGCGCGACGGTGCCAAATGTGACCCGTTCAAATGGCGAGCGGCTTTGTCTGCAATGCCAGACGGCTTCAGCATTTGACGTGCAGGCCTCGCTCCGATATCTTCACAGAAACATTCAGCATACAAGCGATTTGTGTGTGACACAATTTAAACATTGGGACAGTGGGTGGGGCAGATGGCACCATTCAAACAGCTGATGGATGGCACTTGCTGATCACGTCACCCCAGTGGACCTCTCCTGTGACTCCATCGTCACTGTCACAATTCTTACAGAAGGAAGCAATTCCGTTTAATTGTGTATAGCGCCCCCCCCTACTTCAGGGTGCTATAATACGCTCACAGGTACAACGTGATTACCACTTACTGATTACAAATTGCGGTGTCTTCACAGCTCTCGTCTCTGGCACTAAAACACAGCCAGGGCACAAGGCTTTGTAAGGGCCACACTCCAGTGAATTTTGAAATGTTTGTAATGTTTTACATCCATCCAACCCGCTATATCCTAACTAACTGGTCACGGGGGTCTGCTGGAGCCAATCCCAGCCAACACAGGGCGCAAGGCAGGAAACAAACCCCGGGCAGGGCGCCAGCCAACCACAGGGCACACACACGGGACATTTTAGGACCGCCAGTGCACCTAACCTGCATGTCTTTGGACTGTGTGATTGTTTTACGTTTAGGACAGAGAGATTCTGATCTGGTTTTCCTCCAACACTGCGCCCAAATCTGCATTGTAGAAACTCAAAGTGAAGGATACCAGCTTAACATGAATCACAGCCCTGTGGTGGGCACATGAGAAGGCCAGAGCCGCCTCCTAAGTATCATGAGGATCTTCACGGCCGTTCTGATCAGTCACTACTCGGCCTGGCCATCATCTAGCCTCTGTCTTGGTGGCATTTTATGAACATGTCACTCAATTCCTACTCCATTCTCGCTCTGACCTCACGTAAGACTAAAGCCTCCATGCCAAGTGTTTGTACTTCTTTAGGTTGTGGAATTCTCTGACGGCCTTGCCTTCTTCTCCATCTTCCGGCTGCTCCCGTTAGGGGTCTTCACAGCGGATCATCTTCTTCCATCTCTTTCTGTCCTCGTCATCTTGCTCTGTCACACCCATCACCTCACCACATCCATAAACCTTCTCTTAGGCCTTCCTCTGCTCCTCTTCCCTGGCAGCTCTATCCTTAGCACCCTTCTCCCAACATACCCCTCATCTCTCCTCTGCACAGGTCCAAACCAACGCCATCTCGCCTCTCTTTGTCACCAAACTGTCCAGCCTGAGCTGACCCTCTGATGTCCTCATTTCTAATCCTGTCCATCCTCGTCACGCCCAATGCCAACCTTAGCATCTTTAGCTCTGCCACCTCCAGCTCTGTCTCCAGCCCATATAACATAGCTGGTGTCACTACCGTCCTGCAGACCTTCCCTGTCACTCTTGCTGGTACCCGCCTGTCACAAGTCACTCCTGACACTCTTCTCCACCTCTCTTTCACACTCCCCATTCCTCTGTACTGCTGATCCCAAACTCAAATGTGACGTGGAACTTTCCTAAAAGTCCTCCGTCACTAATGGACGGTTTGGTCTACAATGTGCGCTTCTAAAGATGGCCAGCACTGACTGACCAGTCACCTTGCCCTCGTCATTTTCGCCCACTGTCACTGTGGTACCTGCAGTGTTACTTTACGGAGCGTCACTTCTTTCAGTCTCCTTGCAGGTCATTCTAATGTGACAACCACAGTCCTGAATTCAAACTCTTCTGTGGAGTCCTGGAGTTCTCCCAGTCTGCCCAGGTGTCCATTGTTCTCGTAAATCGCTAAGGCAAGCGGGCTACGAGGGCCAGGGACTCCACAACAACAAGAAGCGTGAGTGTCCAGATGAGGAGCGCCTGCTCCCACCGTTAGTCTCTGCCTTGCACTCAACGCTCCAGTGCTTGTGATTCTCCATTTGAAATAAATGGGCCCTGAAAAATGAAACGAAATGAAACGTAAACTCCTGAGGTGCCCTTTGTTGTCAGCTTAGTGGTTCTGTAAAGCGCCCTTCGTTATCGTCAGGTTGCCACACGCTAAAGAGAACTGGGGTGTCCCGGAGTTTGCACCAAGGTCTTCAACGCATTCAAATGTTAACAACGGGCCGCTCCTCTTGTCTAAAATGGAGGCTCCAAACTCCTTGTGCTTGACATTTCACGCCTTCACCTTCTAAAGTACATCAGCGTCGCTGAAACTCCGAGGCACCCCGGTGCTTGCACTGCACCGCCCTCCACGGGGCACTCATGTGCCCATCCTGAATGGCAGAGCAGTCGGAGAGATCAAACGGGTGAGCACCGCTGTTTACCGATTTAAAAATGAAACCACTTTATCGATTCATCGTGTGAGGGACGTGAGAAGCCTGACGGCGTTAAGGCTGCGCCTCTTTGAATCGGCGTACGCGATTTGTTGATAGTGGCTGCACTTTCCAAAATGGCTGTAACGTCAGTGGGTACTTTACTAACGAACCCTGAACTTGCAGACACACTCAAAATGTGTGAATTACCTTTAAATTGTACAGAGCAGACACACACACACAAACTGAAAACGAACGTCTAATTCATTAGCGAAGTCTGCCCTTCCCATGTCACTGACTGTAAATCGGGGACATCACAAGGGTCTTTAAAGACGGGTCCGTCCGAGAGCCCCCTGCCTACAGTACAGGTGATGGCACAGCACAAAGGTGGAGAACAAAAGTGATCCATGCAGTGCAATGAGACAAAGAGCAGTGAATCATCATCAAATCAAGGGACAACAATGAATCAGAAGAAGAAAAGGCAGCCATACGGCTTCATTCATCAGCAGAACATCGCCAGGTCAGCATGGGCACAGATTGGAGGTGAAATGGAAGCAAGCAGGCGGAGCGAGTCGGGCAGCAACATGGCAGGAGAAGGCAGAGCGGGAGAGTGGCAAGTCCTGGAGAGACAAAACAGAAGAGAGAGAGGACTGAAGGGGGTGACAGAAACGTCTGGTGGCAGATGGCTCTGGCAACACACCAATGAAATGGTGGCGTGATGTGCCCACAAACTACTAGACCATTATCATCATCTTCGCACGAAGCTAAGTGTCACCAGGGAGGCATCCCAAGTGTACATGGAAGACACGACCGTCCAGCACGAACTGCTGCTGAACCCTGGTTACGTTGACCAGGCAGTTACCCAACTAGAATACTTTGCCATCACATGATATACAAAATGAATAGGTGCCAGTCTGCTATTACTAGGGCACAGATCACCAGGATTAGTCTCAAAGCAACTGACAAGCTAAATAAAGGAAATGAATGGCTGCTGGGTGACGTTTAAGGACGGCCACTCTGATGACAGTCACCTTTCATTGCTACTTTTCAGAAACAATTCCAAAATAAAGAAGTGCCACACATACGCCAAGTGAAAGGCAGTTTCCTTTTTCTCCAAATTAACCCCTGCTTGGAATGTTCCTCTTAGATTGGAATCCACTGCTGTGCTTTTCCTTTATGAGGACACGAATGCAAACAACTCATGCAGCCCTGCCCAGCGTTACGTGGCACAAGCACCGGCTCTCAAGGGCTCTTACCTTCTCTCTTGGCCAAAGAGACGAACCACTTCCTCCCGGCCAGGGCTGCGTGCCCGTGTTCTTTGCTCCAGCCGCTTCCTCTCCACCTGGAAGGCATCCCGGTTGCTGATCCTTTTGGCTTTTGGGATGTCTGCAAGGGTGGCATATTCCCTTGTATTCCGGCTTGACTGGCATGCTCCTGCCTTTTCAATTTGGGTCCCCCCGCCACCAGCCCCCCGGCTCTCCCAGCTTGCTCCACTAGTCTGTGTGGTGCTGCTTGCCTCAGAGTCCAGGGAGCTTTGGGACGAGCTGATGGCCGAAGACCCATTGGAGTGGAAGGGACCTGGGGAAAGGAAAGGGTCGCTGTACTCCGGAGAGCGGCAGGGGTTCGGGGATTCTGCATCGGGGTAACTGTACCTGCTGGGGGAGGCGTATTGGAGGTGCTGTGGGGGCTGTGGCAGCGTTTCTTCTGGCGTTTTAGCCTCGGGTTTGGTCTTCTCTAAAGAAAAGTACCCACTTTCCACACGGGCCTTCCTGCCGCCATCCACGTGCTCGGTGCTCCCAGACTCCGACTCTGAAAAAGGGACATAAGAACAAAAGAGTAAGAGCAGCTGTGCTGGCGACGTGTGTGTGTGTGTGTGTGTTCTGCGAAATGGACGCCACTTCTGCGACTACCGCAGTGAAAACACAAGACGACACTCAGCAGGTCAGCTGATCCAGCTTGAGGGACACGACACACCTGCCATGCCATGATGGGAGCTCGGCTTTCACTTCACATACACATAACATCCACCATCAGGGTTAGGGTTAGGGTTAGGGTTAGGGTGAATATACCCTTTGGATTAATAAAGGATCCATCTATCATTACGATTGGCTGGAGATACAAGAACTCAAGAGGCAGAAGGTAAAGGAAGCTCTGCAGCCTCGGTGTGTAAACTGCTTATTCTGGGGGTGCGTTACTAAAAGGGATGGCCTGAAATGACAAAAACTTGCAATGAAGACAACATCACGTGCTTTCTAAGCGCTGGCTTCCCAGGCTCTCTGACACCCTCGACAGGACAGCCCTGCCCTGCCTGGGATTATCCATTTGAGCGAGCTGGCAAATTGCACTTTGAACCGACTAAGGCCGGATGCGGCGTTCAACGAACCGGTTGTAGCGGTTTAAGGGTCAAGACAGACGGACAGAGAGGGAGACAGGGTTAGGATGACAGATATTAGTTTACTCTTGGGGACAAAGAAGTTAAGACTTTACAGAAGCTCAAGAAGAACAAAACTATTCTAACAACCGACCGGCCACCAAACGCGCACAAGAACTCCTGGCGTAGCGGACGATAGGAGCGCCGTGGTGCTGAAGGCGTACGATTAAAGGCGTCTTCAACACTGAAATAAATCTTGTTGAGTAGAACGGGACACATGCTGATGGACGTGCGCATTAACAAGTCCCCAGAGCGTCTGCAGGGTCAGGATGATTCATCGCTACACCGCTGCTAACAGAGAGACTCATCGCTGCTGCCGAGTTCCCATTTGCAGAGAGGGGACCTTTAACGTTAAGTAGGACGACGTACCTCAACTCCCTAAGCACGTAACGCAGACAAACTCCGACAGCCATTATTTAAACGATTGTTAGGATTACAAACTTTAGTCAAATTGTAACGTGCCCCCCCACCCTCATTCTCACAGACGGCCAGTCCGCCTCCATCAGAACGGATCGTTAAAAGCGTCAGGAATGGAATACTTAAGGCAGCTCTCCGCAACACACCGTGACTTGCTAGGACTGCTGATAGTGAATGAAAAGTCCACACACGGTGGGGAAAGAAAAGCTACTAAGGGTTAAAAGCGGACAAAGCCGTTTTGCTCGAACGCCGTTATTCACACAGGCGTCTGTCATAAGCTGACCGAGGACAACTTCCTCTCTAGGATCACATGACCGTCCCGTCTGACGCGTACACCAAACACAAACAGATGCGTAATAAAATGAAACGCTTAGGTAAACGATATTATGTGAGGGGGAGAGAGGAAAATATAAAAAAGACGACCGAAAAAGGGAACTCTGCTCTTCTGCCTTGCAACGCATGAATCGGTGGACTGGCCGGTGCCCGAATTTAAGACTTCTTTGATTCCTGCCACGAGTGTCACCTCGCTAACCTGCAACTCCCAAGTCAGAAACCCGCCACACTTCAAACACAGGCTGTCACAAACTCACTGCTCGACAAACACGAGGCCACCTCAGTAACGATCAAGCAGAATTCAAACGTCATCAGGAAAAAGATAAACCTGGAGGATTAATTAATAATAAGTAATAAACGGGAGAAAAATATGGACTACAATATCTCACATGGTTAGCAGGTTTGTAGGGTAGGGACGTACAGGGAGCAGTGACATTCTTAGCATTGTGTCACCTCTCTCTAGCGGTGTGACTAGTGATGAATCGATGATCCTACAACACTTGTATAGGACGTTTTATCGAAGGCCCCGTTTGTTCTCGTGCCACTCCAGCTACAATCCTTTAAATGGTTAAAAAACACCAAAGAATGGTCCCGGGCCGGGTACCACATGGTTTTACATCAAAACACAACTGTCACAATGGACCCGTGAAGAGGTGGACCGTACCGTAAATGTAGTGACCTGTATGGACCTGCACATCACGTTTGTGCCCAAAGCACACATGCGGAGTGGCAGCCTTTAACAATTGGCAGTGCCACGGCTCGCCAGACTCTTCAGGTTGAAGTGGAACCCGCAGTAAGTCTATCGATCCCACTTGCGGTCCTGGATGTCTTCAAGACCACCGCCATTCCCCTCCTTCGATCAGGGACACAACTGTGACACATGTGGTTCCCATTAGCAGCAGTGAGCTGATCAGTTCTCCAGTCAAAAATGCAAAGAATGCGTCAGCCCCGTCTATTGTTGTCCTGGTCAACCAGTGAGATGCACCAAACTACCTGACCACCTCCCAGACCACACGCACACTCAATTTACACATCATCCATCCCTCCCTCCATCCATTATCCAACCCGCTATACCCTAATTACAGGGTAGCCAATCCCAGCCAACACAGGGCGCAAGGCAGGAAACAAACACTGGAAAGGGTGCCAGCCCACTGCAGGGCACACACACACACACCCACCAGGGACAATATAAGACGCCTAGTCACGTAACCTGCATGTCTTTGGACTGTGGGAGGAAACCCAGGCAGACACGGGGAGGACATGCCAACTCCACGCAGGGAGGACCCGGGAAGTGAACCCAGACGGGTCTCCTAACTGCGAGGCAGCAGCGCTACCCTCTGTGCCACCGTGCCGCCAATTTACACATCAAATCACCCGGTTTCATTTTTTAATAAAGAAATGAAATTTAGTGAGATAAAAATATGAAAAGTATTGAAAACAGCTATTTAACTCTTTGAGGGCTGAATTATTTTTCCAAAAAACTCAAGTTTTCTGTAAAGCACACAAAGCAAAGTCTTCACACATAAATCAACACAAAACGTCTGTTGCTCTGTGCTGTGGCTGTTGTTGGCGCATGTTTGGCATCACAGCAGGAGGGCAGCGGTACTGGTCTCAGTGTGGCACAATATGGTTTGTCATCATAAGTGGTGTTTCTCCAATCAGATGATGGCGGCACCTCACTTTCGTTTTCGATATCCATCTCCAGATCCCTTGCATCAAACTCGGAGTCCGACAGGTAAGAGTCCTATTCGACAAAATGACGTAAAACGTCCGTGGAGCATTTTGCTTTGGACGACGCCATTTTCGAGGAAGTTTGCTCTTCACTACTCACGCACGCATAGGGCATTGAGGTTAAATCAGCAAAGCTTTGTAACCTCCTTCTAGCAAAGCAAAACTAAAACTTAAGGGCGAGTTTTGTCGCAGTTTACAGCTGATTACCGTCTCTACCCCCGAGTTTTGACAAAAGTCGACCTCAGCCCTGAAAGAGTTAAAAAGGGCCCATTGTTGAACAGTCGACTAGATTACTGTAACGCACTCCTGTCAGGACCACCCAAAAAAGACATCAAGCGATTGCAACGAGTGCAGAACGGAGCTGCCAGAATCTTAACTAGGAAAAGAAAACCCGAGCACATCACGCCAGTCTGAGCGTCACTACACTGGTGACCTGTGCCATTTAGAATTGACTTGAAAACATGGCTCGTGGTCTACAAAGCCTTCAATCTTCTGCTCCATCCTGTATCTCTCAACACCTCTCACCTTACACTTCAAATCGGACCCTCAGATCTTCAAATGAGGGTCTGCTTATGACTCCAAGAAGTGGCGGGCGAGGCGGACGACCTTCTGCTGTGATGCACCTCAAATCGCCAGGCTGATATGGTGGAGCACTTTAAGGAACTGCTAACAACCCGCTTTCTTAGAACTTCATTTTAGTGTAACCCGGTATTCTGTATGGGCGTTTACTTGTCATTTTCATCATGGCTCCGCACTCCGCACTCCCCCCTACTTCTCTGCTGTTCTTTTTCTGGTTTTCTGCATCCCCCCCGCACCACCACCTGCTCAGGGTACCGTGCAGCCCCTCCATTGATGGATTGAAGGCCAGAGGTCCACATGACCATCATCATCATCATCTTACTCTTCACCATGAAGCCTAAAAACCACGAGGACTGGCTGAGATCACTGATGTGAGGTTCAATGCCCAGTGGGCACTGGGTGGTCTCGGACCCCCTGCAGATTTTGTTTGTTTTTGTATTTTTCTGCTCTCCTGGCCATCGCTCTTTACTTTATTCTTCGTTACTTAGCATTGCCTATTCTTATTTTGATATTTCTCTTTCTTCATCTCCAGCGTTTGCATGAAAACGTGTTACAGAAATCGACGTTGTTACCGAGAACGGTCTCATCACTCACTCTTCATCACTGTTGTGAATGTTTTACTGCACATCTTCTGTCTGTTGACCTGAACCGTGAAGCTGGATGTGCGCTTGTCCAGTTTGCAAATCCCCACCGATGAAGCCATCTCTGCCACATTTCACACGGAGCCTCAAATTGCACCGGGAGAGATCAAAGGCGACGTTTCGTTCGTGAAAACACATTCATCGGTAAGCTGCAAATACAAACATCGTCCATCTTTAAACTGGCCGTGTTTCAGGTGACCCAGCAAAGCGGGCGTTGTACCTGTGGTGCTTCTCACACAGTCAAGTGTGCAGATCTGAGCGATGGGACACAAGACGTTTACAAGGTCATCATCGTCATCATCACAGGACACTTTGCCAATATAATGTGACTTGATATTTTCAGAGACCACAGAGAGTGTGGGGGTCTGTCACTAAGGTCACTGCAGAACAAGGTCCAGGCATCCTCTAACTCTTTGAGGACTGAATATTTTTTCCAAAAAATGATGGTTTCCCACAGAAATCAACATAAAACGTCTGTGGCTGCCAGTTTGCCAAGGAGGGCGCGGCATGTGTGCCGCCAGACTGTCTTCACGTGGCTGGGACAACAGCAGCGGCGGTCACAGTCGCAGCGCATCACAATTTGATGTCTACCTCTTATCAGTGCCAAGTGGCAGTCCTCCCTGGGGAACAACGTCAATACCATGACTAGCTGGGGACCGATCAGCTGAAGCGGGAACCTCACATTCGTTTTCGAAATCCGAGTCTGACAAGTCATAGATAGTCCAGCTCAGAGATGACATGCAAGACGCCCTCCACAGAGTATTTGGCTTTTCACATTCGCTTTGATCTCTCGCCAGATGTCACCTCCATTTTTGCCGTTGTGTGCGCCTTGTTACTCACGTGAGCGCAGGGAATCTCGGTCAAACCAGTGAATCTAAGTTTCCTTCTATTAACGAGAGTCAAACGTAACGGCTGGTTTTGTCACAGTTTACAGCGGATTACCATCGCCAACTCCTCCTTTTGACAAGAGTTGACATCAGCCCTGAAAGAGTTAAGACAAAGGCCAGCCAGTCTCTCCAACAGACCATTAGGGTCAACACCTTTGACATACGTTTAATAAATCAAGGAGAACAAGAGAGCAAGCACTGGCACTGGCCGAGCCGAGTGTAAATCCTGACTGCTTAAAATGTCACCATGTCACCTGCAGATAATAAGCAGGAGCAAAGCCGAGGACGGTCAGACTTTCAGTTCACTTTACCAGGCGAGACGCTGGCTGCCGACAACCTGAATCTCCACCATTTCTGCCCTGATGTACAGGAAGGTCCCGTCCCGCTTTGCGATTGTTCTCGCCGTTGTATCCCATTTTTGAAATCCTTCAACCCTGATAATTCAATTCAATTACTCGTAAATGAAGACATGAAGACAGAGAGAGTGCTAGAAAGTCTTCCTGCGGGTGCACAGGACTGAAGTGCCCGCCATCCACCAAGGGGGGCAGCCCCAAGTCCTCTGGACACAGAACAGAGCACAGGGTACCCACAAAGCCCTGCAGTGCAACACGCACAGCTGACTCTCCTTGTGGCCTTCTGGTGCCGAACCCGGAGGAGCGGAGCGGAGCAAACCTGGAATAACATGGAGGGCAAAGGAAAGGAGAACTGGAATGGCAGCTCCAGCAACGCGCCAACTCGTCAGAAACACAACACGATGAGCTGTTAGGGCACACGACTGCAGGCCCACCTCATTTATGGCCTAAGCCCCCAGTTATACACTGGGATTGACCGAGTTTATAACGGCACAGGGGTTTAGTGGTTTGTGTGAGGCCTGCTAAAGGCACACAAGTTAAGGTGCAGGCGGGCGTCAAGCGCCCCTCCACAGTCGGTTCCTGCCCTGCTCCCCACTCAGTCTGTAAAGGTTTAGGATTACAAGGTCGCAGAGTAGACCGAAATCACAACATTGGTGACATCATTTAGGGCACAATCTCAAAAGACTAAACAATAAAACAAACCAAACAAAGAGGCAGAAAGTGAAATGAGAAACGCAGGTCCACGACAGTAAAAGCCCCCCACTCGGCACTCCGGTTCAGAGCAGCTCACCTCAGGAGACCACCGCATTTAGTAAAAGAAGTCAAATCAACACAAAGAGGGGCAGCCGCACATCGCAGAACGGAGAACAGGAATTGCCACTTTACCTGCTTTAGGGGCTCTGGCGGTCACTGCTGGGGGCACGCTGGCCTGGCTGAGCTGGCAGAGGCTGGGTGTGCTCCGGCTACACGGGATGTGGCTCCTGCCCCTCGGCTCCTCCTGCCACAGAGTCGACTTGCTGGAGGGGACCTTCTCCACACAGAGAATTGTACTGCTGGCACCACTGCTAGTCACTGCCACCTTGGCAGGACCCGGCTCCTAAAAAGAAGGAAAACCCAAAAAAAAACAAAAAAAAAAAAAAAAAAAAAAAATCCCAACTCTGAGAAGAGAACAACAAAAAAATAAAAAACCAGCCAGCATTCTGTGAATTCAAGAAGCTGCGTCCTGCACTGACGCCCCATGAGTCAGGAGTGCGACGCTAAGCCTCCCGTTGTTAGGCCTGTTAACTCGGATTAAGGAGACCAGGAAAGTCCCCGTAATCCTGAGCCAAGCCGCATGCACAGAAGTGCTAAACTCGGGTGATGCGTCCCACCCTCAGGCTTCACAGCAGAAGTGCCCACCCACTGACATTACAAGGAGGGCAACTAAAAGGGGACTTGGCGTCCACACACCCTGCCAAGGCACGTAGGGGGGACGATCACAAATACAAAGAGAGGCGATCATCACGTAAAGGGAAGAGCAGCACGGAGTAAGAAACGAGCAACAAATAAAATATGTCAACCGACAAACTGTTAAAATGGTGTCAACGGAAATCTAGGAAAAGCAGGCAAGCAGAGCAGAACATTAAAGGAGGGATAAATAAATAAACTGATAAACAGGAAGATGAAGGAGGAGATTAAGAGAGACGTACAGGAGCGAGTGAGTCGGTACAACGGCGACATCTTCAATAGCGTTTAGACTCGGCCTCACTGGCATTCGCTGCCACCTCCTCCTCCTCCTCCTCCTCCATCTGTGGCCTTCCCTTTGGTGCGTTCCTGACGATTGACCTCTGGGGCTCAACTGCTTCGGACATAAGCCACCTTTCATCGTTCCAGAGCCACACCAGCAGGCGCCTTTCCTTTTGGTCCATGTTGTCTTATCCGTGTACGTAACCCCAAAGCATGACCATTATGTCAGGGGGCTCACGCATGGCATGGTGGGACTTTGGGTGGTGCCGCCATTTTACGGATCCCGTCTCCTGGGTTTGAATGAACCATTTTCAGAAAAACAATTTGGAAGAGAATGCAATAAAGCTGGTCAGCTAATAATGGGTCATGAGTGTGCCACCTCAGTCACTGCTCGTGGAGTGTGCCACCTCAGTCACTGCTCGGGAGTGTGCCACCTCAGTCACTGCTCGTGGAGTGTGCCACCTCAGTCACTGCACGTGGACGTGCCACCTCAGTCACTGCTCGTGGAGTGTGCCACCTCAGTCAATGCTCGGGAGTGTGCCACCTCAGTCACTGCTCGTGGAGTGTGCCACCTCAGTCACTGCTCGTGGAGTGTGCCACCTCAGTCACTGCTCGTGGAGTGTGCCACCTCAGTCACTGCTCGGGAGTGTGCCACC
>JANRMT010062861.1:1063725-1088784 GCA_026402145.1 Polypterus bichir lapradei | reverse complement strand
GTGCCACCTCAGTCACTGCTCGGGAGTGTGCCACCTCAGTCACTGCTTGGGAGTGTGCCACCTCAGTCACTGCTCGGGATGTGCCATTTGAAAAGCACTCAACACGGCCTATACCGTTTTGGTAGCGGAATTCACTTATAAATAAAGACTACAATATATTTGTTAGCTTTCTTATGCCAGGATGCCCCCATGTGTGTTTGTTTTTTAAAAGGAATCCGAGTGTTGAAATATAAAACACGTGAGCTCAATTAGCTGTAACCCTACACACGGCCAGGACACGTGTGACCCGCTCGCTGTAGCCACCTTTGATCGTCTTATTGTTGTGTCTTACGTATGACGTTACTGCCACGTGACACGCCGACTTACAGTTTTAAACTCGCACTTCCTATTGTTAATCAGACACAATCACACTGCAGTTCCACTGAGCTGCCCCTGTAAGCAGGCCTTGGGATGGGACCTGGTCGGCCATTTTCTTACACACCGACTCTAAGAGGGCTCTTCATCATCTCGTGTTTTAAGGAATTCCAGCTGAAACGCCTCGGCACAGCATCGGTCTTAAGGCAGCACACAGACTTTGGGCCTTGTCACTCATTCCAGTGTATTTATTTATTTACTGAGCTTCTGTAAAAAGCCAAATTTCCCCCTAAGGTTCTCTCTGTCCACCTATGTGCCCATAAGATGTGAAGTGACAGCTACAAACATATGTGCCCCACTGGCACGTGACACAATGGCTCCCTCAGCTCTTTTAATGGCTTACGTCAGGTAACTCAGGTAAGGAGGCTTTGGTTTCGAATTCTGAAGACGGACGGACATTACTAAAGCTCTCCAGAGTACCCAGAATGACGTTTACTCCTTCTTCGTCACTGGCTCCGAGGCCAGAGGTCTGCACTGGCCATCAGAAGGTTGACTCAACTTCATTGGACCCTTAACCTGCAGTTGCTCCATCCTGGGAATGACGCTAATCCTCATCCTCATCCTGCAGGGAAGAACCTGGGCTTTGGTGGCAGAACTGGCACTCCAGTCACCATAATAAAGCCTCCCATTGGCTCCATTCCATCTGAACTGGTGTGGTGCGGAGGTGTCACCTCAGGTGTCATGGCTGCATCCCGAGGTGGCTTGTCACGTGGTGGGTCTAACGTCTCTCTCCGTCTCTTCATCATGGCTTGAGGTTTGAAAAGGGCATTGACTGTGCCACGTTGTCATCCTGCACATTCTCCCACTTATATGGGGGCTTTTTGTCCTTCCCACATCCTAAAAGAAATGCGGAATCCGCTCATTTACCTCAGTAGAGTAAGGGCCCTGCAATGCTCAGGTGCCAGGTACTCCTTGGATCTTCTCTCATCCCGTCACAACACTGACCTGGACTAATCACGACTGACCACATTATGGGATGCCGCATTCCATTCTTCTATTCAGCTTCTGACCCGATTAACCAGTTTAGGGTCATTGGAACTTACAGCCCAGCCTGCCAGCATTCAGCAAAAGTCTTGCAATATCCCAGAACTGGGCAGGGGTTTCGTCTTTTCATGGGCCCAGTAACATTCAGCACTGGTGCCCACATATGAGTCACAACACATATTATTGGCATGTCAGAGGAATGCCAGCCTCACAGAGGCACCGGGAGAAGGTGCAGGTCCGTGGACACCAGGGGTGCAACATCATGCCATCTGCTGTAGCGACCATCTAATAAAACTGAAGCAGGAATCCTTGCCCTTTTTTTCAACTTATTGTATTTTCAGGATTAGTTATTCCGGCATTTAACTCTTCCAAGGATCCATTTTGGGTCACAACTGACCAAATGTGGCCGACATTCATTTGCACTGGAAACGCGCATTAAGAGAACCTGCATTTATCAACTAAAAATCAAAACCACAGTGTCTCACCAAATGGGCAAAGGGGCACCAGATGGCAGCCCACACAAATCCTTCTGTGTTAGACTGAGCGTATTGGGATTTGCTTTGTGGTGAGGCTTACTGAGCACGCCAAATGAGTGAGCACTTGTTCAACATGGCACCAGTCAACTCGCTAGTGCCAAGTCTTCCCCTTTTACATTCAATTCCATTCCACTGAGCAGCTCTTCAACAGACCCCGAGACTGGCAGCATCACTCACGTCACTGCAAGGGCCAATCAGGCTGACAACGTGACCGAGCTCCATCCGTTACTGCCAAAGCTGATCCATAAAAAGGAGCCCCACGGCGGCACTTACATCAGTGCAACAAGGTCAGGACCAGGGACGATGAAGGGGGGGGACAAGGCACAAACAAACACATACCAAGGCCAGGCAATCATGCCAACGTGTAAATCAAAGAGTGCCACTGATGGACATAATCAAAAAGGCAGCACACACACACACACACACACAACCCATTTTATTTTAAAGGTGCCCAGCTTAAATCCCCTCACAGGTAACTCCAGCTTAGCGACTACGTAATTTGTGACTAAGGGCGGCCAGTGTGGGCCGTGCACCGATTCCCAGTGTGGCCAGTACAGACGTGAATTCCCACCTTTCCCACTTCGTGCTGACCTAGTGGTTCACTTTTGGTGTTTATAATGTAAATCGCAGAGACTGCAGCTTGGCATTTTAGACGAGTCGGCCCGACTCCTTCAGTGGCTCGACTGCAGCTCTTAGAGATGACGTTCACGTTCAAGAAGGGCACATTCAAGCAAGCGGACTTTTAATTCTGCCTGTCCCCTCAGATGGCCACATTTCACAGACAGGCCAGAGGGTCAACTTCAATCCATGAACAAAGTGTACCAGCTGCTCAGCAGAAAGTGGGCACGAGATATGAATGAACTAACGCCAGCAATTCAACTCTGAATGGCCCCAATAGATGCCCCTGCGCTGTCGACCTCAATCAGTACTCAAATATGGCACTCGGTGCCACGGCCCACCTGCCAAGTTGTTTGCCTGCCTATGGTAAAGTCATCCCTGATGGAGGATCACAGGAATCATGGGAAAGAGGGGCCCTTTCATCGGATTGGCTGGCCGAGCAACGTTTCAGCCGTGGAATGGCCAAATGGGGAGGCAGCTTGACGGATGAGGTCTCCAGGACTCTAAAAATATCAAAATCTTATTATGGGATATCATCTACTGTTAAATTCTGCTCCGTACTTCTAAAATTTGTATTATTATGCTGTATTAAGGATTTGTTCTGTTCTGTGTATTGTATTGTATTGTATTGAACCCCTTCTTTTGACACCCACTGCACGCCCAGCCTACCTGGAAAGGGGTCTCTCTTTGAACTGCCTTTCCCGAGGTTTCTTCCATTTTTTTTCCCTACAAGGGTTTTCTTATCTTCTCAGAGAGTCAAGGCTGGGGGGCTGTCAAGAGGCAGGCAGGGCCTGTTAAAGCCCATTGTGGCACTTCCTGTGTGATTTTGGGCTATACGATAATAAACTGTATTGTATTGTATTGTATTGTATTGTAATATGCGCACCCACACTCACACACTGAGCCCCCCATACGGCATACAGGATATGCAGCGTACATTTGGGAGAGTCGTTCATTTACAATCCCGTCCGAGGGCAGGCCTAGTGAAGGACTTGTCGTCTGAGCAGCTCGTGTCCTTCAGCTGTGGTGAACGCAGGCTGGGATGTACAGCTGTAACAAAGATGGACCCCCCCCAGGACCCTGTCAGTGTAAATCATTTCATTCATCCTCACACCTTTAAATGGGAACGTCGCAGATTGTCGAATTTGCTCCAAAATGAATCGGGTAACAAGCTGGCACATTTAAAAAAAAACAGTACAGTCAACATGCAGCCTCGGGTTAAATTTCATTCTGCAGAAAAGAAAAGCAGCAAAAAGAGGGCATGGAGGTGCCTTGTGCCCAACCCCATGGCACTCCCTGCCACATACAGTCAGCCCATAGAAGATGCAATATCAACATATGCCCTTCACCCTCACAGAACAGAGCGTCTTGCATCTTCCAGTGGCTGACCCCGATGCCAGCTGAAACAATCCAAAGCAACACCCCCCGATTTCAAGTGTTGGCTCATTCAACTTACGATGTGCCCGTTCATGTCTCCTGAAGACTGCGGTGCGGAGGTGTGCGGCCCTTCCTGCCAACAACAAGGAGGATCAGCTCACGGCTCAGGTATTGACTCAAGGAAAAGCTGCGTCTCCACCCGGCTGGACAAACAAAAACTTTACCTTCATGGGGGTTTTGATTTTTTTGAGATCCTTCAAGGTGCCACCGACAATCGGAAATGCGGGGCATTAGACGGCCTTGTGACCTT
The DNA here is from genome assembly GCA_026402145.1 of Polypterus bichir lapradei. Taxonomy (NCBI): domain Eukaryota; kingdom Metazoa; phylum Chordata; class Cladistia; order Polypteriformes; family Polypteridae; genus Polypterus; species Polypterus bichir. The sequence continues at coordinate 1,084,545 of JANRMT010062861.1, read as the reverse complement.
GCGTTGCATTTTGTGGCTTTCTTGTCCACAAAAGGCTCTCCATACGATAAAATGGTCTGCGTCTGGAGACCACCTTCAGTCGGGGAGAACTGCGGCCGACATCTTTACCTGACCAGGACTCCTTGCTGGTATTTCAAAGCCAGATGTCGACTTACAGCAATCACATCTACTGGCCCCTCTCAGAGTCCCCTCTAGTGCTCTCAACAAGCACAATGAGCTCTTCTTCTAAACACTCTGAGTCATCATCGCTCTCAAAACAAGTCCAAAGACAACACGGTGACATTTTAAAGGGCATAGCAGGACACCCGAGGAGAAAAGCCAAGCAGCCACAGAGCACGGCTGGCAGGCAGGCAGGCAGGCAGACAATCCACCTCACGTAAACCTAACAGTCGGTGTGCGGACAACTGCGATTCCAAACTTGAGGCATAAAAATGGCAACCTACTGTAAATGACGCCTTTGGCCCAAATCGGTAACTAACAAGACCGCCAAGTTGGGCACAGCAGGCTTAGTGTAGTGGGCTCCCAAGTCAGACGCCGCTCTTGGACGTTTGGTCTACTGCTTTATCTCTGTTCATCAAACAGTGCCAACACAGGATCGAACTGCACTGGGCGACTGTGCGAGCAGGTGAGTCTGATGCCATCGCCGACCCATTTGAGACACCACACCAAAATCAAACGTGCAGACATGACTGGGAAACAACAAAGGGTGAAGGGAGGATTAACACGCCAGTCACCCCCAGGGCACGTCAAGCTTCATGAGCCGACTGCCGACAGCAAGGCGCGCGGCGCGTTGTGGGCCATTAAAGTTGGGTGTCGCTTTACGTTTCTATTTGTTCTCTAAATAAAGCTTTAAAATTCACAGACCCCCTTCACTCCTAGAACTTGTGAACCTCCCCTTGGGATTGATTAATAAAGTATTTATTTAGCTGTCTGTTATATAGCGCCTCTCACTCCATCTCGAACTTCAATAACACACACAAGGAGGACACCCGGAGGGGCGAGTCGTCCTGTAAAGGCAGCCATGTTCGCTACTTCAGAAGAAACCAAGCCATTTTAGACTCTTGGAGGGCACAAGGCCGACTACGCCGAGTGGGAGTCTTCAACAAAATGCTGACCAATGGCTTACAATGAGGGAGGCACAGGGTGTCACCTGCTGCCACAAGATGCCAATCTCAAGGAGAATCAGAGCAATTCCTCTGGCTAAGCAGTCCATTTGAGGGCACCGATGAGAAAAGCAAGAACGCATCAAACAGAAAAAGTGTGGGCACCAGGAGCAGGCTGCCCAACGTCTGCAGACCCAACTGGCATCCTCTCATTTTACGACAGTTTCAGAAAGCCAGATGTTCAAAGTTTATCAGATTGGGACAAGAAAAGAAAGAACTGGAAATACTGGTCTGCGTGGCCTCCCAAAATCAGTCTACCCGCACCCCTGGGTACTCCGCTCTGGTCCTGGAGCCCTGCAGGTTTTTAGTACTAAAGTAATACGAGTTTGGAGTGAAGTTTATTACGGCTCAGGACCCTTGACTGCCCTTTTTAAACTGCTGCTTTAAGGTTTTAATGGCCGCCCGTTCTCTTAATAATGAGGTGCAAATGACAAAGGAGCCAGCGGCCCCCCAGCTAATGTGCCCTCATTAAGACCACAATGCATCATGAGGTTTCTGTGTTTTGAAATTGAGGAGAGGCAAAGGAAGGACCAGGAGGTACAAATCTGCTCCAGACCACCAAAGAGGTTTGCTGATACTCTGCTACAAGTACCTGGGGGTCCGCAGCAACGCCGACACACACTAACTATATAAAAATGGGCACAGCTGACCCTTTTATGTTTTATTTTCTTTCTTAGTACACTGTGCTCCTTTTATTTGGTTAGTGACGCCCCTTACGTGATGTTCTGTCACTTCATGGCAGCCCATAGACTCCAGTCCTGGAGGGCCGCAGGTTTTCATTCTAACCATCTTCTTCATTAGTGACCAGTTTTTGCTGCTAATTCACTTCTTTTGCCTTTGTTTTAATTCACTTGACTCAGACCCCTTAGCTCTTTCTTTCTTTTTCCTTTATGAGGAACCAAACAATAATGAGACACAAAACAGGCTGTCACATCACCAGCTAACCACGTTATCCGCACATAAAGAAAGAAAGGCGAGGGAGGGCCTCAGTAAGGCTCATCTCTCAGGTCACCAAAACATCTTAGAAAAGAAAAGAAAACCAACAGTTTTGGAAATGTCTGCTGTGGCAGAATGAGAGCAGCAACAAGCCGTGGAATTAAGTAACGGGTTTAATTAACAGCAAGAATCGGCTTCTCATTAAGGAACTGGTTAGAGTGAAATTGGCAGGAGTTTGAAGTCCCAGTTTAGCTGCTCATCCGCTGGCTTGTTTCACATCTCATTTCTGTTTGGCTGCCATTTAATAAAGAAAAGAATCAACTCAGAGGACTGAATCCTTAAACACAGGGCTATGAAAATGAAGGGAAAATTAGCAGTGAAAACTGGTCACTGATTAGGGAAAGGGTTAGAATGAAAACCGCAGCCACTGCGGCCCTCCGGGCCCGGAGTTCAACACCCACGCCATAGAATCGGCACGCCGACTAAGAAGGCAGACTCAGTTATCTGATGGAGGAAGAAAAAACAAAACCCGATGACCACCATGAACAAGGCTGCACACCCTGTCTCTGAGGACTTTCAGCCATTACCCAGGAGAGGTGTGTCGTGTCAACCATTATAATGCCTCACCGGGACTGGGATTGGGCGTCAGACATTCTTCCTTGTCAGTAATTCTAGTGTGTGTCTATCCGATGTTTGTTTTTTGAGCTTCCGTAAAAAGATGAATTTCCTCCATGGGACAAACAAAGCACTAAGGATCAGAAGAGATGCTCAGTCAGATGACGTCATCTGCATTTATCAGTCACTCGTTCTGCCTCAGCGGCACCTGACATGTCTGATTGTAGGATACGGCGTAACGTCTGCAGCCACTACGGAGCACGGTGCCACTTTAATAAGGGGCTGTCAAAAACTACACTCTACAGCTGGCATCAGAATGAACGGAGTAATTCCAACTTAACTACAGACCACCGCTTCCAAAAGAAAGCACAATGACAACGGCACCCTTTTGTGCTGGAACTTTCCTTGTGGGTGGTCTGTCTGGGAAGTGGTGGGCCAGACAAGGAACTGTCAGACATTAATATAAAAAAGGGCCGCTTCACTTCAAAGCCCCTGGCGAGTTGGCGCTCCCATTGTTTTTTGGTATCTACATACGCGTTTTTGAAGTGAAATATTTCCTCCAAGTCATCCATTTGAACTTTTTCCTATAATTATTGTTGTTCTGTCTATTTTTTTTCACAGAGCCCTCCGGGTCAGGTAGGAGTTATTGAGACTACAGACCGGCTAGACAAGCACTCAGGAGATCACCTTTACCAAAATCATAAATGATGAAGCATGACAATGGTGTCTGCCGATCATGGCATGCCAACGGCCAGGACAGGCAGAGGTGCCATTGTGCTGCCTCACAATAACATTACAGTAAAGTGCCCACGTCAAGCCGACCAGGAGGATTTGGTCCGAGTCCTGGCAAACGGACCCCCCCCCCCGCCCCCTTTTCCATTCCCACTTGTCTTACCTGAGGGGTCGCAGGCTCCACTTTCCGTTTCTTCTTTTGGTTTTGCTTGTTAGTCCGAGGGTAAACAATTAAAGTGTCAAACCACCTAAAGGACACAGAAAGCAGAAGTGAGGCGCAGGGTCACAGCAGCACACGCACAGTTATGGCCTTTGTGCCCGCTCTCTAGTGACACGCTTGGCACACGCATGCCGTTTCACTGCTCTTTCCTCCTTTCCATCCTCCTCACAATGTTGCTAGACTTTTCTAAGGTTTTCTTTTGATTTGTATTAGGCGGAGGAATTCTCCAGACAGGTACCACTAGAGGGCGCTCATGCCAGACACAGGCGCACCAGTAGCCAGCTGGAGGTCATTGGTGCAGAACTAGAGAAGGGTCAGTCAGTCAGTCAGGAAGGATAAGGAGAGGGCGACCACCATCACCTACCTCCTTGCTGTTGCCCCTCCTCTGTACCTGCTGTTCTCTGCCAGCTTTGGTGCAAATGAAAGGAAGTTGATTGACAGTCGCTTAGGTGTCCGGACTGGAGAGGCCGATATCACTCAACTTTGACTGACTTGCTGTTTGACTGCCATGATTTAGCGCTCCCTTCATTTTTGGAGCAGCTACTGGCACACTTCGCCCGAGGAATGTTGGTCAATCCATCCATCCAACCCGCTATATCCTAACTACAGGGTCACGGGGGTCTGCTGGAGCCAATCCCTGCCAAATCATTAAATAAGGAAATCAAGAAACGAGCCCACATTTTCAACAGACCAATTATGAAGAAGCCATAAGAGAAGGCCAGAAGAGGTCCGTTTGTAAACTTTAAAGATCATGTTTTACAAGTTAGTTATCCAACAGTTCTGTAGCTAATGGAAGCCCTTGTGCTCAATTAATATTACATATCTAATATTAAAAAGAAAAAATCTTACGACGAGAGACTTCCGGCAACAAGACGCGATCTTTTGAAGGGAGACACTTTCACGTCCCGCGAGACGGACAAGTCGCGTCGTACTTACGACCTTTGGAAGCGAGTCCCGTGATGCACATGCACAGCAGGTTAGAGATCATGGACGTACAAAAATGAGAGTGAAGATTGCGTTGGCACAAACAAACGGAAAATATTACTTGGCGAACTAACGGAACAGCGAAAAGAGATCAAATATTCAGGAGCCGCACAGGCTTTTAAATGTGCGAAGCGCGGCACGACAGCAGCAGCAACGTAAAAAGAGGAGCTAAATAATCAACCGTTACTTGTTTCCCAATGTACCGCCATTTAAGAGGAGTTTCGGAGGAGCGACGGCGTCTCCTTGGTGTGCGTTCACGACGACGCACAGCGCTGGCGGGGTCGATAACGGGTATGCGAGTGAAGTACGGATCTCACGCCACGGCGGCAGCGGCAGGCCAGCAGCTGATCGAGCAAAGAGGCGTTACAACACAACTGCATTTGTTTCCCATTGTGTCGCCGCTTATGAGGGGTTTTGGAGGAGCGACGGCAGCCCCCCTCTTCACAATGGCGCTTAGCCCTCCAGTAGATATAAATACAGAAATAAATAAATCTATAAAAGCCAAACCCCACTGACTCACTCATCACGAAGTCTCTCGAACCAGGACGACTCGACATTTGGAATGCAGGTTACCCTCGGCCCACAGGCGAGACACAGAAATAACCGGACTGGGCTTGGGGCTTTCCTGGAAAACCGTCTGGAGGTCAGTCGGCCGAAGGCGAATCCTAGAACTTCAGTGTATTACAGGCCCTCTCAAAGCGCTGACCGGCCAGGTGTATCCTGGGAAGAGCCCAGTCCGTCAGGATTTGCAGAACAATCGCGACACTATAACGTTGGGTGAAAAAAAATCATCAAACACGGAATCAACGTCAAATGTCTGGCGAAACTGAAAAACAGTGGACGGTGACAACAGTTTGTGTCACACAAACATTTCCAGGAAGGACAAGAAGATGTGGAAGACGCTCAGCGCGCAGGACGCCCACGGATGAAAGCATCAAAACGGTGAATCTGGCTGTGCAAAATAATCGCAATGCTTCTTCCGTAAAGCAGTTCCTGTCCTCCCTATTCACCCAGTTTAGCTCCCAGTGATTTTTTACTTGTTCCCGAAAATCAAAAGTGACCTGAAGGGAAGTCATTTTACTTGAATGGATGAAGTGAAGACAGAAACAACAAGCCTGTTGAAGAGCGAGCCTCAAGCAAGACGACTTGCAGCTCTGGAGTGGCGTGGAGATCGGGAGGCGGGTATTGAGAAGGTGACCACGTTTACAAGGCTGGAATTCAGCAAGAAATACGGTTGGTTTGTTTGTTTTTTTTTTTACCATCCCAGTTATTTTTGTGTCTCACCTCGTGTGTACAGACACACACACACACACACACACACACACACACACACACACTTTTAACGAGTGCAGGTTGGGCGATTGCAACATCTAATTGAGGTCCATAAGACTGTCACTGCCATCGGCCGATTAGCATATGCAGGTAACGTGATCTATAAAAAGTGACCAAGTGACCCTGCTGCTCCGTTCAAGACCTTAGTAGGGTAAAAAATGGAAGAAACCTCGGGAAAGGCAGTTCAAAAAGAGACCCCTTACCAGGTAGGGTGGGCATGCAGTGGGTGTCAAAAAGAGAAAGGGGGGTCAGTACAACACAATACAACACACAGAACAGAACAAATCGTCAATTCAGTACAAAATAAACATTTTACAAGTACGGAGTAGAATTCAACAGGAGAGGACATCCCATAATATGATTTGGATTTGTTCAGAGGCCTGGAGACCTCGGCCATCAAGCTGCCTCCCCCTATTGGCCATTCCACAGCTGAAGTTGCACTAATCCAATGAAAGGACCCCTCCTTCCCTCCATCAGTGATTGTAACGGCTGCCCAGTCAGCAATCGGGAGCAATGCAACGCCCCTTAGCCCATTTGCTTCATCTTTCCTTCTTATATAAAACGTTCTTCAATTGTTCTTTGAGCAGCAGACCAGCAGCGACCGGACATTCTTTCCAAAACGGACACAAACAGCGCACCGTACTGCCACACAAGTGTCCACGAAAGGCACTTTAGCCTCCTTCTTCATTGGTGGACAAGTTAATCCCGGAAATGGCTAATGAACGTCCCTGAACTTCCTGACCGTGTTTTCCGTGTTCATCCCACAATACTTACCTCTGGAATCTTTAACAAGTGCAGGCTGCAATCTGCCAAGACCACCGTGTTCTCAGTTTGCCACCCCTGAGAGGACAGACCTCTGAACACCTTAACAGTGGACGGACGGCCGCCCGCTGCTGGGAATTCGAGTTCTCCACATAAGGGCAGGGTGCACACTGGCGGGTCCATTCCTGTTCCCAATTTTCAAATCCTGCAAGGGCTGAACTTGCTCTCGGTTTCCTGCACTTCAAGGACTGAAGCGTTCCTACCAGGGACCTCTAATGGCCTGGGTGGGTAGCTCAGCCCCTCATCCTACGGTAAAGACCCTCCAGTCCTGCGGTGATTGCTACAGTCAGTAAACAGCAAGGCTGTTTCAACGAGATGACATCCAACTTTTGTTCATTTGTTGAGAAACCAGGCACATCGAACACTAGAAGTTAACAGAAGAACCTGAACGATTCAAAGCAAAGTCCATACAACAGGCTCCGTGGCGGAGAGCTCGTTTGGCTTTTTAGCTGTTGTGGCCTTCTCAGGTGTCCCTTTAAAGTTCAAGGGACTGCACCGCCATTTTCACCTCAGGCCGGCCGGGATGTTTTTGCAGGTGGTTAGCCTGACGAAGATATTCTTGCAAATCCTCTCTTTTACTGAGGGCCTCATGTGGCTGATCACGTAAGATTTAGCAATTGTCGCATCAGTCAAAATCGGACAACTGATCTGTTCTGGTGGTCTTGTTACTTGTCAGTGAAGTTACTAAATGCACTAACACGTTAACTCCTATGCCCTTATTTCATATATTCCTAAAGCAAACAGACGTACCCGATCTACTACTAGTTACCCTGCCGTAGTACTTGCTTTAGAGACGGCGTATCTCACAGTGTTCGTCAATTTACTTGCATGCATCCCAGCATCCTCTCTTGGTTATCGTCACGCCCGTGCTTACCCATCCGACCCAAACGAACGCTAGCAAACCCTGAGGAGCTTCACAATTCAGTTGTCTGCCCAAACCCAAACATTCACACAAATGAAATCCGACGAGTCACGACGACGTCTCCTGTTAAACCTGCAAAGACGGAAGTCAACTCTGCTTTAGTGAAACTGCCACCAGGCCGCTGGCGCTCCGGCTAAGGCACCACAAACAAGCTGTTTGTGTTTCAACTTACCGTATAAACTCACGTAAAAGTCGGGTCTTGAAACACGAAAAATCGATCATAAAATCAGACCCCGACTTATACGCCCGTTCAAAAATACGACACTTAATTTTATTATTATTTTTTACATCTTCTCGCCTCCTCCAATCGCACATCAGTTTCTCAGACACATTGAATTTTGTTGCAGCAGCGCACTTATCAATTTCTTTCGCCACTTCAACGACGTTTAATTTCAAACCAGCTTCATATTCTCTTCTGATCGAATGCTCCATCGTAGATGAGGGACGCTCTTACAATAAAGATGAATGAGGGGGTGAGATACAAAAAACACAAAACAGTGCAAACGTCACTTGGGAATAGTGTGGGTATCACCGTGTGGTCACGTAGGCACAATGGGGGGGGTTAGGAGCACCCGCTGATACAGCGCATTGCCACACCCACATAGTGTGGTGACTCTCTCAGGTGGGCGGGCATTAGCATATCGTAATCTCTTGGACCAATAGCGGGAGATCTCCAGATTCGACTTATACGACCGACATTCTAAAATTCTGAAAATTATACCGTCAAACGAAGCCCCAGCTTATCTACGGGAGAACTTAAACACGAGTATATACGGTATTAAAAAATACACAAACAATGACAACGTAACCTCATCAAGTAAGTCACCCTGCATGAAGGCATCAGGAAAATAAAAATACAGCAGACCCCCGCGAAGTGGCGGTTCAGAGTTCACTGCCTCAGTCGTTCGAGGATTTTTCCTTAGAACCTAACTAGTAATTGTTAGCGCAAATATCCTCCGCAATTGTTTTATGGCTTTTTTCGTGGCAAAACCGCACTGTAGAGAGAACACAAAACAACCGCAGAGGAAAACGCGGCTTGGGATGGTGAAAGTAGCCAATCCGAGAGCATTATTCATTTCTCCTTGCAGCTGATTGGCTGCTGCCCCTGTTATGCAGCCCAGCATCCCCACATCATAACAGTTTACCACGTGTCGCTATCTCGAGTGTTTCGCCGAGTGTTCTCGTGTTTTTCGTTTTGTTCTTCTTCGCCCAAACGCCCAGCACCTTCTAAGGTTTCTGGCAATGAACCGAAGCGCCAGAAGAAGTTTAAGACACGCCAGGAGAAGGTTGAACTACTGGGTTTGCTCCCGGAACTAAAAAGTTCTGCCGCAGTAGCCACCCGAGGAGCTGTGCAGTCATTATCTTCATTACATACCTTCATCGTATCTCATCATCATCTTCAATCAACATCATTCATTATTGGCGAGTACCCGTACATTTTACTGTATTTGTATTAAATTATTACGTACTTACCCTACTTATACCAAAGAAAACGCGCCTGCGTGCATCCCAGGACATACAGCGGTAACCTCGGTTTGTGACATTCTAGTACACAGCAGTACAGGACTGTACAGTAGACGGGTTTACCTTTACATTCTTATTTTTAGGGTAATGGATTGAGCTGAGTTTGAAATGAAATTAAAGTGTTTGGGGGGCATATTAAGGGTTTAACTATAAAAACAGGCCTTTTTTTTTTTTTTTAAACCACATCCAAAATTCGTGGTTTTTCACAATTCTCTAGGAACGTAACCCCCAGGAATTTCGGGGTCGTCTGTAAACAGAAAAAGTCGTGTGCTTCTCGAAACGGTCGGCCATTATCCCCGCTTCTTATCCCTCGGACTCCCAAAAATCAAACCATATGGTCGTGTGACTGAGAAGATGCCCCCCGTAGGGACAGCACTTCACACATTTGACAGTGGAGGCTGATTAAGGGATTAGCACAAAGTCCTATTAAAGGATTCAGACACATCAAGGAAGAAGGTGCAAAGATCCGTGTTAAGCGTGTGTAAGGGAATAACCCGCAAAGAAAGAAAGAAAGAAAGAATGGCCTGCCTGAATACGTCCAGAGCTGGAGGGGCTGAGCCGCGGGGCAGCGTCCTCATCCCGGGCGTAATCAGACCCTCTGACGGCGCAGCAAAGCCACACCAGCAGTGCCGCTGGCCACGTCGGCCCCCTGTGCTCCCCTGTTCTGCAGTAATTCATGGAGACGGCGTGCCACATGCCTAGTTAGTGGGCCTTTCATTGTCTTCAGTTGGCTAAATTACTATTATTTCAAAAATAAAAAAATCTTTAAAAAGACAGGACTTACACATTTAAAAAAATGAAAGGAGTTAAAAAGAAAACATTACAACGCAACTTAACACAGCGCTGCCATCTGTAAAGCAGACCGAGTCAAGTGCGCCAACCCTATAATCCTGGTAACTTCTCCTCGGTGCTCATGCCCTGCTTTATGAAGTCACTGACTGGTGGGCCACTTGTCTGGCGTTGGCTTTGTGGTCTGGGACGTCCCCCACAGGGCTGAGGGTCACCCAGCAGGTTTTCAAACAGCCTTACATTTACCTGTTCGCCTTGTGGGTGGGCTTTCCCTCAAGCAGATACCCGGTTGACGTGCAACAGCCCCACAAATCAAACTCGCCATACGAAATTAGTGGTACAGTCACACTGTCCTGTCATGTGCACAGCAAAGCACGCTGGGATGGCAATCAGTGGAAAACGAAGCAGTCCAGTCCTTTTGGAGTGTCGACTTGTTAAGTGCACTGACAGCTTAGGCCACAAGAGGGCAGCAACACAAACCAGTCACCCCAGGGTCACCCCAGAAAGCTTTACGACTCAAGTTTTTTGTTGCTGGTAATTTATTCTAAAACGGTCTGAACATCCTGGCAGGACAGCTTGATGTCTGCGTCATACCTGTGACCCAAGAGCATTGAGGACATTTGAGGAGGCTCTGGCTATGGTGAGTAAGTCTGCTTGGCGTTATTAATACTCCCACTCATCCAATGTGTTTAGAAAAGCGCCACTGATGTGAGATTTGGGACCAGTGGGGGCAGAGATTACGCCAAGGTTAGAAGGCCGTGACAGTGTCTGCGAGGGAGGTCTACTGGACCTCTGCCCAGCCACTGGAAAACACTTGGGCTCACCCACATTGAAAGAGGCCTTATCTCCAGGTGTGCCAACGCTCCGATCTCCTGGCACACTTAAAATGTAGTGCCCACTGGCACAAGACCCTTAGCATCGGGCTACAGGCCAGTAAGAGTGACAGAGAGCAGTGGGCATCCATTACTGGTGCCAGCCTCACTCTGATCTCAAGCTAAGGGAGGCCCCCTAGTGGCCACGAAGTCAGCACACCTACACGTACACGTAAATTGGTGGTCTTTCAATTTCAAGTTGGAGTCTGCGGTTACAGCTGCTCGTGTCTGTTTGGATGAGTTAATATCGTGTGTGTGTGTGTGTGTGTGGCTCATCTGCTGCAGATGTGCAGTCAACCTGGGAAAGTCCAAGCGAGCACAAAAATCTGGAGACCGCTGAGCAGACGTGTGGCTGACAAGATTGACGTCCAGATGACATTTCTTAGTCTGGGTGCTTAATTGAGGATCCATTCTGGGTAAGGTTACGAGTCGGCACAGGACTGTACGGCACGGTGCTGCCAACTCGACCCTCCTCACCCACTGCTGCTATCCATCTGAGTGAGTCATCTGAAATAACAGAGAGAGAAAAAAACCTGAAATCTGAACGTTTTACTTGTCACCTGCAAGCCGCTTAGCAGAAAATCGTCAATTAAACAAACACAATCGGGCCGCGTCGTTATAATTCACTTTAAACGCTTCTTCCTAACCTGCATTACATCTGCTGCTCACAATGAGTGTCTGCCAATGATGTGCCCTCGGGCCTTCTTCTCACTTACTGCTGCCCTGTGAGTGTCACCGTGTAGCTTCCTGAGAGCTTTAGCAGCTTGACAGACACCTGAAATGTCACAAACGCCTTTGGAGAGGCAGACAACTGACAAAATGAAAGTAGCGACGGGGAGTCAAGAGAGGAGTGCGTCTGACATCACAGCTGGGCCAGCGGTCTCACTGCTCCAAAATCCATACTGACCCCTACTCTCTCTTCTGCTTCTTTTTCCGGTTTCTTTGTGGTGGCAGCCTGCGCCACCTCCACCTACTCAAAGCATCATGATGCTCCAACATTGATGGACTGAAAGCCAGAAGTCCACGTGACCATCATCATCATCAGGTCCTTCCATGAGTACCCTAAATACAAAGAGGACTGTTTCATTCATGTTAGGTAGATTGCCCAGAGCGGACTGGTCAGGTGGTCTCTTGGTCTGGAACCCCTGCAGATTTTATTTTTTTTTCTCCAGCTTTTGGAGTTTTTTTTTTTGTTTTTTCTGTCCACCCTGGCCATCGGACCTTACTTATTCTATGTTAATTAATGTTTATTTTTTATTGTGTCTTCTGTTTTTCTATTCTTCATTTTGTAAAGCACTTTGAGCTACATTTTTTTGTATGAAAATGTGCTATATAAATAAATGTTGATTGATTGATTGACTGCTCAGACAGGTCCTGCTGCGGCCTTCTCCACATCCACAGTGGGACGAGAACAGGCCAATCGGCCCAGCGGGCCTGTCCATTCTGCTCATCCAGATTGTCCTATTCGGATGTGAGACCACTAAATGCCAAGGCAGACATGCAGATCCTGCAGACATAGAGCCAGTGGGCCGCTCACTCGACTCCGCTTCGGCCATCAGAGAACATGCAGCAGTAAATCCTCAGCAGTTCAGTCCTCGCTGGCTGGAGAGAATGAAATCAGCTCAGCCACCAAAAAAAGGCCACACTGTCCCTCCCAGTGGGTATCTGGGCATAAAACCAGCGGGTTTCTAATACCCAGGAGTACCACACAATGTCTTCTACTGAGACACGCAATAACCACCACAATCTTTGAGAAACTAAAAGAGACCATCATCATCATCATCAGTCTTTACTTCGACCCACTACCAGTTAACCCAATATGGGACAGTGGAATAATCCAGCAGACAGCTAAGCTGGCACGAGTGAGAAATGAAGCAAGTGAAGCTTACAAGTCAGGTAGGGTGGCAGCAGCAGGTGGCACTGGGCACACACATTTCTTTGTCATTTGTGAACCTCACATTGGCTCCTTTCCTCGCTGAACCCAAGTCACACCCAAGAGACGCAGCTGTTCAGGTTTGGCACGGAGCCCTGCTGGAGGGTGGGGTGGGGTGGGGGGGCTTGGGTGCCGTGTGACACACTCCCATCATCACATCTGGCTTTAGCTGACAGAGCAGCAGGGGAATGTTAACCCCCCCGCCCGCCCGCCTGCCCGCCGGTGCCTAATTAGCACACACATTCCATCCTGAAGCAGCAGCCTTGGAGGTGAAATGAGGGGTGCGGTTTTCTGTTTTTTTTTTTTTTTCCCTCCCCAATAATAAGCCCAAGTGAGCCGCCAGTCTGAGACGCGGCTGTCAGGAGGTCACCACTCGAGTGTGGGCCCCCCGCTTTAGGACGACAAGTAACCGTTTGACGGTCACTCCTGGACCCCGGCGATTGGCTCTGCTCCACATTAAGGTGCCACCTGTGCTCCCATTCCCACACGGCTCTGGTCACCAGACAGGAAGTGTCCAACTCGTGGTAGCCAATTCACCTGAGCACCAGCAGAGGTCAGTAGAGCACCGTCGATAAGCAATCCCACCGTTAAGTGCAATGCTGGGCAAAGCAATCCGTGGTGCTCACCAGGGCAAAGGACTTTATACAATACCAGCTGTACCCCGTGGCAGTGCCCACATAGTACAGTTTATTTTTGTATAGCCCAAAATCACACAGGAAGTGCCGCAATGGGCTTTAACAGGCCCTGCCTGCCTCTTGACAGCCCCCCAGCCTCGACTCTCTGAGAAGACGAGGAAAAACTCCCAAGAAAACCTTGTAGGGAAAAATGGAAGAAACCAGGTAATAAAACAGGACAAACTTTAAAAATCAATAGACGCTGGCACTGTACATCTCTGATGGGAGAGCGTCCCCCGCGTGATATCTCTGCCAGTGAGCGGCTACCCTCTGAAACAAACAGAGCTCTGACCTCTCGCTCAAAAACGTCAAACGTTCCTCCTTAACAATCTGTAGATCAGGCACGTCAAACACGCGGCCCGCCTGACAGATCCTAGTTGGCACTAAACTTGTACAAAATGATTACTGTCGTTGGTGACTGAATCCTTCTGCATCTTCGGCGTTACTTTTTGACTTTTCTTACTTCTGCCTTCTGACAAAAGTGCGTTTTCCCTCAGCATTACAGTACCGGAAACGTCACCTGCCAGTACAGCCACGAGCCTTGACCAAAGTTAATGAGCCGCGACGTCACAACTGAAGTGCTAGGCAGGGGCAGCAGCGGGCAGCAGGGGCGGCTTTAGGCTTGTGCAAACTGTACACCTGCACGGCGCCGCCACGCCAATATATAAAACGGAAAGAGAAAATAACGACAGCTGACGGCAATGTGGCCGAAAAACATCGTGTTTCTTGTTAATTAGGACGCCGTATTTACTAATGTCGCTCGAGTCGGAGCAGCGAGCTACAGGTAGAATGAGAACGATCTGCCGTAATGAGGATATCGTGGGCCGCCGCTCGGTTTTCAAGTTACAGACACGCGCCTACAGAAGAGTGTCGTGAGCACGAGGCGGCTGTGCAGTGTCGACAACGGACGTGGCCACCCGCCGTGCATAAGATGCCACATTGACGTTGGCGGGCAACACTACTGGCTGGGCTGCTGAGACTGGCCACTGGGCACAACTGGCCATCACGAGTAGTAACAGCTCACATATTTTCACGTTTTTTGCTCTAGTTTTATGTCATTTTGTGCTACTATTGTAACGAACAGTTAGTGCGGACGACAGCTGAAGATCTGAAGTGGACGTGAGAAGTCGGTGAGTTATTAATTAACACGTTTTTGTGATTTTGAGTTTGTATAATTAGTGCAGGTCAGGAGGCTTTTTGCATATCGGCTTATTTTACAATATGAACTGTGAAGTAAACTTCGTAAAGTAAGATTTGATTTGTTTTCCAACTTGAATTACTGAGCAGTGAATTCGGTGAGCGTTTTCGTGATTTCAGTTCACACGAACAGGACTTTGCGCCGTTCTCTTAGGACGCTGAGAATATCCAAACGGAGTTGATTGAACTGAAGGCAAAATACAGCGAGGTTGGTGTGCCAGGCTTGTCTGCTTACCTGCCACCCTCGTACTGTATGTGCAGATCCACAAGTTGGCATCGAGAGTACTGTCTGTGTTCAGAAGCTCTTAACCTTTGTGAGCAACTGTGTTCGTTAATGAAGACTTCCTGTCGAGCGCCTGTCATCCCTCATGAAAGTTTCAGCTGCACAAGATTTCCAGCCTGCTATTGACAAACTGGTCACTAACAGGAGGTGCCAAGTGTCGGGACAAAAGAAATAAATCTCAGACTGTAAGACTCCTATAAGGACCTGGCTAAGAGGCTAAGACTCGAATTGTACCGAGAGTGTATGGAAATAAGTTGCTTTGCTTTAAACTTTGTTACATTTTTAAAGTTTTCAGTATTGGAAAGAAAGCTACAGTAACTTTTGCATAACAGTATTTGTTACAGTGCGGCCCGCTGACACACGTATGGCAGTCGAAGCGGCCCACCAATGGTAGCGAGTTTGACAAGCCTGCTGAGCAAACAGGTATCACTGGCTAAGTGGAGGAAAGGTGCGCTCCAACACGTGGCGACAGGTAGAGTGACTCGAACAGAGGCTGGCGAGTGACACCCCCCCCTTGGCTCACACCCACTCTGTCGGATTTGCATAAATACGTCAGTACCGCAAGTGAACTCTGGGAGAAGAAGTCGCAAAATCAACCGGAAATTCTAGAAAACAAGCCGATCTAAATCCGTTAAGTCATTTCTCTCGTGAAAAGCGGACGGACAGACAGAATGCGCTTGGACCATGAAAGTTTTAAAACCGTTTCTTGGCGAGTGCCTACGGGCCAAGGGTCACCTACAAGTCCCAAGTCCTCCTGGCTCGGGAGATCTTGTGATTTATCTCTCTATGGATTATATGGAGTCCCAGCAGGCCGAGGGTCTGTCGAGAACAGCGCAGCGATTCAGGCAGGCCCGTTCAAGTGGGCTACACAATCACGTCAATCATGTAATCCTAAAGATGAGCGAAAACCTTTTAAAGCATAACCGCGATGAAGAGCACGACAGAGTGTTCCTCAGACCCCAGGGTCAACGACCACAGGGTTACGGCGAGACAGACGCACGCTCGCCGACTCCCCAGCAGGCCTGAGCATACAGAGGCTAACTAGGACAAAGGGGCTGCCCGCGATGCCAGACGTTTAGCTGCAGGGTCACTGGCAGGGAGCGCCGACAGTCAGGCTGCAGGGTGACGGGGTGGCGACACTTCCTCTCCGGCTCCCCCAGTCTTTCTGGAGCCTAAGGCCTCATCTAAAATGTCTCAGTTCCCTCACGCCGTCGGGCACGTGGAGAGGAGCAGAACGGCAGAGAGACGCGGCCAACTGATCCGTACACCCAAGACCGGAAGACGCTGGTAGTCCGTGTCAAATGGCACGATGGTCAGCTCTTACCCATTGATGATCTCTTTGTTCTCCGCTCGGATGAAGTGCTCTTTCTCAGGAGTCACGACGCACAGGGAATTCTTCTGGCTTGTCCTCTTCTCTCCATCCACAACATCAAGGCACTGGTTCATGTTGATGGTGCCCTGGGGAAGGGTAGAGGGCTGCAAGACAGAGAGGGTAAGAGACATGAGGCAACACTGCACCCCGGGGTACTGGTATGTCGTTGGGTCGCTCCATTCTCAATGTGCCCAGGTTTTTTTTTTTGGTAAGAGACCCTTTTCCAGACACCAGGGCACAACGAGATTGCAGTTTCCCCCCCAAAGTTATCCCAAGATGCACTTTGACACATCAGAATCCCAAAGGGAGAGTGAGGAGCACGAGCGGTCACCCCTTAAGCTGGTGCCACCTTACACTTGACATGACTGAAGGGGATGCCAATTTATCCCATGATGCTTAGTGCTGGCTATGACACAATGGACCCCCAACTGTGAGGAGGTGACTTTGCAGGGATCGTGGTGTGTGTGTGCTGCATGCCCTCTGCCACACGCGCAGATCAGCGTGCCGCCACCACTGCCCTTCTCCTACGTCTCGCTCGTGGCTGAGCCCTGGACGGTCTCCCTGCCAGGTCATTCCTAAGGAATTCTTGCAATGCTCCCCTAATCAGCGTGCTGTTTTTCTTTCTTTCTCTCTTTCCCAATCTCCGCGTGTCAGGGCGCACTGCCAGCTCTCATCTGTCTCTGTGTGTGTGTGTGTGTGTGTGTGTGTGTGTCGTTTTCTTCTCGCCCCTTCAAGTTGATGAAATGCTGCCGAGCCTGCAGTCGGTGCACCTGCCGGCCTTGGAGGCCTGTCACTAATCCAGTTCAGCTGCCCAGACAGGTGTGGGGAGACCCGACTAGGCCATTTTGAGCGAGTCCCGTTCCAGCTCAGGCCTCGACTCCTGCTTACCATTTAGGGTCTACGTGCGTCAAGTCATCGCCCTTACTCTGGCACTGAACCGGGACAGTTAAGTTAAGCAACAATCCTCTGGGCATTCTGGAATTCATGGATTCAGAGGGCAAACAAAAGATGCCGACAGTCATCAGTCAAGACTTATTTTTGACTCGAGCCTTTCATGACAATTCCAACTTCTGAACATTTAAATCAAACCCAGGAGCCACATTTCTAGCAAGCAGGGCGATTTCAAACTGGCACTGCCCACCTGGACCGATTTCAGCCATTGAGTAAAGGGCACTGGCAACAATGGCATCACGGCACAAGCTGCACACTTGGCACCAGGGCACGGTCGTTGGGAGCAAAGGTCCCTGTGCCACTTAAAACACAAGGACTGGGGGGTAAAAAACAAAGCCCCCAAATATTATTATTAATTTAGCCTGTCATTACGTTCCAGTGTGTGGTGGGCTGGCGCCCTGCCCAGGGTTTGTTTCCTGCCTTGTGCCCTGTGGCTGGGATTGGCTCCAGCAGACCCCCCCGTGACCCTGTAGTTAGGATAATGGATGACGTCCCAGTACATGGTGAGCGATGGGATACGAAGGCGCCAATTTAGGTAAGTCACGGGTCACAGGCAGGCCCAAGTCAGCTAAAATGTCACTTCAGGAAAGCAGGCTGGTGGCGAGAGTGCAGGCGGAGAGAAGCGACTTTCAAATCGCATGGGCATAGCGGGTGTGGCGCGACGTGACAGGTTTTAAAAGAAAAAAGAACAAATAAGAATAAGAAGAATAAGAATACATTGTATTTATACAAGGCGCCTTTCTAAGAACTCAAGGACACCGAACAAACAATAAATGAAAAAAAAAAAAAACACCACCACACATTATAAACAACTTAAAACATCAGAAAATATAAAAATGAAAAGCAAACAAAGCCCTGGAAGTCTCTTTAGGTTTCCATTTGAAGGTCGAGATGATTCGATATTTCTGAGCTCAGCAGGTTGCGAGGCCCAGAGTGGCTGAACGCTCCGCTCCGCTCCCCATGGCGGTCAGGTGGATGGAGGAAGAGGAGGATCGAAGGTTACGGGAGGGAATGGCAACATGAAGAAGGTCGGACAGATATGGAGGGGCGAGGTTAGGAATGGCCTGAAATGTTAGGAGCAGAATTGAAAATCAACTTGAAACTTAATGGGGAGCCAATGAAGCTGCTGTGGTGGAACGACGAGGGTCCGAGTAATGAGGCGGGCAGAACCCGAGAGCTGAAGGTTATGGAGAGATTTACTAGAGGGGAGTCCAGACGAGACGTGACAAGACTGGCAGTGGTATGGGGGGGGGTGATGCTATGAAGGTGACACTGGACAGACAGAGAGGACCGTCAAGGAGGACACCCTGACTCTTGACCTCAGGTGATGGGGAAACACAGGCGTTAACAACAGCAAGTCAAAGACGATCGGCTTTGTGCCAGGGGGTCGGGCCGGGCCGTCTTAGCCACTATGGGTGTAGTGAGAAGTCAAGCAAGATGACCCCTTGGATTGGCAAACTAGAAAGATTACAAAATGCAGGCTTCGAGGCAACTCAGGCCCCTTCTTCAGGCAACATCTGATATGACAGAAAATGTAAGCACCGCGGCTCACTTACCTCACCATAGCTGCTGGTTTAGGGTTTAATGCCACCGAGTGACGTCGTGCTGGACGCCGAGGGCTCCACTCTGCAGCCTGTCCGACTCTTTCTGTATTTCCCACCGTTGTTACGGTTTTCAAAGGTCCAGACGCACGCGCTGGTCACACCGCCGGGTTACAAGTGTTCGCTCTCAGTCTACGGCCCACACGCTGGTAGACTTTTTAAAATCAGCCGTGCTTGTAACGTCACACAACCTCCGATTTCAATTTCTAGCAGCTGGCTCGTCATGAGACGCGATTTCTTATCCAGTGTGAGCTGTGTGGCCATTAGGGGGCACTGGAGGGCTCTGCCCAAACTCCCAACGTCATGGAGACCAAACACTAGCAGAAAAGTGTCACAAAGTAAAGTCACACATGGCAGGTGGCAGGGTGGGGCCACGACAGGAGTAGGACTCAAGTTGCCACAAGGTGTTAAAATCATTACAGGTGATATTTCACGATGTTAACCTGCACGTTACTTTCTTTTAACTTAAGCCTTTGCCCTCAGTGAAAGCAGCGAGCGTTAAACCCAGAAAGTGGAAGTGTTAGTGGAGACAGAAGGCAGAGAAGTTAAACGAGCAAAAACCAAAACCTTCTGCTGTAAAAGGACAGTCTGGGAAGGTGAAAGGAAGCGGACATTTTCAGGACTTCCCGTACGAATGCACTGCTCGTCCACGTGTGCAGATATGGTCTACCAAAGCGACACTGGGCATCGAGGGGTTCGGGGTGTCCACCCTGGCCCTGACAAGCTTTAAAAAGCCAGCAGGCAGCTTCACGTGTAGGAAAGAGGACCTGGAAGAACACCGATGCTGTGAAGATCAGCAACGTGACCATACGAGACTGAAGGCCAGCACACACTGGGTGTGTCGACCAACGTCATCGAGCCAGTGGCTCCTGGCACATAGCAATGCTGAAGACTGTGACGACCGAATACAAGTTTCAATCTGCCACCCGCTCGTCTTGTTGCTCCATCCAACAGGAAAGTCAAGCACAGTAGCAGCCAATCCTGGGTGAAGTGGGTCCGTACGCTGTGTCTCCTTCCAGGCTGGGAGAACAACAGATGGGATGGCAGGACATGTGAAGGTCTACATAACAAAGGAATAAAAGAATCTGTGATTTCAGAGGGGTCAGCACTCCACGATAAAAGAGGCCATGATGAGAAGACACACACACACATACTGAAGTGCAAAGAAGAACACAAGAAGTGGGCATTGCTACCCACTAACTGCAACCTTGTCTAACAGTAAAGTGCCACCCTAACTCCATTAACCCTAATTATGTGAATTTCCCCTTGGGATTAATAAAGTATCTATCTATCTATCTATCTAATCCCTGCGTCCCCTCCAGCAGGTCAGGCTCCTTCCAAACCTGCGCCAGTCTTTCCAACTCCAAGCTCAAATAGCACAAGGATTAGCAGCACGTCAGGACTGGGCACTGGGACTCCAGACACTTGCCCTAGTGGTGCCACCGTGTTGTGTGCCACACTTTCAGAGAATAGTTTCCGTTCACTTGCGTTGTGTTCTTTTCTGATGGTCTGTAGGACATGGCACTGCTCTCCAGCTCACCTTCTGCTTCACCACCGTCACTAAATGAAACCTTCACACACTCGTGCCCACAGATTTCCTCAGCACGTGTTTACTGCCCTCGGTGGCTGCTTATTCTCTTCACATCTTTTGCTCCACGCTCTCCCCTTCCTTGTCGTAGACGCATGCTGGGCTCTCTCTTTGCACCTCTGTAGTCTTCACGGTGCGCTCCATTCTCTCTTCGTTATTCGCTGCCTACTTCCGCCCATCACCTCCTACTTGAAAATCTCCGTCGGTATCTTTTTAAACTTCTTTCCACACTCAAATGGCCTCCCTGAGCTTCCATAACACGTGCTCTGCTGTCTTCTCGCAGCCACTCTCTTCCCTCGTACGTCTGCCA
>JANRMT010062861.1:1009368-1063625 GCA_026402145.1 Polypterus bichir lapradei | reverse complement strand
GTGACAAAGGGCGCCCCCCCCCCCCCCCACCAATCAGACTACTGGCACACAGGCTTTCCGCTGCCCCCAGGTGGTCTTCGTGTGGTGGGTGCACATCCACACACTCCAGGACAGGATATCCAACGTCACCCACCCCTGCAGTATTTGTTTCAATCACATTAGTCAAACCCTGGGCAAAACGCCCTGTGGCACCCTGGGAGAATAATGGAACGCCTCGGCCTCAGGTTCTCGATTATCTCTTGTGCTAACAAACACAGCACAGCTTGAACGCCAACCTGGTTTACTCCACTGGAGGAACTCAAACCCGCCTGTTACAATAAAGGGGTTAAACTAAAATTAGAGAAAAAGAAACCCGCAAAGAAAAATCTGAAATAGTTTTTAACGGTGAGCCTCCTGTTTAATACTCTCACAGTGCCAGCTGGCTAACCTGGTGCCTCCTTAAGACTTGCTCGCTTTGTCAGATGGCCGGCTGCCACACAACTGACCCTTTAAAGGTCGTCTCTACACACCTTGTGTCTTTTTTATTTGTGTGTCTGCGACACAAACCGGGCCAGCTGTCTTACTCCTGCTTAGGTCCTTCACCACTTGAACTACCCACCTGCCGCTGTATGTCCTGAAGAAAAGGATCAGCAGAAGAAACGCAGAAAATAACCAGAGACACTAAAAACTGGCAGACAGGAAGCCGTCAGGTGCCAAAGACATCCAGCCATCCACCTTCCAAACCTGCTTATCCCGAGTAGGATTCTGGGGAAGGTGAGGCCTGTCCCAGCAAGAATGAGGTGCCATTCAGGAACAATCCCTCAACAGGGCACCGGTCTATCGCCGAATCAGGAAACAAAACCCAAAGATGAGATTCCGTATTATAAAAAGGTGAAAGCAAGACGACAAGCTGCTGCTAAAAGAGCTTAAAAGAATCCACAATCTTGGACAACCAGGAAGGGCAGGACGCCAAGTTAATGTGGACATCACGCACTCCCAGTCACCCATGAATGCCAACAACTTAACTGCCCTTTAATAACCACAGTCTACAAAACCGGTGCCCACGGAAAACAAGATGGAGTCACGGAATGAAGCAAAAATCATTTATCATCGTTGAAAAGAAAACGAAACTCAGCTTAAATGGTGGAAGTGAAGACGCCCGCCGTGGCCCAGTGGCCCGGACTCCAGGAGACTTTGATTATGCATTCTGAAAGGTAACTGGGGACTCCCAATGTTTAAAGTGGTGACATCACTAAAGTGACTACAAACACAAGTCTCTTTTCCACAAGTCACAGGTGCTCACTCCTGTGTCGAGTTTGTGTGTCCTCGGCGGGTCCATGTAGGTTTCCTCCCACAGTGCAAAGACATGCAGGTCTGGTAAAATGGCTGCTGCTATATATTGTGTGAGAGTGTGTGTGTGTGTTCACCCTGTGATGGACTGGCACCCTGTCCAGGTGGGGTTCCTGTCTTGTGCCCAGCGATTTCTGGAACATGGATGGATGGATGGATGGATCATCCAGGTCAATCTGGCATTCTACCTTTTGATCAAACCACGAATGGTGTTGGCTCCTCAGGAGCTTCCTACGCTGGACTCTTTGTTTCAATTGGCACAAATCAGAAGGCATTTGAGGATCAAGGTGTCTCAAGGGACGGATGGCCAAGGCTGGCGGCACACTACACGAGTTGGAGAGAGTGTCCAAGTTAAAAACGGATGTCAGATCTTCTTCTATAATACGCTACCGTGGCTGTTCGTTTGTCTCTCCAGGATTTTAAATCAACTGTGTGACCGATTGACCTGAGATGTGGTCCACAGATACTACGTGACGTCTACGGTCTGCTTTCAGGGTGACGATTGACCTCCAAGGTTATTCCTCTTTTTGTTTTATTTTATTGTAGAATCAACTCTTGGCAGCGGGCAGCAGGGCGGATGTGTGGCGCATGCATACGGGCGCCGTTCTCATCCCTAACACCTTTGCCGTCACTTCCCCTGCCTCTCCATATCTTAAATCATTCTTGAGGCAGAGTGAAGACCTAAAGTGAAAAATTAAAGAAAACGTACTAAAGAATGATAACACATGGACTTCATCGGTTTTAACGTGAAAAGATGCCAACGAAAGAAGAGAAGAAGCGGGCAGCTAGGGTGGAGGAAAGAAGAAGAGCTGCTCAGGAAGGAACAAGCGCATCAACCTCTGAGCAGACGAACGATAAACGTACAGAGAAAGAAAGAGAAGGAGAACTAGGAGCGCTCAGGTCAAGTGTAAGCAGTGCGCCGTTTCTGGTCACATGATGAGAGTTGAGGGAGATGACGGATTACACGACTTCCCAGCACAGCTAGCTTGTCACACTCGGAGCTGGCAGACGCCACTCAAACCTGTCCAGATGCCTTCCAGGTATGGCCAGTTCAGTCACCGTCTCCTTCATTTCATTTTCTTTTGAGGTGTGGAACGAGGAGTGTGAGCTTGTGTCCCTGTGGTGGTGGCATTGTGGTGCACATTGTACTGCCATGTGAGCGCCCCCTAGTTACCAGACTCACAACAACTTAAAGGCAAACCCGCTCGAGTTTGCTGCAGGTAGCCTGCCCAATGTGAAATGACACAAGTGGCACTAATGGGCGTGCGCCACATTACGGCTTCCAACTCATTAAGATTACGCCAATGAAGGCTACAAGTGAAAGTCGCTGGCAAGCTTGTGTAGTGCGACGGGGGACAGAGAGTGCGCTCTGCTGCCATGGCTAACATTGGTCTCTGCCGCTACTCTACTCGAGTGTCCTGCCTGGCCCGGGTACTCCCTTTACAGTATAGCACCTCTCACCCACCGCCTTCTGCCCCCCCCCCGGGTCCTCTAGGCTGCTCTCACTTTCACAAGTCGGCGAAATCAAAGATGAAGAGTGCTCATCATCTCACAGGCCACACGCCCGTTCAGCTCAGGTTTCCTCCTCGCCGCTGCTGTGGGACGGCTGGCTGGCTGGCTGGCCTGCTGGGATGAGCTCCGTGCAAAGCCGGCATCCTGAAATTCAAGCCTTTCCCAAAGACAAACACCGTGGTGCTGACAGAAGAGGACCTTCTGTTGAACATGACCCCCTGACCTTGACCACCCCAACAGAGGGACACACGGGCAGGGCCGAGCCGGGCACGGTTTGTCAACACTTATGGATTTCACTTCCTGCAGCACGTCCAGGTGTTCGCTGCCCCCGTGACTGCGGCGAGACTCAAAGCGTCCGCAGTGGTCTGCCGTCTGTCCGCCCGCTCACCCTGACTCATCGGCCTGCCAGAGAGCAGGGCACGGCGCCAGCCAGCCGACTGCAACAAAGCGAGAGAGAGAGAGAGAGAGATGCATCGACAAAGGCAGAGAGAAGCAACGTGGGGTCCGAACACAAGTACATCCTGGGCCACACACTTCAAAGACCATCTCTGAAGATATTCTGCCAAACGCCTCCTCTTGACGGGACGCCAGTCCGGATTTATTCAATCTTCAGCGGGCCTCAGGAAAGGTGAACTACAATAGGCCGCGCTGTCCTACGAACCTACTTTGTATTTCTCTCTATTAAAAAAAAAAAAAAAAAAAAAAAAATATCTTGGAAGGAGACGAGAGAAGAAGAGACTTTCACAGAGAGACACTTTCATGTCCCGCGAGACGAGACTTTGTGCCCAGAGATTTAAGCAGGAAATAAAAGACAAAGAGTAGATGACCAAGTAGAACGTCGTAAAGAATTCAAAAATGTTGGTGCGGCACACATGAGAGCAGGTTAGAGAAAATTCAAAAGTCTCAAAAAAATGATAGTAAAGATCGCATTGGCACGGAAATTATTACTCGGTGAAATAACGGAACAGCGAAAAGAGATCGAATATATTGTTCAGATTTAAACTTGAAGTCGGAGACTCGTAGATCGTCTAATTCGTGTTGCCATCAGTAGCGTTTCTTCCCATTGGAGAGGCGTATCCGCGAGATTTAAAGGATTTGTTGTTTGGTGAAAGTGAAATCCCGCGGGACAAGACTTGATGCAATGAGATTTGGAGAAGTCCCGCCCACATGTAAACCACGCCCACGTGCCAATCACCTCTCATTTGTGTGAATGCTATTGTCAGACACGGCTCGTGTAGAGAGAAAGAAACGATATTCACTGACGAGCAGTTATACGCGGCGCTGTCACGAAGTCACTCCAAAACTCAATGTGATATTAACGAAAAGGTGAAAGCGAAAAGAGATCAAATATCGGACATCGGTGACATGACAGAAGTGTGTAGAGATCGTTCGGCTTTAAACTTTAAGTCACAGACTCGTGGATCATCTAACTCGTGTTGCCATCAGGGACAAGTCGTGTTTCTTCCCAATAAGGAGGCGACAATTCAAAGATTTGTTGTTTGGTGAAAGTGAAATCCACACACGTGAGTGGCAGAGACGCCAAGTGGCTGGCGCGTAGCGCAAGTCGGGGGGGTTGGCAAGTGAAGTGAGCAGGGGGCAAAGCCCCCTAGTATTATTTTAAATTGGTCACAAAGCCACATATTCCAAGGCAGAGTCATAGGGCACACCGGGGAGAATGCCCACCTACAACGCGGCACACTTCTAGTCAGTGTAAGGTCACTAATTAACCTAACGGGCAACAAAAACCACTTGGGAACAGAATGGGGAGAAGAAGAAAAAAAGTCCTTCTGCCATAGAAAGCACAGCGAGGCTCCTGGACGCTACTTGAGCAGGTGTCCATGACAGCGGGCAGCAGAAGGTGACATCTCACTGGGTTTGGTTTAACAGACGAGGAGCTCAGCACAGGTGACACTGACAGCCCACACTTGAAGAATCGCACCCAGAATGCCCAAGCAGCATTAGAACCAGTCGCCAAGAAGCTCCCACCACGACAGTCTGATCCCCTGCTGGGCACAACAACAACTTGGAGCCCTGTGGTATGGTGTGGGGCATTCTGTTGGGTGCCAAGACTGCCCTCTTCTCCCCGGGGTAAGGGATGACAAGGCGTGCGAGGACTCGTGTTACTCTTCAGTGGAGTGAATGCAAGACGTCACAAGCAGCAGATGCAAACCGTGGGGGCCATCGTGATGCCAGTCATCGTGATGCCTTTCTGCAAACGTGTTTTCAGGAAAAAGCTAAAAGCAAACAGCGGGCAGGCAGAAGGGTGTGCGTACTTGTCCATCAGCCAGAGAAGCCAACATGGAGTACACTGGGAGGCCAAGACGCTCCCTTGACCCTCCGCACAGATTCTGCGTCTTTCATTTTCAGCTTCAACATCAACATTAAGGACACATGGAGAGGGGGGTCCTCACCGTCAGCTCCCGGTCACTCTGAGTGAAGCATGCCTGAAAAGAGACCACCCTTATGTTCTCCATGTGTCCACCACAAATGTGGGCGATGAGGACAGACTGTCACCTGTCTGCCCCCAAAGTCAATGACTGTCTATGCCCCCCAAAATAAACACAGCTTTACTGTTAAAGTGGAGTGGAAATGAACAAGTACCCCAACAAGACCACCCCTGCCAGACTTGGTACAAATTCAATTGACATGTGTACAGTCGACATCACCCAAGGGTCCTCTGCGGGCACTCACAATTGGTACGCTCTTGGGGCTGAACTGTCACCTGCACTTCACCAGTTTGTCACCACGCCACATTAAAATATTCAAGCTGGGAGCGTCCCACACACACACAACGAAAAACAAGGGTGGCAGGGCTCGCCAACGCTCTGTGCAGGTCTTCTGGCACAACAAAACACAAAGCAGTCACCCCAAGCCAGTGGGACACTTTCAATGGCAGCAGCGATCTCCTCATCTCCTTCTCACAGCCCTAAACTTGACAAGTGACGCTGTGACTTGTAGGCCGCCACATGTGACGCACTGAAGGGGCTGCTACTTCCACGTCAGCACGGAGACAATGCCAGCAGCCCCAACAGGGTACAACAGTGGACAGGCCAACCCGTCACAAGTGGGCATCCCGACAAAGGGACTTCTGAGCGTCAGAGATCACAGGTGACAAGTGACATCACAAATAAGACAGCGACTGAGGTGTGATGAATGTCACAGACAGAACTTTATGTTTCTTTAGGGGAAATGGAGCTTTTCACAGAAGCTCAAGAAATATTAAGACAAACAAACAATGAGCCCTCAAACGAGAATTCCAAAATAACCGAGAAGTGCTGGCGAGGCCCTCTAAAGTCGCCCAGCTGTAGAAGCCCAACTCGAGTTCCTTGACGTTGAATGATTTGTTGGTTAAAAGTCTTCAGTGCTACACAGAGAGGATGTGCAGCGTTGTTCATAACGGCCATCAGTTCTGTCGTCCTTCTCAGGTCCAAAGGCCATCGCGTCACTGTGCCCACCTTCTTGGCTCTCAGACTTGCAGAACACGTAAAGGATGTCATCGCCCACAGTGCCCTTTCAGCGTAAGGCATCAGCTCTGCCCTGCCCTTTCTTCTGTGTGCTACCAGACCAGTCCATCATGTCACCAATGTGCTATCTCTGGAATCTGTAGCAGTGCCACTCCCTGAATGGTGGGTGACTGGGCACAGAGGCTTTGTCATGTGGCAGTTCCTTGGGTTTTGCAGATGTTGTATTGTCAGACACTTCTCAAAGTTCTCCATGCGACTCCTCTCCTCGCTCTCGTTTCCTTTACCAATACACACCATCAGTGCAGAATCATCTCAGAATTTCTTCAAGTGCCACAACCCGGTGGTAAACGAATCATCCGAGGTGTACAAGGGTCAACGTAAAGGGTGACAGGCCTGTCCTTCAGCCTCACAAACTATTATCCAGGCCACCACAGGCTCATCCACCTGAATGTTTGAGGGAGCGGAGGGCACCGCAGAAATCAAATAAGCACGGGACCTGTAGGTCCTCGAGTCTCACACAGCCTTGTGGAGCAAACAGAGAACAGAGAGTCAAACTGTAGAGTAAAGTTAACGAAAACTGAAATGAAAAACTGAAACTAAACAAAACTATTAAAGTACCTGAAAAGAGTAACTGAAATAAAATAACAACTTACTAAACATCATTTTAGTTTTTCAATTCATTTTCTTGCCGTTCGTTTTTAACCTTTAGAACACTTAACTCTCATTTAACTGAAAGCCATCCGTCACGAGCCGCCCGCACATATTCATCCAGTGATCGGCGGCCGGCTGTTCACACGGCACTGGTGGTGACAGAGCGAGCTGAATACGCGCGTAAAGCCCGCGGAGTAGAAATCGATTTACGTGCCGCCTTTCTCTGCGCTTGTTGTGTATCAAGATGTCATTGAAACGCCTGAAATCGGACTGTGCTGCTCAACAAAAAAAAAAAAAAAAAAATCGCGACGGAGTTACGTCTCAGGTGCCTGCTTTTTGTTGACAGTAATTCACCTGCAACTTCACACTCAAAGTATACAAAGTACAGAGAAAGTATACTAATCATGAAAAAAAATTCAACCTCGACATCTTGATGAATCCCGAGTCGGAAAATACCGTTCTTTGGAATTCTGTGTGTGTGTGTGTGTAAACACGACATCTCAAAAACACAACTACATAGACGATGAAATTCGGCACGTGGGTGTTACACCAAGACTGTAGATCTGGATTAACTTTTGGACCAAACCCATTAACCCCAAGTGGTACTTTACCTGAACACAGACTTGATTTTTTTCTTATTCGTGCAGCTGCAGAGTCCGATTTATTCAACTTTACTTTTCTAATAATTGTTCAGTATATTATTAATTTAATTTGATTTGATTTGTTGTTGCTGGCTCTTTAATGTCCATAATACAATCCTGGTCATGCGGTTTACTCCATCCATCCCCATATCTGAGTTCATGAGAAAGTCGAGGGGAAGCCACTCGTGATTTTTGAAGATAAAACGGCGCTCTGATCGAGAGATCGGCATACTGTGGCTTTCAAAACGTCGTTTAACAACAACGCGATACAAACCTTGTGATTAGGTGGGGGTCCCCTCAGAGTTACACTCGGGTGAGGCCGCCACTCGCCAAGGCCCGTGTCACACAACCTCTGTAGCGGCTCGATTTGTTTCAACCTTAGTTTTGTTAAGCTTGACTTGCTTGGGTGGAATGTTATTTGATTTTAATAAAATCAATGAAATGTTTAACAAAAAAAGGGAACCGCTGTGACCCTTCAGAGAGTTCAGTTAGTCAAGGCAACTGGTGCGGGATTAACCCCCAGCACCCATGAAACCACCCCTTTAAATGCCCATCACGACAAATACATGGAAGCAACGCACAAGAGATCTCCGCCTCAGTGGCAGCGTACCAGCTTGTGGGGTGCAGGTGACAGGAGAGCGGGCAGAATGAGAGGGCATCGTGGGGACCTTGTTCAATGGTAAAGAGGGGAGTGCCAGAGCAGTGCAACTGTCGATATTCATGATGGCATAAAGCTCAGCAGGGCGGCACGGTGGTGCAGTGGTAGCGCTGCTGCCTCGCAGTTAGGAGGCCTGGGTTCGCTTCCCGGGTCCTCCCTGCGTGGAGTTTGCATGTTCTCCCCGTGTCTGCGTGGGTTTCCTCCCACAGTCCAAAGACCTGCAGGTTAGGTGGATTGGTGATTCTAAATTGGCCCTAGTGTGTGTGCTTGGTGTGTGTGTGTGACCTGCAGTGGGCTGGCGCCCTGCCCAGGATTGGCTGGGATTGGCTTCGGCAGACCCCCGTGACCCTGTGTTCGGATTCAGCGGGTTGGAAAATGGATGGATGGATAAAGCTCAGCAGGACGGATGCAGGGCATGCTGGGCTATAAAAGGTGCCACTTCTGGAATGCGTAGTTGTGTACGAGAGATCACACCCCTCAACATGCCCACAGCTAAATGTCAGCCAAGCCGCCATTCATTACCAGCCATGATAAGGTACACTAACGAGCCTTCAAACTCACCGGCCCCTCCCACAAAGTGGGTGGGCGGGCACGCAGTCTACCCCGATGCCACGCCTGACATTCTAAGCATCCCACACACGTCTCCAAAGCCCAAATGCCTCACGTGCAGAAAGCTGTCACACACTTGAGGCTGGCGGGCCATGAGGACGAGCGAATGAGTGAGCAGTGCAAAAATTCAAGGAATGAAGCACAAGGAAGAATGTGGGTAGGGCAGCATTTCAGCTACGCTAAGCCTCCATGACACGTGCGGCACTACCCAGACAGCCCACAGCCCGGATGGAGAAGCTGCCAGCGGCTGGGCACTCTTCCTACTCGTGACTCGCGCCTGACCCTGAACACAAGGGGCACTGGCCATTAGTGCGAGCGAAAGGACCACCGCGCCAAACCGAGATGATGTCAGCACTTGGCGACTGTGCTCAAAGTGAAGGGAGGTGCACACAAGGCAGTGAAAAAGTATTTGCCCCCATAGCGATACCCTCTGTGTTTTGAGTGGCTTCAGAAAGTCAGAGCGAACTTTATTGTCATCTCAACCATCCACAAGTATACAGAATGACGAAACTGTGAAGCTCAGGGTCCACAGTGTAACAACATGAAGTGCAAATAAAAAATGTAACATTTCATAAGAGAAGCCTGAGGAAACCAAGAGCAGCATCTCCACAGCGCTGCTCAACATGTTTCAGTAACACAGCATCACCCACGTGAAATGGCGATGGCCTCCTTAGTTAATTCGTCTCCACTGACTGCACACAGCCAGCCCTGTTGGCTCTCAACCCCACCACACCACAACATTTCTAGACCACCGCCGGGCTTCGTTCAACCAAAGGCGATCGACTTCACAAGAGGGGAGGACAAAAGGCTGTTGAAACGAGGACCACACGGAGACCTCTAGTGTCTTCTAAATGGAGGACTTTTGAAACTGTGGGAAATGCTGCCCAGGGAAGGCCTGCCCAAATGACCCAAAGGGCACCGGGACAACTACAGAGGATCCCAGAAGGACATCCAAAGAGCCGAAGGCCTCTCCATAAGCCTTGCATTGGGTGTGACGAGGATGGCCAGGATTAGAAATGAGGACATCAGAGGGTCAGCTCCGGTGCGATGATTTGGAGGCAAAGTCAGAGGGGCGAGATGTGCAGAGGAGAGATGAGGGGTGTACTGGGTGAAGGGTGCTAAGGTTTAAGAGGAGGTTTATGGATGTGGTGAGGTGATGGGTGTGACAGAACAAGATGACGAGGACAGGAAGAGATGGAACAAGATGATCTGACGTGGTGACCCCTAACAGGAGCAGCCGAAAGAAAAAGAAGACAAAATGCCAGGGTTGCAGCAGGTACGACTGATGTTCAATCTAAATACCCCCACTGAAGAAAGCACAGCAAATCTGATCAGGTGCCACATGCGCACGATCGCTTCACTTCAGAAGCCATTTTCAAAGCGGTTAACTTCTTGAGGGTCTTTATGCGTCTATAAACACAGCTATGGATGAATTCTGAGAATGGAGCAGACACAATGAACCTAACCTGAAATAGACAAACATCGAGGACTGCGAATGCCTTCCATTTTATTCACTTCTGCTTGTGATCACTTGGTAAGTGACGGATGGTGCGCAGGCCGCTGCGTGGATTACAAGCTGCAGTCACTAATTTGTATTTTTTAATTGAGCTCATGCAGGAGTGTGAATTCTGATGTGCTAGTGAGTAACTCTGAAGAGAAAGTCACAACAGGACTTTGCACCCTGGGGAAGGCCGTGTTTTTTTTGTTTTTTCTTTTCCCTCATAGCCATAACCTCACACTCGCTCGATTCCCAGATCACAAGTACCTGCCATTTTCAACCTCTGTCTGTGACTGTTAAATTATTCAGAGGGTTCAAACTGTCTGAGACTGATGACATCTCCATGGAGCGCTCAGGAGAGGATCACGTGAGGTAGTGAGAAAATAGAGAAAGGTGCAGGCTGGCGGGACGTGGCGTGGAGTGGCGTGGATGGGGTTGTCAAGGCCACTTTTGGTAACGGGGCCTTTCCTCAGTGAATTCGAGCATAGCTCACTGCCAAGTAAACCCCCCCCCGACTAACGTTTATACCACCCATCTGACACCAGACAAAGGCCCACCTACTGAACTGCCAGTGCAGAAAAAGTAAGAGTGGCCTTCAGCATAAAACTCGTAGTCCGGCATACAAAATGACTAACAAAACAAGGACAGATGTCAGCAGGCGTCTTGTCGTGCTAGCTGAGCATTGAGAGGAAGACACAAGAACTCACTGGTCAAATGACAGTGGCCATAAGGGTACTACCCTCCACAAGCCTCTCTCGGGCTCAGAACTCAATGTGAAACTGTTAACCCCGAGACAGGGAAACCTGCTATGAGCAGAGATACAGCGTGAAGTCCAAACTACACAACCCGGACAGAATTCTGCTGCCATCTTGTGAATGAAAT
Source organism: Polypterus bichir lapradei (assembly GCA_026402145.1). NCBI lineage: Eukaryota > Metazoa > Chordata > Cladistia > Polypteriformes > Polypteridae > Polypterus > Polypterus bichir. The sequence goes on along the minus strand of JANRMT010062861.1, from coordinate 1,052,381 downwards.
CATTTCAAGTCCCGTGAGACGAGACTTTACTAGGAGAGTTTGTCAAGTCCTGCCCTCCTCTCACCATTTCAAACCAGGCACACGGCCCAATCACCTCTCACTGGCGTGAATGCTTTTGTCAGACTCACTTCCTGCGCTCTCAGCTCTTATACATTTTGAAGTTTTCCTCGTTTTAAGTCATTTATAAAAAGTCCTCCGTTTCATCCTTTAAAGCAGCTTTTCTGGACAGTAATCTAAGACATACCATCTATTTGTTTCATTCAGAACAGTCCATTTCTGGACAGTAATTCTATACGTTCTAGACGACACGTCAACGACAAAGCGAAGAAGAAAAGGCAGCGCATCGAAGAGAGGCACAAAAGTGTTGGAGAGAAAAGAATTCAAAAAAGAACCAAAACAATCTAAGTGCAAATTTGGAAAATAAGGAAAGTAATAAATCAGCCCGGACCAAGTGGAATGGAAAACCTAGCAGGTCCAAGAGGGGACGGAAATAAAAGACAAAGAGTAGAAGAAAAAGTAGAACGTCGTAAAGACGTTCAAAAACGTTGGCATGATACACATGCAGAGCAGGTTAGAGATTATGGAAGTATGAAGATTGGAAAGTCTCAAAAAACTGATAGTAAAGACCGCATTAGCGCAAACAAACGGAAATTATTACTCAGTGAACTAACGCAACAGCGAATAGAGATCCAGGTGATGTGACACAAGTATGTAGATATTGTTCAGCTTTAAAGTCGGAGACTCGCAGATCGTCTAATTCGGGTTGCCATCAGGGACAAGTAGTGTTTCTTCCCAATGAAGAGGCGTATCCACGAGAATTAAAAGATCTGTCGTTGGGCGTATGTCTTTACTGAAGTTTAAAAAGTATCTGTGTGTTAAATTCACTCACAGGCAGTTATACGTTGGGTTGTCACAGTGAAAGTCCAAACACGGAATCAAAATTCGATGCGATTTTGATGAAAATTCCAAAAATTATTTTTGCTGAAGTTTCACAGTAAAAGCGTAAGTTTAAAAAGTATTTGCGTGTTAATATCAAAGCCAAACAGAACGAAAACGAGTAACTCAACGAATATCTCAAACGCAACATGAAACAAATGTCTTTCGATTTATTACGTGTTACTGTTTCTTACTCTGGTTAATTACTCGCTGTAATGTAAAACAGTTAGTTCTGTTACGCATATGTAACAATTCCCATGAAAATAACAACCTGTTTAAATTGTACATCCGCTTAACCACACCCGGGTGCTGGCGGGCCATGTGAGCGGTCAGAGCCCCCTAGTTGTTTAAAAACCACCTCATGAATATTTCGGTGAGTTCTGCCACTCTGTGGTAACTCATCAATATTCATGAGGTGGGTGGAGCCTTTCACTAAAAAACACAAGGGCGTGTAAAAGTGACGCCTCATTAGTTAAATCAAGCGACAGTGATGCAATGTGAACTGGTCACCGGACATTAACACGGAGAGGGAATCGGACACACAGAGCACCGGACAACCAAACCGCCGTCGTATGCCTGCCAACTCCGGCCATGTGAAGCTTCACTGACGTCGATCAAGTGAAAGGATAAGAGAGACGCTGGCCCCCTAAGCACTGGTCACAATGCAGCACCTGTCAATGCGGAAGTCACTAAGCTTTGTGCCAACCAACACAACGGGTGGCGGTGGTCATGTGGATCAGGGCCCTGACAATCTCACTCCAAGAAGAGGGTGTAAAGAAACGCACTTCTACAGTTCCGATTGTGACGTCAGGCTGTATGTCGGTGACGGTTTCAAAAGCAAGGACACCAGTGGCCACCAGACAGGCCTTTTGTGGCAATTGGTGCACAAACACCTGGGCAGATGACCCTCAGCAGGGAGGCCTCTGGGTGTTTGTGTCTGCTTGATGAAGCTCCTAGGGTTTGTATTTCTGCTGGTCAGTCTGCCTTGCTTCGAGGACCACCATATGTTTAGAAGAAGCCCACCATGGATGATAGGGAAGATGTATGCTGCCTGTTTTAGAGATGCCAATGCTCCACAATTCTACAAGGCGTCCTCCTAAACTGAAGGCTTACACGGGCACCTACTGCTTGAACTAGGTAAACATTTTCTAAGTGCACATTTAAAGGTTTTTGATCTTTACCAGTCACCTTGGTTCCAGGAAGAAACTCAGGAAAGCTAATGTGCACTTCAGGCACTTTCCATTTTATCATGTTACGTCTTGCTGAACTCCATTTTGTAAATGACTGACTGAAGCCAGAGCTCGGCGCCCAAACAAGCCTTTAGCTCTGAGCTTGGCAGCACGTGTGACCGAGTGATGATGACCTGTGAAATGACAAATTACACTTGTTAAATGTAAACGTTCGTCGTTCTCCTCCCATGCAAAACATCTGCAGAACAAGTGTGGCATTCAGCCGACGTTCATAATGAGAAATGCTCGCTATACCCAGCAAACCTTAAGGTGATCACTGAACGCCGTTGGCTCCCCGACATCGGACTAGCATTGCACAATAATCCTAAAGCCAGAGCCGTTATGACTCCATCCTGGGTTGACATGAGGTCGTATTTAAAGAGCATTCCTAATGAGAGACCTCAGAGCGTCCTCATCTTGTGATCTCACGTCGCTGATGATGTCGGCCTTCTTGTTATCTCACCACCTACCAGTACACCGTTATCGACACACAGGCGTATGACTCGGAGGGAGCGTCTCTTACGGTTCTCCTACTCTTTGTCATGTCTTTTGAAACAGACAAGTGGTTGTAGTGGGCAGTCACCTCACCCGCCCAGTAATCCACAGGCACCAGCTACCCTGGGTACTGGTAAAGGCAGCGCGGCATGCAATTCTCAAGTGAATCCATTTATTTCATTTCTCTCTTGACAGTGTGCGTCTGTGTGGCGCTCCTGTTCATATTCTGCCCGTCTTAATGTTCTCATCTTCAGGTACTCATGGAGGTGCAGTACAGGACTTTTAATCAGTGGAAAAACTCGGAGACAATCTCGTCATGTGTCACGCACATAAGGTGACGGCTTCTGTGGCCGAGGAGTGGCGAGATCTCGACAAACTGCAGCCCATCAATGTCTGACGTGCGCTTGGAGCATTTTAGAGATGAAAATCTGACACAACCTTTAGGCGATGATGTCAGCCCTCGGCCGCCACACCAAAGGCATTCCTGCCCCCTTTTGATAACTGAACTTGGAATAACAAAGCAAACGGCAGCCTTTCTGATCCTCCGATTTATTACAACAGTTTAGAGAATGAATGGCTCGCGTGTGCGGTTCCGGTGAATTCAAGGACTCCGATAACGGTTTTGAAAGGCGGCAGAATTTTTACTTTTGTTTACTTCGTTAAAGACGGCGATCACATTCTGGGAGTAAAAAATATTCTTCTAACAACGAGGCCTTCATGCCTGGAGTTCCCATGCACTGAGGTAATGGAGAAGCTCTTTTCCAGCACAATAAAGATAAAACGTTCAGATAAGAATGGCATTAAAAATCTGAATGCATGCATTTCTGTGAGCAGAGCCAAGACGACGGTGATGCAATTTAAAAGACGCCTGCGCCTTCTGTGAATGTGACGTAGTTTCAAACGGCTTTTCTTTACTTTTATTGGATTTCAGTTATTTTGTAGCACTTTACATGAAGTGTCCGTGATGCCACTGTAACTACTGTGTGATTACCTGTAGAAGTACATACAGTGTAGCTCCGAGTTCTGACTCCGCACTCTCTGTGTTATACAAAGGTAACGACTCGGTAGTCATTGTTATTCCTCAGTGTATAGAATGACAATGTAACGACGTATCACCGAGCCAAAAACGAGTGTACTTACGTAGTTACGATGCGTCTCTCCTTTCAAAATGTAACAACGTCATCCGGCTACGTAACTACAACTCTGTAACCGATGTTTCACCGTCAGGGCAATTTTAATGGAGAATTGCAGGGATAACCGCACCGGTTTTCGATGACATTGCAACATCTTTTTTAAATGGTGACAACAAAATGTTTGACGCTTTTGCCTCGCAGATCCGTTACCCGGAGCTGGAGTTCTGCCTGGAGATGCTGTACGTGTGTAAGGTTTGTACGTTCTATCGTGTGTCCCAATGTCGTCTTCGTGGGTTTTACTGCCACATCCCAGGGACACGTAGCTTGGGTTACGTGGCCACGTGTGTGAGGGCTCACATGCCTGCTGGTATGTTTGTCAGCGGGATGGCTCCCCATCCTGGGCCGTTTCCTGTACCTCCATTGAATGATGCCAGTTTGGTGGTAGTAGTTAGGGATGGGTGTAATCAGATGGATAGTGTAACACAACTACAAGAATGGGACAAACGCTCGTTTAAGCAAAACATGTCGAGGAGGAGCCCCTCTAGATTTTGTGGAAAAAAGTGTTAACCGTGTTGTCACCATTTAAAAAAGATCTTGAAATGTCATCGAAAACCGGTGTGGTTATCCCTGCAATTCTCTATTGAAATTGGCCAGACTGTGAACATGTGGTACAGAGTTGTAGTTACGTAGCCGGATGACGTTGTTACATTTTGAAAGGAGAGACGCATCGTAACTACACAAGTACACTCGTTTTTGGCTCGGTGATACGTCGTTACATTGTCATTCTATACACTGAGGAATAACAATGACTACCGAGTCGTTACCTTTGTGTAACACAGAGAGTGCGGAGTCAGAACTCGGAGCTACACTGTATGTACTTCTACAGGTAATCACACAGTAGTTACAGTGGCATCACGGACACTTCATGTAAAGTGCTACTCATTTCCTGCTGCTTTCATTTAACTGTTTAAATCTGTGCCATCTGTCCACGTTGGGGCCTCTACCAACTCACCCAGGGTCAATGAACGCCATTCAGCAGACCGAATCTCTAACACTGACGGCTATGGTAGTATTTTCACCCAGTTATTCTTCGTGCTCTCCATTTCCTTACGTGACTTTTCTTTTCTAATGCACGTGTTAAGGGACTCTGCCAGCTACGCTGCCGTCACTCGCTCACTTGAACGTGCGCAGACTGGAGCTGGATGACAACAAACATCCTAAGCTTCACCGCACTGCTCTTCCCGGAGCCTCACATCCTGCCAACTACACCACCTTTCTGGAAACAGCCTTGAGATTTTCCTTCACAGCAGTCCAAGCTGTAAAATCCTCTCAGAAAGTAATGAACTTGGAGCTCATTCTACAAAACAAACACGGATGGGAAGAGTCGACGCATCTCACGGCTCTGGGTGGGACGCATTCGGCGAGCAAAACTCAAAATGGTGACATTGGTCTCAGTGCAGCACTTGAGAGAGGCTACAGCCAAAAACGGGAGTGGAGCTGAACTACGGGTACAACCAGGTGGATAAATCCTTCGACTCTGACTCCTCGGCATTTAATTGGCTCATTTATTTTCAATGTTGGGCAGCACGGTGGCGCAGTGGGTAGCGCTGCTGCCTCACAGTTCGGAGACCCTTAAGGGTTCACTTCCCGGGTCCTCCCCATGTCTGCGTGGGTTTCCTCCCACAATCCAAAGACACGCAGGTTAGGGGGATTGGCGATCCGAAATTGCCCCTGGTGTGGGTGTTTGTGTGCCCTGTGGTGGGCTGCCGCCCTGCCCGGGGTTGTTTGTTTCCTGCCTTGCACCCTGTGTTGGCTGGGATTGGCTCCAGCAGACCCCCGTGACCCTGTAGTTAGGATATCGTGAGTTGGATACTGGATGGATTTTCCATGTTGATTGAAGGAAGACAACATACACGTCGTCATTTAACCAGAGAACTACTGGGCAGGACGTGGACCCTCTACCGTATCGGCCAGTTTGAACCCCTGAACGCACGTCAGGCCACAGCACACATCTCCTCCTCCATCATTACTCTTGTCAAACACATTAGATCTGAAATAAAATAAAGAGACTTTTAGTAACGCACCCTAATCCAGACTCCATACAATATGTGAACGTCAGGTTGAATAATAAATCGCTGAGCTGTACGTCAGTCACACTAGTAAGTAACACAGCTACACACTCGGCTTTATTCTTACATCAGAAGGAGGACTTCATTACAACTCCTGTTCATGAAATGGGGGCATTTGAACTTTTGCTGCATTTTTTTTCCATTACAATTTAAATTTATTACATTTTTGCCGACTCCAGGTACCCAAAATTGTCTCCGACCGCACAGTCCTGGGTAAGACGGTCTTTTTTTTTTTTTGTTTTTCCTTCTGCCAACTACTGCCAGAGCTCGGCGGTGGCAGGGAGTGGGGTTGGTCCAGGTGATGCCCGCTTACGTCACAAGCATCATTTAGGACTGGCCCTGTGAACAAACACAAAAGGCTTCAGAAGACCAACCGAGTTCAAGTGATCCATTTTCATATCAAACAGGCCCTAGCAACTGCTTTCCGTTTTATCTCTGGAGGAGGAGGCATAAATACGCAGCACTGCCGGCTTCAAAGAACATAAAGAGAAGCGAAAATGAAAAGACAAACAAACATCAGACTGTGCAAAATGCTAACTGAATGCTGTACTAAAGCCCACTTCCAGTGAAAACCCGCTCTGGAGTTGTGGGATACGAGGTGCATCCCGGTTTGGGGGTCCGCAGCGAGATGAGGTATGAGGGGACAGTCCGTATGGCGAATGAAGACACGGCACAAAGGCTCAGCATTGGGAAGATGTCTACGATTGACTAACTGCAATATGGCCGACTAAAACAGTGGGCTGGGCGGTGGATGTTTAAAAACGACAGGCAGACAGCAAAAGCAACTCCGCACTTAACATCTCCCAAACTCGCTCACCCTGAAGACCCGGCACCCGTGAATGTGCACAAGTCACCAAAAGTTCATCCCGATTGTCCAGCGAATGGCGCGACTCATACCGGCTGGTCACCTAAACTCACCTGCTGCACAAACGTACGAGACGGGCAGTTAGAAGGAGCGCTCACTCCGGTTAGGAAGGAGGTGATGGGAGTCTGGGGAGTGACAGACATCCGTGACACACCAGGCCACCCTTCAATGTCAGCCATTAATGAACATCTGAGAGCAACTGAACTTGAACGGGAAACAGAAGAGTTCCTCTGCCTCATCACACTTTCAACAGTTCACAGAGAGAACGACGTGCTGCCCTTTTTGTAATTTGTGCCTCACAATGGAGGGGCCCTGCCATAAACTGAAGTGCTGCATTGATTGTTCTCGGTCGTCTGCTCCCATTTTTAGCCTTCCTGCTAACTCGCTCAGCAGGGCTGCTACTTCACTCCTGTGAACGTTTGATTTCATCGGTGCAGAAGAACAGACGATCGAGCAAAAGCTTCCGAGCTCAATCATACGAGTATTAAGAAAATCGAGTAACTACATTTGAAATTAAATCAACGGTGACAAAAACTCCAACTTAATACAGCTGGGGAGGCAGAGACAAAATTGAGCCTAAATGCTAAATCAAAAAAAAAAAAAAAAAAACCCGGACCCCAATCTGTGCCACGTAGGGAGCTGCTGCCCACCCACCCACCCACCAGCTCTGGAAAGCCTGAGATGAAACTGAAAGCAGCCAGCCATCCTGATTCAGGGGTTAAACTGGTGGCTAAACTCGAGTCAAGGCAGTCAATCCCAGAATCCCACTCAGTCTCCCTACCGTCTATTACTGGGAGTTCTTGACAGGCCGATTCATCTTCACCTTCTCGCTCACACTGACCCGAGTGACCACAAAGGCCACAGCCGCCTTCTCTTTTTTGTACTGATGCGGCCATTCGGTGGCTCACTTAGTCTGCAGAAATCCATTCACTGGCGACGCATGACGTCTACCGGAGGTCACTGAAGTCCGTGCTGTTTGTACTCGATGACTTCCAAGTGAATGATAAACGGAGAGTGACTAAGCGGGGGTCTCGGACCTTCGGCCGTCTTTCACCACAGAAATCTCCCTCGCTGGCTAACGAGTTGTAAAACTAATGGACCGAGTGACAAACCAGTTGTGACAGACTCTGAGCAGACTCTGGGGAGTGCAGTGGGGTCTTTGAGGCTGGCTGCTCACTCCTGGTCACTCAGATTCTCACTCCCATTGCCGCACCCACTACCTCAGGACCCCCGATTAGGACCCGAGGGCAGCCATGACACCTGAGGTGACACCTCAGCGCCATACTGGTTCAGATGGAGTGGAACAGGGTGAGGTTTTTTTTTTTTTTTTTATGGTGGCTGGAGTGCCAGTTCTGCCACCAACCCCCAGGTCGTGCAGATTAATGTCACACCCAGGACGGAGTAAGGGTAAGGGTGAGGGTAAAAGTCAAGGGCCCAACACAGCAGAGTCACTTTTGGTGTTTTACGCGATTCAAACTGGCAACCTTCCGATTACCAGTGCAGAGCCACCACTCCGGCCAAGGATCTGCACTGGTACTCGGAAGGTTGCAGGTTCGAATCCCGTAAATGCCAAAAGGGACTCTGCTCTGTTGGGCCCTTGAGCGAGGCGGCCCTTAACCTACAATTGCTGAGCGCTTTGAGTAGTGAGAAGAGCGCTATAGAAATACAAAGAATTATTCCTATTCTTCTTCTTAAGAATTAACTGTAAGACGTACACTAAAATGTCCCTGTAGCTGTAGAAGTCCATTAGAAATCGCACTGTACTAAAAGGCACCACATAAAGTGTAACCAATCGTCTTCCTGGATCCAGTGATCGTCTGTGCTTTCTAAGGCACAACACAAGACGGTCGTCTTTTTAAAACAAAGCCACAAAGCCACCAATCGGCTAAGGTTTCGCTCGACGTGTGTGTGCAGGCCTCCTCCGGACGGACGCAGCATTCTTGCAGGCGAGCCGACGACTTCAGGCACGTTCTGACAAAGACATTCCTGCATGAAGCTTCCCTGCAGGGGTCAAATGAAGCAGCAGCCCCTTTGGCATCCCGACGGCTTTTTTCTTCTTTCTGCGCCCGCCCAGGCTAATCTACTGCCTCCAAATAGCCTCCCCCAGCTCCTGGGGCAGCGATCGTTTCCAGAGAGCTGCATTTGCAGGCTTGGAGAATCTGCAGCCTTTTCCCCTCTCGTGGCCACCGACGGTGACCTCTGAACTCAGCGTGAGGACTGGTGGTCTAGAATAAAAGTTACAGGCAGAAACGGGAAAGGAGCGAGGGGGAGAGGTGGGCTAAAGAGCTCATAAACGTGGGCCTCTTCGCAAACTTGGAGCTTCCCGCAGGTGAAACATGAAAGGTGCAGCGCATTCATCCATCATCATTCAGCTTCTCCGTCACCCCCCCGGCCTAGCAAGGAAGCCAAAATTCCACCATTGGATTCAGTGAAATATTGGCAGGCATCACGCACAGCAGCAGCGGGTGTTGAAAGTGGCACACGTTAAGCACATCCAACTGGAGCCCGCACTCTGATAGGCACCCCCAGGTTTACAAAGGAGCTGCCCCTCTTCAGAGACCCCGGGGAAGGCCGATGAGCAGGTGTGCAACATCTGGGCTGCCATGTGTTAGACCATCAGAGGAGGTGTGTGAGCCCATACTGTACAGTGGGTACGCAAGCAGAGCCCGTGAAGCGAATGGCATCAGGGAAGGCCTAGGACATGAAAATAAGAAATAAGAAGCAGCAGGCAGACTGCCCACCTTCTGCCCCCCACCCACACAAGGACAGGAAGGATTTTACAGGGCGACACTGCAGGTGGTCTTCCTCCTGGGCCGAGATATGTGGCGGTGGGGAGGATGGACCACAGTAAACAAAACATAAATAAAAGAAAATAATTAAATAAGCGACTCAACAAAAAAACACTACAAATAAAAAATATCAAGGACAACAAAACTGGAGCTACAGAGGAAGAGGGGAGGGTGAGGCCTTCCAGTGCGGTATTACGGTATCACATATAAGAGACCTGCTGTGCCACAAAGGACAGGACAGATCTGCACTACGCCATGTCAGCCCACTGTCATTTATTTCTGGTTACTTGTTATTCTTCTCACGTGATTTTTCATTTTTTGTGACTCCTTCTTTAAGAGCGTGAGAGTTTGCAGAGCCATTTATATATTCTAACATATTCACGCACACCCCTAGTAAACCCAGGCTCACCAATGCCTGCTCCTCTAAACTGCCAGTCAAGGCCCACATTCTAACCCACTTGAGCCACGATGTCATTGTTGGTACCAAGTATGGCGGTGCAGTCACCCTCTTGGGGGCCATAAATACACCAATGACAGCTCTTTACGACAATGGTGTTCTAGAAGGGCATCTCTGATTGCCAACGTGGTGGGCCATGAAGTAGATGGGCCACCGCGGCTTCCAGTCCTGTCAGTGAAGGAGTAAAAATGGACAAATGAAGAGTGCAAGTAGGGCCCGACTCATCTTAATGTCTGCTTTGACAGAAGGCTGAGAATGTGGCATTATCATCCTGCCTCCATCAAGTCAAGTCAAGTTGGGGGCCATGCACTGGTACCTAGTTGGCAACCCCCCAGGCAGACATGCGGTTCAGTCCCACCCTCTGGAAATGACTCTCTATCTGCCGCAACCAGGTGTTACATAGGCGTCACTTTGGCCTGGTCCTGCCACTCGGGTCCCCAACAATGAGGATCTTACGAGCAGATCACCCTCAGGGAAATGCGCCACATGGCCGTAGTGCCATAACTGGCGCTACCTCACAGTGCAGGTCATGTGTCCCATTTGGGACTCCGTGAGCAACACAAAGTCACACCAGTGGCCCCCAAGGACCCTCTGAAGAGACACACATGAAGGAGTCCAGTCTTCATCGCAGGCCACTGGGTAGCGTGTCCATGTCTCAAACAGGAAGCACCAGGACACTAAAGACTTGGACCTTCGTCCTTTTGCCGAGATATCGGGAGCGCCACACACCCCTTTCCAGCGACCTCATGACCCCCCAATGCTCTGCCAATCCGTCTACTGACTTCATAGGAAGAGTCACCAGAGTCATGAACGTCACTGCCAAGGTAAGTAAACCTCTCAACGATGGTTTAGATTGGTGCTGCTACTGTGGTGGTGTGGAAAGGCGCACACCGGACTTCAAAATATCAACTGAATGTTTGATGAATGGCGGCACAGAGCCTAACAATTAGAATTGCCTCCAACGTGGTCATCTTGAGTCAACAACAGTAAACTTAAATGTCCATTTGGCCACGTGAATGCCCCTCATCATCATCATCATCAGGATTGTCAGCTCACTGTCCTTGGCTTCTTCAGAAGGCATCAGCGGCCCAGGAGATTTCTTGCCCGGTCTTGTAGAGAGTCGCAGTAGGCACTTTAAAATAACGCATTCTCACACTTGCCCGGTCACAAGAGGGGTGTGCAACATGGAAGAGCCAACTATCTGGCCCTGCCGAGGTAACCGGGACCTGAAAACGCCAGGAGGACGTCAAGGCAACGTCTGATGTTGAAGTAAAGCATGTCTGATCCCGGAGAGTACAGAGAGCCATCAAATCAACATCAACACCAAATGACATACAAGTAGTCTTCATCCGCCTCGATTGTACCCCGTCAGTGACTGTGTGACCTCAAACAAGTCACCTGAGCTGCCCACTCTGAATGTAAGCTAGACAGATACTTTATTAATCCTAAGAGGAAATTCACACACTCCACTAGCAGCATACGGATAAAAACAAACAATATTAAATTAAAAAATGTGATAGCAATGAAAGTAGAACAGACAGTAGTAACTCTGTATAATCTTAACGTTTACCCCCCCGAGTCGCATAGTGTGGGGTCTCCTCAGTCTGTCGCTGAAGCTGCTCCTCTGTCTGTTCAGTGGATTCTCCATGATTGACAGGAGTCTGCTCAGTGCCCGTCGCTCTGCCACGGATGTCAAACTGCCCAGCTCCGTGCCTACAATAGAGCCTGCCTTCCTCACCAGTTTGTCCTTCTTCTTTATGCTGCCTCCCCAGCACACCACCGCGTAGAAGAGGGCACTCGCCACAACCGTCTGGTAGAACATCTGCAGCATCTTATTACAGATGTTGAAGGACGCCAGCCTTCTAATGAAGTATAGTCGGCTCTGTCCTCTCTGGCACAGGGCATCAGTGTGGGCAGTCCAGTCCAGTTTATCACCCAGCTGCGCTCCCAGGTATTTCTAGGTCTGTACCCTCTGCACAGTCACCTCTGATGATCACGGGGTCCATGAGGGGCCTGGGCCTAAACTACTACTCGGTACTTGCACCCGCGCTCACAATGGTATTCCCAACACAAAGGCGTTGTGCCCGCAGGTCTCTCCTGAAGTAAAAGGCCAAGCACAAAGGCCTCATGCCTGCAAGAATGTTAAGATGATTTTCACAAATTTCATTTGGCTTACATAATAAAGGCAACGGCGCAATGAGACTCCTCCACAGTGAATGTCATCCAATGCAACATACATGTGCTTCCTATTAGAGAGGAAGGAAAAAAAAATAAAAATCACAACCCAAAGGAAAAAAGAAAAAAAGAAAGAAACGCACAAAGCCACCGAAATGAGGCAGAGCAGCCACTGGACAGGCCAAGAAGAAACACGAAGCAAAGGGGGCGAGAGGCGATGGCTGCAAACTCAAGGTGCAGTTTCACCACAACAACCGGCTGCCATTAGCTGGGGGAGTGGCGGGTTCAGAGCGTCCATGGCATTTAAACACGGAAAAGGGACAACAATGAGGTTTAGAAATAAAGCAGGAGTTACAGGGAGGAGCTGATATATGGGAATGGGGTTCAAACTGTGGTTGGCAGCAGGAATGGGCGGAGGTCAAAGCCAAAGTTTCAAGCCCAACTACTTAGTGGGGGAGCTCGTATACGAGATGGCAGGCGGCATTTGAAGTATGGCTGAAGTGTTGGGCGTGAAGCCTGGTGAGGAATCTGAATACAGGAGGAGGTCAAACAAATGAAGTGCTGCTGAGCTTATGAATGGGCCTACACACAGACAAAGGGTGCGGAGGAGGGCCGGGGGGTCTCAGCTGTGCCAGGGGCCAAATGAAGAAACGAAGATCTGTGAGCGACTTTATCTAAATGTCAGAAAGTCGACCAATTAGGGTCTCAAGACACACAGAGAGAGCACATTTGAAACCAGACCTTCAAGGCTGGCACAGGGGGCGCTACAGATTGCACTCACTCGCTGTACAAACCCACTACTTTATAGTTCACTCCTGTCCCAGACTTCAACGTCCCACATGCCCTCCTTGAGCCCTCGCCACCAGTGACACGGCCCATTATAAACAGACCAAGCACTTTCACCACTCGCCAAATTTATATTTTCAGAGCAGGCTCTTCCAAATTGGGGGTCCCAGGACCTTAGCATACCCTTGCAGCATTAGTTGCATGGCAGGATGGGGTGCCACTTCATTGTGGGGAACACTCACTCACGGTGGACCAGTTTAAAGTCACCCACCATGGATATCTTTGGGATGTGGGAGGCAAACCAGCATGGACTACATGCAAAGCTCTTCTTGGACACACAGACTGAATTTCAAACCAGTGGTAACCTTTGTGCCACCAAATCACTCCATTATCAATATCAACATAATAAAAGAAATACACCAGGGTTGTGTTTTTTGTTTTGTTTTCCTGAAGACGAGATTAGCATTCCCATTAAAGACCCTCAAGGTCTGACATGTCACAAAGCCCACTCACTCAAGGCCTTTTACCCAAATGGCATGAAAGCCGTCGAACTGGAAACGAAGTAGCCAGACCACTCGGGCAGTGACCTTCCACAGACAGGCCTAGCACACGTTAAAACAAGACAAGCCACCTGGGGCGGCATTGCCCAGGCCAGACATGGCATTTATTTTTGTCACGCACAAGCATTCTCGAAAGAGCTTATTTAAATTTAGCACATCAAGTCACAGACCTGGTATGGTCCGCACCAGGCTGATACACAGGAGCTCCGCCACAAGCACCAGAAGAATATGGGAGCAGGGGTGAGGCGGGGTGAGGCGTCGTCAGCTTCTAAACTGATATTATTATTATTATTAGCCCAGCCACCGGGGATGCACAAACCAGTGTGTTTCTTCATGCCAGTCCCAAGCCCAGATAAATAGGGAGTGTTACGTCAGGAAGGGCATCCGGTGTCAAATTTTGACAAATCAATATGCAGACAACAATTTTGGATGATCCGCTCTTGCAACCCCTAGTAGGAGCAGCCGAAAGACGACGAAGAAGAAGAAGAAAAAAACAAATACATTATTATTATTATTATTACTGCCACTTGTCATTTGGCAGATAACTTCACCCAAGCCGACTCGCATCATTTCCATTGCTTTCGTTCTTCCAGCTTCGGTGACTTGCTGATGTCACGCGGTGTCCGTAGCAGGATGTGAACTCACAACCTCAGAGTTTGGAGTCTTACGTCACACTGGCTGACCACAACAGGGCGACGATGGCAAAGCCTAATCACGGAGACTTAAGGCATTTTGAGGCTACCATCTTTACCACAGTAGACTATAAGGAGGTGAACACGGGCGCAGATGTTAGCAGTACAGCCATTGCGACCAACAAAGAGACAATGGCAGCGTAAAGGCTGTGGGCTAAATAGTCAGCACTTGGCACAGTCAGTCAGTCAGTCAGTCGCTCAGTCCTTCACAGTGCACCTTTGACAGAGGGGTCCGTCACAACAATAAAAGCTAACAAAACGAGAACAGAGAAATATGGGAATTGGAATGAAAGGCCTAAATAATTAAAGGCAAAGCAAGGCTGTGAACACAAAGAGTTAAACACGATATGATCAACTGGGCCACACAGCCGGAGCCCAAGGGAGAGGTGTCCTACAAATAGAGGGCACCGCTGAGCTGCGTGTCAAGGACTTGGCATCACAAGCAGGCTGGTGGCAGAGACCTCAGGGGTACACAGATCCACACAAACTAAACTGGGATTCTGAAATTCGATTCTGACATTCATGCCAGGAGCAAGAGAGCACAACCCCACTCCGAACTAAACTCCAGCTGCCGTCTCTGTACAGTGCCCAGGCCATGCATTGACGTACCACCTCAGTGGTGCGGTGGCAGTGCTGCAGCCTCACAGTAAGGAGACCGGGGTTCGTGTCCAGGGTCCTCTGTGGTCCTCTGTGGGTCAACAGTCCATAGACATGCAGGTTGGGTGAACTGCCGATGCTAAATTGGCTCTAGTGGTGCGTGACTGTGTTCACCCTGCCCGATGTTTGTCCCCAGCATGTGCCCAATGCTTGCTGGGGGGTAAGCCCACCTCACCATGCTCAATACTCTTCTGGTATGGAGTCAGTTAATTGACGTTGGGTGGGCTAATTAAAAGGACTCCATGAAGTTAGACAAACACTTTGAAGGTAAAAAAAACAGAAAGAATGGGAATCATCAGGCTGTTAGAGGGTCTGCACGTCCTGACGCTGAGAGTAAGGTGGGCGAGGAAAGCCTTGTGATCGGATTCAGGAAGGCAGGCAGGCAGGCAGGCCAGAGCAAACTCCCCATCGACATTCACCTGCCAGCTGGTCTCACTTGATCAACAGCCCTGGTGCTGCTGGTGGTGCCAGTGGAACAGGCCAGGGCCAATCTCGACTTCCACGGCTTTTGGCAGCAAGCTTGCCTTGCCCTGCAATCGCCTGCCTTGCCAATGTCAGATGTGTACACTCAGCATGCTGCCATGATTACAACTATCATATCTGCGCTCTCTGCCTTTACGGAAGACAACTACCTTATGGGGCGGCACGGTGGCTCAGTGGGTAGCGCTGCTGCCTCGCAGTTAGGAGACCCGTCTGGGTTCGCTTCCCGGGTCCTCCCTGTGTGGAGTTTGCATGTTCTCCCCGTGTCTGCGTGGGTTTCCTCCCACAGTCCAAAGACATGCAGGTCAGGTGACTTGACGATTCTAAATTGTCCCTGGTGTGTGTGCCCTGTGGTGGGCTGGCGCCCTGCCGGTGGTTTGTTTCCTGCCTTGTGCCCCGTGTTGGCTTGGATTGGATCCTGTGACCCTGTAGTTAGGATGATGGATGGAACTACCTTATGGACAAATTTAAGGCTTACCCATGACGGTGAACATGAGAACTTAAACCCACAAACCCCTCAAAGTGTAGATCACCACAGGGGCTTTCATTCAAATCCTGACCACACTCTTCAAGAACACCACCACCGGCTATTTAGTCAGCCATTTACACGACACGGTAGCCGCTCTTTATTTTCTGATTTCCACTGACAACATAAGATTGTGAAAAGCCTGCGCCCAACATCAGGTTCAGCCATGTCACCCATGCAGAGGCCAGCAGCTCCACATGATGCGACTTTCCAAGGTTACGGCACACCAGGCAGTTACCCAGTAAATCCAGATTTAGTTTATAGGTCATTACTGCTCCAGTGGGCCACCGCAGCACCGCTTGAACGAGAAACGCGTTAGCAGAATATCCTTAGGGTTTATCCTTGACCAGAAGAGACCCTAAATATATGCAGAACTCCTGGACCTTAGCCGAGACTCTGTAAATCATTCCAGGTCACTAAAATGACTGAACTCCAAACTGCTGCCTCTCGCCTCTACCTGTGGAGTGAGATAAGCAGCCCTCCACAGTCATTCTTGGAAGGAACGAGAGGGGATGCTGGGTTGGTTTGGGTCTTCTTTGTAAGAAATTCAGAGCATCAGTTGAAATGCACACAAAACACGGGCACACAGGTGAAGAACTTCTGAGCACGAGATTAGAAACGTCAGTGCAAACTCTGAATGTGTGCGAGATTCAGTTAGGTTATAAGAAAAAAGACATTCAAAGTGAAAAGTTCAAGAAGCCAGAGTCTAACCTGGCAGCACTGGGTGAAGGCGAGTCCATGAGGGTCCACAGAAAGAGCGAAGAAAGAAAGGCAGCCCACCAAACACCTAGAAAGACACCCGGCAACACCACGCAGAGCTCACTCACAAGAAAACACGGATCACTGGCTCCAACAAGATAACCGCACTTCTACCTTCTCTTAGACCGAGTGACGTTTCTCCCATGTTGTCTTTCATTAGTTGTGTTAGTGAGTTGAAGGAGTGGATGGATGAGAACGACTTGTCGTTAAACAGAGCTGTGAATTATTGGAGGTGATGACGCTGGTCATAACGATATCCTGGCATCGTTTAACTCATTCGGAGTCTCCATTAAGTTTACTGAATCAGCCTGCAATCTTGGCGTAATCCTTGACTCTAGCAGGTCATTTGAAGCGCACATCACAAAGCTGTCCTAATCAGGTTTCTTCCATTAAGAATGTTGGGATATTAAGGCCAACAGGATTCTGAGGAATTCATTCCTGCCTTTATTTCTAGTAGGACTGACGACTGCAATGTGCTGCTCACTGGCTGTTCAAACTGTTCTTTATTCAGCCTCCAGTTAATCCAAAATGCTGCTGCAAGAATTATTACAAGAACTAGAAAATACAAACACATCACTCCAGTTCTTAAATCCTTACACTGGCACCGGTTAAGTTCAGGGCAGATTTCAAAATCCTCCTTTAAACATCTAAAGCCTTAAATGGCCGAGGTCCGGCTTACTGGTCTGAACTTATCATGACTTACAAACCTGAGCGCACATTAAGATCTCAATATGGCGCTCTGCTTGTGACTCCAAGGATTAATAAAATAACAGGGGGAGGTCGAGCTTTTAGTTCCAGGACCCCCCTAAACTGTGTGGTGGTCTGCCTGCTACTGTAAGAGATGCCCCTTCGGTCTCAGCTTTTAAAGACTCACGACTTCAGTTTAGCACACCCTGACTAGAGCTGCTGATTAACCCTTAAACCGCCGGAACTGGCTCAAGTTCATTCCCAGTGCAATTTGCCAGCACGCCGGAGCTGATCAGTCCGTGCCGTACATTCGTTGAGCATCCAGCTCATGACCACTGGCGCCCCCTAGCGAATCAGCATCACCGTCCCTGGGATTGAGCCGCTGCACTAGACCAGCCTGCCAGCATCAGCGCTGGCCTCTGTGTGCCACCAGTTCAAGTGCAGTTGGCACAGTCGGTGATTTACTGAATTTCATCAATGGTGTCAGTTGCACCTTCTACGTATCGTAACAGATTGTTGCAGTAGTTTTTTTTTTTTTTTATATAATTTTTTAAAGGTAATTGGGGGTGTGTAAAATGAAAAAAAAAAAATGTGTTCCATTAACATTTCACTTTTTCTTTGTCAATTGTGACGTTTACTTAAAAAGTATTTGGTGCCCAGGGGTGCATTAACCCCCAAGTATGTGGCCGTTTAAGGGTTAACTGTACAGCTCCCATCTCTGTTGTCGGCCATTAGCACTAAAACAGAAGTAATATGACAGTTCTAACTTGTTACTCACCCTCACCTATTCTGTTTCACTCCTTGGTACGAATAAATGTGCCACTTGGTGCCAGTGCCCACCTGCCTAAGGTAAAGTCATCTCTGATGGAGGATCGCAGGAATCGTCGGGTAGAGGGGTCCTTTCATCGGATTGGCTGGCCCAGCACCGACTCAGCTGTGGATTGGCCAATAGGGGGAGGCAGCTTGATGGACTCTAAACAAATCCAAACTGTATTATGGGATGTCCGCTGTTCACTGTTCAATCCTGCTCCGTACTTATACTTATTTCTATTGCACTATTGTATTGTATTGATGATGACTTGTGTTCTGTTCTGTGTGAGGTGTTGTATTGACCCCCACTGCACGCCCAGCCGACCTGGTAAGGGGGTCTCTCTTTGAACGGACTTTCCGGAGGTTTCTTCCATTTTTTTGGGAGTTTTTTTCCTCGTCTTCTTAGAGAGTGAAGGCTGGGGGGCTGTCAAGAGGCAGGGCCTGTTAAAGCCCATCGTGGCACTTCTTGTGCGATTTTGGGCTACTATACAAAAATAAATGGTATTGTACTGTAACGCATCGTACAATCCAGTCAGTCCATCAGTCAGAACAGGGGATGGAAGCCGAGAACTTCACCCCAACTAGGAAATCTGCACACGGTAAAAATTAGTACAAGCTAGTGAGCGGAGCAACATGGCTACTCACGGACAGAGTTTGGGTTGGATAACCCAGGCTGATAAAAAACTCTTTGCCATTATAAATGTACACATTAACAGACAAGGTCGTGACAAGCACGTATGAAGGGATCTGCACTTGAAGTCTGAATGTTCCTCAGCCCGCTCCACTCGCCGGATATCCGGTCTGACACAGCCAAGTTGTACTGGGGTGTCGCACCACCCGTGCCTTAGCCAAGTGGTGAGGCAAAGCCCCGAGGGTCAGTGCCAGGCAGGGGATATTCAGCGTATCCAATAACAACAGTGTGACTGCTCCAGTCGTCAATCAACTGCAGTCCCACAAGCCTCTCCAGCGAACAGACACACCACGGAGATCAGGCTTAGGAAAGAGAACGCAGACGACAGGAGCGAGAGCGGCACTGGCCACTCCATAACATCACAGCTCACAAAGCCCGTGGGGGTCCGAAGCGCTGACTTCTGACTCGAGGCCGCACCAGAGCTGCTAATTCCATCTGAAGTTTATTCGCTCAGCTTGGCTCCTGCCTTTTTTTTTCCCCTTCTACTCTCTTAATCGCCTTTGTTTTTCTTGTCACAGAAATTTGGCAGCCATCGCCACATGGCACCCAGCCACCGAATCTCCTTCAATTGCAGTTTTTCCTTAATTACTAGCAACAAAACTTTGAGAGCCAAAAAAGTAAATAAATGACAAAATTCTATTGTCATAGGCCAAAAAAAACAAAAACACCCCGCCCCCCACCCCATCAACCACACCCCCTTACCCAGGGGCTGCAAGGCAACAGCAGCGGACAGCCCTCCACCAACCCAATGCCACCCCTCCTTTGATACGCCATGTACTCCGGATGTTCAATGCCAATGCCATCCAGTACACGTGACTGCCTGCCAACTGCTTTCCCAAGTCCCAGAGCTACAGGGTGAGCCAAGGAGTGCCAAGAGTCACGCCGTCTTATCCAACTGTAAATAAAAGCTTCTGCCATCCCAAAAAGCTCTGTAGGGTGGGCCTGTCACATGTGACCAGCAGCCATTTGAGTTGTCAGCTGAAGGGGCAGACAACAACAAAAAAAAAAAAAACCAAAGGAGACTTGAAAAGCTAAGGCTGAATGAGCCAAGAGAAAGAAAACGGACGAGCCACCTGCTGTTGGTTCCCGCGGTGCCCACAAATGTGGGCCACAGCGAGCACCTCACACTGGCGCCTTGAACTCCCATCACTCGAGGCTGCCTGGAGCCTCCCGAGTGGCCTGAACTCCGTTCGCTTTTGCTTTCCCACCCTCCCCCTGGCCTATTAAAAACGGGCACAATTGGGCTTCCCAGTCCAGCTCGGCAGCGCCCACCTCTCCCCGTTGACAATGCTGCACTGGCTGAGAAAAGGCAGGCCGTCCACAATGAAACGGAGGGGCACCTCGCCAGCCCACAGGGACTGGCTTCCCAAGCCCTGGCCTCACCCCCTTAGCTGCCCGCCGGCTGGAATCCAAAGCCTTCACATTTTTATTTCCCTCTTTCATTGCTAATTAAATCCTTCAGCCCATTCCCAGACTAAATTCAGCCTCACTGCTTAACCGTTTTTTTTTTTTTTTTTGTTTTTCCCTTTTCTGGACATCAAGTACAAACTCTCAGTGACACCAAAGTGGCCAAGAAAATGACACCACAGCAGCAGCAAGAGGCGAAGTGCGATAAACACAATCCAGACAGCATAACAGCATGGAGGGGGACGACGCGGCACAGAGTGCCAGAGCTGAAGCGCTCAGACGGAGGCCGAGACCAGAGTTCAACGCAGCACGCGGCCAAAAGGCTCCAACGAGAACAGCATTTACAGGACAGTAAAGTTCTTCACCCGTCTGACACGCGTCCAGGTCCACTGTACATGCTGTGTGGGGACCGTGTGACAGCAAGGCCACTTGACTTGATCGGATCAGAGTGTCAGACGTTCGTGGAGCAGCAAAGCCAGAGGCAGACCACTGCAGTGCATTACGTCAATGTGGGGTCAGACTGTCGCTCCGAAATCTGTAAACGTCCCTTCCTGTCCCCCACCCTCCAAACAGCCTTTCAAAGCCACCTCCACTTTAACGTCATAGCCATCCACAGACTGGCGCCCAGGCCATCACCCGGAATAAGAGACACTGCGTTACGAAAGCGTCTCCATCAAAACCAAACAGACACTCGAGGACGGCTTTGAAGAGCACCCTCTCTCCCCTAAAACCAGGAACTAACTCTTCAAACTCTTCCGACATTCGTGGGAGCCAAAAGCAAACGAGTCTGCCGAGGGCTTGGAGCAGAGATGTTACAGGGACTGATCAACAAAGAGACGCAAAGACAACGTCACACGTCAAGCAGTTTACTGACGTTTTGTGAAGGCGTTGACATTTGTTACTTTTTATGAAGCAGTCGAACCTTGGATCGCGAGTGTCATTCATTCCGGAAACGTGCTTGTAATCCACTCGTGTATCAAAGCGAATTTCCCCATAAGACATAATGGAAACTCAGATGATTTGTTCCACAACCTAAAACTAGTTGTATAAAAATGATGAATACAAAATATAAAGTAAAAACACATCAAACAAATGAACCGCACTTAACCTTTGAAAAGAATCACGGCCGGTGTGAGCGACTTTCTAAACTCTTGTGGGATTCCACCCAACGGGACGACACGCGGAGGAGCGTCCCAAAGCGACCCAGCGCTGTAGCAGTTTGCCGTAAAAGCGAATCAGAAAAGATGGCAGACGTGCCGTAAGCGCCTGCCGTCGACGGGCGATACAAGGAACATTAGAAATGCAGGGCGCGGGATTACTTGGCCACCAACCCGGCCACGACTCTGTCTGCCTGCTCTGACTGTGTATAGGAGAGCGGCGGAGCCGCTCCAATGAATGACGGCGCTGTTCCCGTTTCAAGCTGAACAGAGCTGGTGTCGCTCCAGTACCGAGACTCGCACGTTACAACACACACACGGTCACAATGCTCTCATTCCTGGAGGGCCGCGGGTTTTTGTTCCAACCCAGTTGCTTACTAAGAAGCACTTATCGCTCTCGAAACACTTCTGCTTCATTTTAGTTGTCTCCCTCATTAAGATTTTGAACCCTTATTGCTTATTTTAGTCTTAAACAGCGGTTTTTAATTGCTCCTTATTAGCAATAAGATGCAAATGACAAAAGAAACCAGCAGTTCTCCATTTTGCTTGTTCCCCTTTACACACCCGTGTGTGTATTTATCGTGCACTATTTGGTTTAATTAAATACTTGGAAGGAAAGAGAAGAGAAAAAAGTGAAGGGTTGAGAATTATCCATCTGTTTTACACTTCAAAGTATTTGGATGATATCCTTGGAATGGAAAAAAAATCTAGGATATGAGAATGACTTGACATGGCAGAGTTAAAGCACCAACAAGCCATGAGATGTAATTATTGGCAAGGATTGTTTTCTAATTAAGCAACTGGCTTGGAACAAAAACCCGCGGCCCTCCAGCAATGACTTTGCCCACCCCGCTCTAGTACACGGTACACGCTCGTACGGATGTTGACTATACGAGTGAGGCATGTCGACTGAGCCCGAGAATGGCAGACGATTACCCACAATCCCGCAGCGAGAGGAACCATCGGCTCAGTCGTGATCACGTGACACTCGGCAGACAAAGCGTAGACGGACTACTCGTATTGCAAGACCTCGCTCGTTTATCAAGTCAAAATGTATTAAAACTTTGAGCTCATCTTGCAAAACCCTCGCAATCCAAGGTTCCACTGTACAGTGGTGTGAAAAACTATTTGCCCCCTTCCTGATTTCTTATTCTTTTGCATGTTTGTCACACAAAATGTTTCTGATCATCAAACACATGTAACCATTAGTCAAATATAACACAAGTAAACACAAAATGCAGTTTTTAAATGATGGTTTTTATTATTTAGGGAGAAAAAAAATCCAAACCTACATGGCCCTGTGTGAAAAAGTAATTGCCCCCTTGTTAAAAAATAACCTAACTGTGGTGTATCACACCTGAGTTCAATTTCCGTAGCCACCCCCAGGCCTGATTACTGCCACACCTGTTTCAATCAAGAAATCACTTAAATAGGAGCTGCCTGACACAGAGAAGTAGACCAAAAGCACCTCAAAAGCTAGACATCATGCCAAGATCCAAAGAAATTCAGGAACAAATGAGAACAGAAGTAATTGAGATCTATCAGTCTGGTAAAGGTTATAAAGCCATTTCTAAAGCTTTGGGACTCCAGCGAACCACAGTGAGAGCCATTATCCACAAATGGCAAAAACATGGAACAGTGGTGAACCTTCCCAGGAGTGGCCGGCCGACCAAAATTACCCCAAGAGCGCAGAGACGACTCATCCGAGAGGTCACAAAAGACCCCAGGACAACGTCTAAAGAACTGCAGGCCTCACTTGCCTCAATTAAGGTCAGTGTTCACGACTCCACCATAAGAAAGAGACTGGGCAAAAACGGCCTGCATGGCAGATTTCCAAGACGCAAACCACTGTTAAGCAAAAAGAACATTAGGGCTCGTCTCAATTTTGCTAAGAAACATCTCAATGATTGCCAAGACTTTTGGGAAAATACCTTGTGGACTGATGAGACAAAAGTTGAACTTTTTGGAAGGCAAATGTCCCGTTACATCTGGCGTAAAAGGAACACAGCATTTCAGAAAAAGAACATCATACCAACAGTAAAATATGGTGGTGGTAGTGTGATGGTCTGGGGTTGTTTTGCTGCTTCAGGACCTGGAAGGCTTGCTGTGATAGATGGAACCATGAATTCTACTGTCTACCAAAAAAATCCTGAAGGAGAATGTCCGGCCATCTGTTCGTCAACTCAAGCTGAAGCGATGTTGGGTGCTGCAACAGGACAATGACCCAAAACACACCAGCAAATCCACCTCTGAATGGCTGAAGAAAAACAAAATGAAGACTTTGGAGTGGCCTAGTCAAAGTCCTGACCTGAATCCAATTGAGATGCTATGGCATGACCTTAAAAAGGTGGTTCATGCTAGAAAACCCTCAAATAAAGCTGAATTACAACAATTCTGCAAAGATGAGTGGGCCAAAATTCCTCCAGAGCGCTGTAAAAGACTCATTGCAAGTTATCGCAAACGCTTGATTGCAGTTATTGCTGCTAAGGGTGGCCCAATCAGTTATTAGGTTCAGGGGGCAATTACTTTTTCACACAGGGCCATGTAGGTTTGGATTTTTTTTTCTCCCTAAATAATAAAAACCATCATTTAAAAACTGCATTTTGTGTTTACTTGTGTTATATTTGACTAATGGTTACATGTGTTTGATGATCAGAAACATTTTGTGTGACAAACATGCAAAAGAATAAGAAATCAGGAAGGGGGCAAATAGTTTTTCACACCACTGTAATTGTAATGACCCGTTCTCATTGGTTTGCGTTTTTGGTTTTGTCCCCCAAGTGTGGTCTCACCCAGAACTGCAGTTCCGTCTCATAATCTCTTCAAACGCAAGACTTCTGTAAAACGTGCCTTCAAATGTGTGGCCATGTCGATCAGAGACCTGCCACTACCTCTTCACATGCGCCAAAACATGAAGGCACCGGCGGCAGCGGCAATGTCACCTCTGCTAAGGGGTTTGGGGCTGACATTCAGCTAAACACACGTGCAGATTCCATCCAGACTACTGCCTTATTACATCCACTTACAACTCGTTTTGCACCCTGGTTAAAAGGACACTGCGGCCATAGATCTTATATTCTTTCCTCCTTTTTAAATAAAAAGACTCGTGGACTCATTGATGCCATAATGGCATCCTACAGCGGTGTAGCTTTTCCCTTCTTTCAAAATATCCAAAACTTTTACCTTTTCAGCAATCATTAGCATCTTCCGTTGATGCGTGGGCACGGCCCCTGAAGCAGTAGCAGGAGCAGATCGTTTTGGAGCCATAATGAAGGGCTTGACTATGCACAAAGAAATGCAAAAGAGCACAAAAGTTAACTCTTTACACGGTGAAACACGTTGATGCTGAAAGAGTGAGACGAGACTTCCTGGTTAACGCCGCGAAATCGAATTCGGCGCTCTGTTGCTAAGCCATTCAGCACACAGGAACTTAACTGCGTGCTCTGATTGGTTAGCTTCTCAGCCATCCGCCAATAGCGTCCCTTGTATGAAATCAACTGGGCAAACCAACTGAGGAAGCATGTACAGAAAGTAAAGACCCATTGTCCGCAGAACCCGTGAAGCAGCGAAAAATCCGCGTTATATGTTTAGATATGCTTACATATAAAATCCGCGATAGAGTGAAGCTGCGAAAGTCGAAGCGCGATATAGCGAGGGATTACTGTATCTCTCTATTATAAAAGAACACCTTGAGACTGTAGCCATGAGATTTCTTCAAGTCCCGCCCTCCTCTTAACCATTTCAGGTTAATGGCCCACGCCCTCTCGCCTCTCATTGGTGCGAATGCTTTTGTCAGACACACTTCCTGCGCTCTCAGCTCTTATAAATTTTTACGACCAAACTGGAAAATTGGTTAAATGCATATCAATAGACAATGCTGATGGTGCAGAAGATGAAAACATCAACTTACAATATCAGTGTAGAATATCTACAACTGTTAACACCGTCTGGTCTCCCACGTCACGAATTACTGTGTACAGAAGGACGTACCGTAATGTTATCACGTAATTTATGTCTGAGTGATGGGCTGTGTGATGGGACAAGATGAGCTGTACTCAAAATCAGTCCAACATTTCAGACATGGAAAATATTAACAGGTGACAAGAAAGGTAATGGAGTCCATCTAACACAAGACACCAAAGGAGATCTCGATGTGCCATTCGTATTAAAATGTTGACAGTTTATGTGAGAATAGCTGTTACTATGACAATTAACAAATCACAGGGACAAACATTTGAAAAAAGTCCGTTTATTTATTAGTGAGAAAGAAATGAAATTCACTCACGGGCAGTTATACGTTGGGTTGTCAAGATGAAAGTCCAAACACGGAATCAAAATTCAATGCGATTTTGATGAAAATTCCAAAAATTATTTTTACTGAAGTTTCACAGAAAAGTGTAAGTTTAAAAAGTATTTGCGTGTTAATTTCAAAGCCAAACAGAACGAAAACATATAACATAACGAATATCTCTAACGCAACATGAAACATAATTTAATTTCAATTTATTACATTTTATTATTTTCTACTCTGGTTAATTACTCGCTGTAATGTAAAATAGTTCTATTATGCATATGTAACAAGTCCCGTGAAAATAAAAATCTGTTTAAATTGTACATCCGCTTCACCATACGCGAGCGGCAGAGCCGTGAAGTGACTAGTGTGTAGTGCCCGCGCGGGGGTTGGCGAGTGAAGCGGTTGGCAGAGCCCCCTAGTGACCTTACAATATTGACTGTACACACAGAGAAATCAAGAAGAGTGAAATAAAAACCAATCTTAGTGGTTATAAAATAATAAACTCACACTAACGCAAATCCAAAGACAGCAGACAGGATCACCTGACAAATGAGCAAAACAAAAGCGCACTAAACTGGACACCCTGCCATGCAATGGTATGCAAATGAAACCCGTCACTCTCAAAGAGTACGAATACGCCTCACCATATCTGACAGATCTGCACTTGCAAGAGAAGTTAATCTCCTTCGGGCGCCCTGGACTTCCGCTTGAGATCTGATCTTCAGCCAAACTCGATCTGCCTTCCTCTTGTGAACGCTGAAGAAAACACTCCGACGTTCTTTACAAAGAGTGTGTGGACCTCCACCCTGAGGACTCCAAAAGCTAACGGCAGTCAGGGGTCCCAGTCAATGAGATCAGATTGGTGGAGTGGCTTGAAGGTTCCCTGCCCCGTCAATGAGGCCGATGAAGACTGCGGACCGACAGAATTTGCTCTTTTAAACCTCCTTAGTGTTACTTTTATTTCTCAAACGAAAAAAAAAAAAAAATGTAAAAAGCGTTGCATTTTTTGGCTTGAGAAATTACATATTGAATAAATCTGATCTTTCAACTGTAAAACATACAAAAGTATAGAAAGTAAAATAATGATACAAAGAATAATCTATACTAATAAAAGGCAAAGCCCTCACTGACTGACTCATCACTAATTCTCCAACTCACCGTGTAGGTAGAAGGCTGAAATTTGGCAGGCTCATTCCTTACAGCTTACTTACAGAAGTTAAGCAGGTTTCATTTTGAAATTCTACGTGCAACGGTCATAACTGAATCCTACTTACGTACATATATACGTCCATAGCCTGCAGCTCGGTCACCGTGTGAGGCGGTGTTGGGTCCACCATCCCAACGCCTCCCACGTTGTTGGCTGCCTGCCTATATAAGGCCGTCTGTCGCTCCGGTCTCTACATTCCCTTCCTTGCTTCGCCACGGTATTCACGTCTCCCTGCTGATAACTACAGCCTTTTTATTTAATCCACGGCTTCTCCGCTGTTTTATTGTTCATTTATTACGATTATAGTTATTGTGTAGGTATTTTAGACTTACTTTACATTGTTCAGGTACCCATTTCCTTTATCATTCCAACCGTACCCCCATTACCATGTCTATCGAGGTGATCACCATCGATCAAAGAACTGCCACTTACCGAGTGGTTTCCATGCCCGGAGATGGCACCTGCCTTTTCCATTCTCTTTGTTACATATTGCACGGCTCACCCTTGATATCCGGAGGAACATTGTGTCTTATGTATTGAATGACTGGGACAGGTTCAAGGTGTGGACTGATGACGGTACAGGAGATAATTAGACTACACAGGAGCACTAGAAGAGTGAAATGCTTAAGCCCTTCACCTATGGTTCTGCATGTGAGTTGATGGCTGCCGCTGAATTGTTCGGTTGTCGCTTTCAAGTGTACCGAAATGGCCAAATATTTTACACCTTTGGACAACCGCCAATGCCTCTTAAACATCTTAGATTGACAGGTGATGATTTCAGTAGTGGACACTTTGATGTTTATGAATGTTTCAACTCTCAAAAGCTGGATGTGAAGTTATCGATGAAACCGGTTGTGTGCTTACAACGCTTGACAGATGGCGAATGTCACTTCAACACAAGTCCTGCAAATACTAACGTCATTGAAACAAACCATGAAACTCAAACCGATTATGACAGCAGCAGTCCAAGCTGTGAGAAAACAGTAAAAAGGAGGCGTGTCAGACGTTTTCTGATGCAGCGAGATGGAAACAACTTCGTGACGCTGTCGCTAAATACTCGCAGGCCATTCCACAAGTTAATACCGGGAATGCCTGTTGAACATCTTACATTCACGAGTAGCGATTTGGGTGGTGATCACTTCGATGAATGAAACCTGTTATCTTTACAGCGGTTGACAAACACGGAATGAAACTTCAACACAACACGTCCTCCAAATACGAACCTGATTGAAAGAAATAATGAGAATCAAATCCTTGATGACAGCAACACTCATAACAGTCACAAAACAATGACATTGACAATCAGGTTACGTTAAACTTCTTTAACACACTACTTCTCCGCTGCGAAGTGCGGGTATTTTGCTAGTAATGATAATAAAAATGTCGCTTGTGTGGTATATCCTGCTGCACGGTGAAATCCACAGTCCATCTTCACAGTCGGGACTACATTGGCGCGATTCCTCTCTTGAACTGCACATGTGCGACTGACACGAGCGTCACTTTCGGATTCGTCAGAATTGCTTTCGATCTGAAGGCAGATTCACTTTGTGTCAAGAGTGTGCAACAAATGGGCTGCTGAAAAATGAGACCCCATTATGGGGCCAGGAGAAGACGTGTGCGCCGTTGTCTGGGTAAAACTCGGGCCTGTCGTTTGCATAAGACACGCCTACATCGGTTCCCGAGCAACGCCCGGCACTTTTACAGCCCGAGTAATCGTCAGGTCTAACGCTTATGGAGGCGCGTCTATACCAGGACTAACGACTTTAGCGCTGCTTTTACAGCCCGAGTGACGCTAAGGAGATTAAGAAAGAGAAGTTCACGTGAACCCCAAAATTTAAAAAGACCTCCGAATGGGAACTGAAGAGATGCCTACAGATGGATGAGGCACCAGAGCATCTCTGACAGTCCGGGTGTGCATTAATCAAGATGTCTACAAATGGAGGAAATTCATTACTGCAGTTACTCTACAAAACGTAGGCAATACTGAAGGTGAAAACGGCCCCGAGGTAACAGCAAAGGACCCGCAGAAATCTCTAGAACTTTCCAAACTTATGCTCATGGAAGGACAACACTGCCCTACAAAAGAAACACCACCGCACATCTCCACAGCGCTCATGGGACAGTCTTACGTAGACGGAGGAGACAAAAGTCGAACCCTTTGGCAGAATCGTGCAGTGCTGTGTTTGGTGGTAAAGAGCACTGCACACCGACGTTAAAGACTTGACCGGCTGTGACCGAGGAGGAGGAGGAGGAGGGAGCAACACGTCCGAGGCCATGAATTCAAAATCGTATCAAGAATTTTGATAGAAGGACATCAAGATAGCAGTCCCTCACAGGAAGCTAAAGAGACACTGGATGATGCAATGAGGAAAAATAAAAACCAGCAGCGTGGCTTAAACCCTCGAAAACTGGACTCTCGACTTGGCCATTCCAAAACACCAGAGCTCGCTCAGTCGAGGTTCTGCAGCATGACGTGAAGAGAGCTGTTCACACCAGGAAATCCAAAAACGCCAACCAACTGAGGAAGACTTCTGTAAGGAGGAAAAATCTCAAATTCCTCCTAACCGTCGTGCGAGCCCGATGAGCAGACACCTCTGCTAGCGGGCATTGCTGACAATCACAGGTACAAACCGCAGGGCTTCACGTCGAGACTCCGAGCGTAGCATGAACATGTCTGTTGTCAGTTTAAGAAGATCGTGCCCGTCTATTATTGGGACTTAGCGGAGACTACACCCCATTTTTCTGATATTCCCAAAGAGAAATCCAGGCAATTCCAAACGTTTTCTTGCAACTACATACGAGGTCAGAGGGGCTCTCTTAAGCAGAACTCTGTTGACAGGCTGGCGCTTCTGGCAAGAACCCTGCAAGACGACTCGACTTCACTCAATGGCTACCCTGCACAGCATGGCACAGGTTTTCTTGGAGCAGCTTCATCTTCCCTTTGTGGCACAGTTATTTAAATATTCTAGTGCTTCATTAGTCTTCTTTAGTCCTCCCTTTTGAACATGCGGTGTGCCATTCGGAGCTCTTCTTGTATTTCTGCAGCAGTCAAAATGGAGACCAGCACTGAAGGGCCTAAGTTTATTCATTCAGGCATCTTAAGATAAAAACAGCTAAGGTCCATTTAGGTCAGAGTGACTAAATCAACTTCGCTCTTCTTTTAATAAGACATTTCTCCAGTTACATTAGGAGGAAGCTGATGGAGTGAACTAGAAGGTCTACTTGTCAGCAGAATGCACTCCTACTGTAGATGGAGAGGGAGAGGCAGGCAGAGGGGTGTAACGGTCAAGACTTTGGATTTCAAACCCGGAGGCTGTGCACTCAAATCCCACCACGTGACCCTGAACAGGTCCGTTCACCAGCCTGGGCTCCAGCTTGAGAAACAATCAACTGGATCTCAGATGATGGAAGTCGCCCTGCGTGAAGGCCTGTACCGTATGTACTCGCGTATAAGTCGGGTCCTGAAACACGAAAAAATCGATCATGAAATCAGACCCGACTTATACGCTCGTTCAGAAATATTAAAAATTAATTATTTATTTTTTACAAAAAAACAGAAATCAGTGCGAACGTCGCTTCAGAATAGTGCGGGTATCACCGTGGGGTCACGTAGGTACAACACATAGAAAACAAAGGCCGCGTGCTCCGTGGCGACTCTCTCAGGTGGGCGGGCATTGGCATATCAGAATCTCTTGGACCAATAGCGGGAGTTTTCCACATTCAACTTATACAACCGACATTATAAAATACCAGAAATTATACATTAAAATCAACTCCCAACTTATCCGCTGGAGAACTCATCGGCGAGCAGATACGGTATACGCTCATTCAAAAATGTGACATTTGCTTTATTTTTTTTTTTTTTACATCTTCTTGCCTCCTCCGATCTCACACCAGTTTCTCAAATGCATCGAATTTTGATGCAGCAGTGCAGATACCGATTTCTTTCGCCACTTCAATGACATTTCATTTAAAACCAGCTTCATATTTTCTTCTGAAATCGTAGATAAGGGATGACAGTGTATGAGGGTGTGACACACAATACACACAAATCAGTGCCAACGTCACTTCGGAATAGTGCGGGTATCACCGTGGGGTCACGTAGGCACAATTTAGGAGCACCCGCTGATACAGCGCATTGCCACACTCACATAGTGCTCCGTGGTAACTCTCTCAGGTGGGCAGGCGTTAGCATACCAGAATCTCATGGACCAATAGCGAGAGATTTCCAAATTCGACTTAAACAACCGACATTATAACATACTAGAAATTATAGGGTAAAATCAAGGCCTGACTTATCCGCGAGTAGATAAGGTAAATGAATGAGCAGCCATTACAAGTTAAGGTGGCAGCCCCAACGTATCCTCCAGAACAAGCGGTGATGAAGGTCTACACTTCCTCCAGCTCAGGACTGCAAGAATGGCAGCAGCAAGGCTTCAAGTG
The DNA here is from genome assembly GCA_026402145.1 of Polypterus bichir lapradei. Lineage (NCBI taxonomy): Eukaryota > Metazoa > Chordata > Cladistia > Polypteriformes > Polypteridae > Polypterus > Polypterus bichir. The sequence goes on along the minus strand of JANRMT010062861.1, from coordinate 1,021,017 downwards.
TCAAGTAAGAAAGTAAACCTTGATGTGAAGCAGGGTATCGCTCTCTTTAGTACCACACAGGCCATGGCACACTTGGAAAAACGTAGGCAAAAGTATACCCACTCTAAAGTGTATTGCCATATTACACTGGCAAAGAGCACTGTGATTGGAAAGCAGGCAAACAAACCTGACACTGGCTAGAAGAACAGCTACAGGTGCAGCATGAAGCCAAAGAAACCAACTTACCATTTCATCGAGGGCATAGCGTAAAAGTCCGTGTTCATACAGGATGAAGAACCTCCTCTGCCATTTCTGTGAGAGAAGAAGAAGAAGAAGACGACAAGTAAAAACACATGTAAATGTACTGAAACTGGGCAGACCAAATGAGCAGGGGACATCAGAAAGGTGGAGTGTAGACCACACCGACATGTAAAGGGTGGCACACTAGGGTGACGTACGTGAACGTGAGATGGGGTTTGGGGGTAAAAAAAAAAAAAAAAGAGCACAGGAGCCTGGCACATCAGGCTCCTCGAGATGATGGAGCAGAAACATTTCCCACCCACCTCCAGTGTTTAACTTTACATTTGATTGTCGCTTCTTATCTGACAAGAGTCGTCCTTCGTGCAATCCTGAGTATCACCACCATCCTACCAAAGCTTTCATGAAGTTTCACAGGGTGCCACGAACACAAAAACAGCCAATATATTTATATACAGGCATATTATGGATATCTCATTTATGAATGTACACACACACACTTATACTAATTACGCTTACTTGTCAAAGACGGGTAACTGAACACATTTTGAAGTATCTGATATTTGACACCATTTGCCCTCCGTGTTCTTCTTATACTTTTCTCGTCCTTGCACTCTCTCTTTCTCTCTCAAACGTGTTCCTATAAAGACCACAGCACAGACTCCATCATCTTGTTCACCTCCACTAAGCTTTTTGTCTTCCACCACCAGTGGTCAACAGGCCCCCATTACTGCACAGAGACCTCCCATCTCTGAAGGCCACTTGGATTGCACCTCGCTGGTATTCTTGACATGGTACTTCATTTGCACTTTGAATTCCACTTTGCGCCCCTAAAGTATCGCGTCGTTATCCCCACCACTGAGCCGGCAAAGCGACAATAAACCAAACACAGAGAGCAGCATTTTATTACACAGTAGGTACATAAACGGTGTGTGTGTTACACTTTATACACACACACTCACACTCACACTATGTATTAGTGCCTACAGCATGGCTCTGTCTACACACACATCAATATGACAGGGCTCTCTCTGTACAAAACAAACACAAATAAAATCTAAAGACAGACAATGACAGGCAAGAGAGATCAATTATGGGGGAATTAGAGAGAGAGAGAGAAAAAAAAAACCCCCATGTGCTAATTCCATAATTTTCCCTAAACGGCATTTGTGCCGGTCACCTGCTATTTTTAGGAGCCGCCAAGAAGCGGCACAATAGAGACAGATGAACTCGGCTCACATTAATAGCTTTCACAGAGCACACAGGAGACGAAGACAAATGGGGCACATCTGTTTTCCAGAGCGTCTCTTTCTTCAGCGTTAGCAGCTGAACGTGTGGGTCCCACCAACAATCCTCCACAGCTTGATTATAGCCCTCAGCTCCAGGGGCTTAAGAGGTTTCATTTGGAGACGTGCAGCCTGCTGTTATGGCTCAAGACCAAAACTCACTGCGCATTAGCAGCGCACTAAACCGATGAAGGACCTGCTCGCCAAGACGACTGAAAGCAGAGCGCTTTTCACACGATGAGCCAACGGTCCACTACTCTGGAGTCCTCTGACGGTACACAACTCACATGGCTCTCAGGGACAGAGAACGACATCTTAGAAGGGAACACCGAGGGGCCGTCAGAGAAACGACATAACAACCCTGTCGCTCACAGGACACCCTGGGTAGGAACAAACATTACTCGCGCTATGGCAAGTGGGGCAGTGGGTGGCAAAGCAGTGGCCATCTTAAAACGCAGCCCAGGAAAGCCCTTTCACAGTCATAACGTAAGACACCCCAATACAACACGCCCATCACGGATCTCTGAAGCAGGCGGTAGAATTTCGCTAATACAAGTTTACAGACGATTAGGGGACGACGCCATACGACAACCTTATCCTACTCTGCCTGGCCTCCTGGCATGACTGGGGCTCCCCACCACTCAGCTCTGGTAGATGTCAAAAGTCCTAATGGAGAAGGCAGTGAGCATTCAGGCCCATGGCTGGCACTTCAGTAAGTCGCCCTGTGACGTCAAGCACAACTCGTACCAGGCTACGCGCCAATTGTGAACAACAAAAAGGACAATGTGGAAATCTCACACGGCTTAACTGCATAACGTAGATAAATGCCACAAAAGGACTTTCATTACTGCCAGTTTCATGGCACACTGCTGTCCTCTAAGAAAAGCCCAACCCAGAAACAAAGGTGGAGTCTGAAAAATGGACAAAGAACTCGGCCACACAGAGCACAGTTCAAACCCGTCCAGTCGCACAACCCGAGGTCAGCAGACAAAATGGGGAGACCGGAAACTTGAGAGAATCGCGCAGGCAGGAAGTCCACCCTGCGACGGGCGAATGTACTGAATACGGAGGACCTCAGGTCAGCATCACCTTCAACAGGCCGACGCCAACAATATGGAGAGCGGAGCTGTGACCAGCTTGACCTAAAAGAGAAGAGAAACGTCCTTAAAGAAGTAAACGGATAATCGGAGCGACTGGCCGAGATCGCTGCCACTGCATTTCCCGTAACCGCAGCATGGCTGAAGTGTGGCGGTCTCTCTCTCGGAGTGTCTGAGCGCCACACGTGATACTCACATATGGCAAACGTTTTGAGGATGTGACGATGGGACCAATCAGCTGCTTTAACTCGTAGCATCTTTCAGGTGAAATGAGAGCAAGATGTTTACAACGTGGAGGCCCAGAACGGGAGCAGAGCCCTCACGGTCACACTCTGAACGTAACGGCCGTGGCTCGAGCGGTCCAGCCATCCACTTTCTAATCTGCTTATCCAATTCAAGGTCACACGGAGCACAACTTGGAAGGGATCTCATTCTTTTAACACACACACACACACACACACACACACCATTACAGGCACAATTTAGAGCCGCCAGTTAACCCACCCTAAACACCTTGGCAAGTGGGGAGGAAACTCCAGGGCTGTGGAGTCGGTAGATAAATGCTGCGACTCCGACTCCTCAGTTTCTAAATCTTCCGACTCTGACTCCCCGACTCCGACTCCTCTGTATGTATATACTATGCTACTGTATTTTCTACATCCATTGAAGGAAAGGAAGGCAACATACATGTCATTTCACCACAGAACTACTGGCTAGGAAGCCAACACTCTACTATAACGCCAGATTAAAGACAAACACAATGAAAACAAGGTTTTGTTTTTTTGTTTTTTTTTTTTTTTTTTTTAAACAAGTGTCTGAATAGTAATAGCAGGCATAAAAATCAGGAACAGGAAATGTATTGGTTCAAAAATACAAACCACATTCTTTGGTAGTTTTAACTTTTAAAACAAAAAAAAAGCTTAACTATATGAACTAAAAACAATATCTGGAAAACCTATATTAAACTTGGAATACAGTTATAGTTAAAGGAGAGGAAATAAAGATGGCAGCCTCCGTATTCCCTTTAAATGCAATCTAAAATCAGTGTAGAGTTCTAAGAAACAGAATTGCTTCAGCCAGATCCTCTTTCATAGAGGCGCTTAAATCTGATTTGATTAATTTCAGAGCTGAAAATAATCTTTCAACACTGACTTGGGTGGGTGGCATTGCCGTTACAATTCTAGCCACATCACCAATGATCTCATTTAAATTTAGTCGGAGTCGGTTAACTTTTTGCCGACTCCGACTCCAGGTACCCAAAATTGTCTCCGAGTCCACAGCCCTGGAGGAAAGCCCCACTTGGACGCGAGAGAAGAAGTAAACTTCCCATGAGCGGTGCTGGCTGACTTTGTAACACATGAAATAAAGTCGAGCTACAAGGCAGGTGGGCATCTCGATATCTGGGGCTCGTAATCAAATGAGCTGCTCTGCAGGACTAGCACTTTTTGCCAGATGTTTGTGTGGCTCAGCCGAGACAGAATGAGTGATGGCCGACTGCTCGAACGATAATTCAAGAGTATTTATTGTCATTTCACCCATATCCAGTAGTACAGCAGACAGTGAAACGAAACAAAGCTCCTCCAGGACCAGGGTGCTACACAGAACACAGGACAACGAAGAATCCACGACACGTAATATATAACAAGGTGCATGTGAGGCAAATGTGCAACACTACAGAGCAGGACACACATATCATCAGATATCAGGCCGCTCCACGAGTGTTCAGGAGTCTGACTGCTTGGGGGGGGGAAAAACGGCTACACATTCGGGTGGCGAGGGCCCAAATGCTTTGGTACCTTTTTCCCCAATGGCAGGAGTGTGAAGGATGTGTTGGGTCATTCACAATGCTGGTGGCATGATGGAAGGAAGAGAGACACCGATGATCTTCTCAGCTGTCTTCACGGTCTGCTGTAGGGCTTTACGATCCCTGACCGTGCAATTGCCAAACCAGACAGTGATGCAGTTGCTCAGGATGCTCTCTGTGGCTCCTCTGTAGAACATTGTTAGAGTAGCTGGTGGAAGATGGACTTTCCTCAGCCTACGCAGGAAGTAGAGTCGCTACTGGGCTTTCTTGGCTAAAGAGCTGCTGTTGTAGGACCAGGCGAGGTTCTCTGCCTGCCAGGTGGACACCCAGGAATCTGATGCTATTGATGACCTCCACAGTTGAGCCGTCAATGTTCAGTGGCAGATGGTCACTCTTAGTCTTCCTGAAGTCAACAATCATCTCCTTTGTTTTGTCGACATTCAGAGACAGGTTACTGGCTTTACACCAGTCCGTTAACCGCTGCACCCTCTCTGTATGCTGACGAGACCCACCACAGTCGTGTCATCGGCGAATTTTATAATGTGATTCGAGCTGTGCGTTGCTGATATGATGTTGAATGCATTAGGGGAGCGCCCAGTTAGGGGGAGCGCCCAGTTAGGGGGAGCTGCTACATCAACAGACTACTCTGCCAAACGCAAATTCACAAACACCACATGTGTGGCACCTGCTGGATTTCTGATGCCAGAGGAGTGCCCACTGCTACACCAAATGGGAAGTACGGGAGCAGCTGGGATGCCGTCTCCAGTTACAGGTACACCAGTGCTGTGATGGCCAGCTCATTGCTTTACGCGAGGTACCCCTGAAATTTGCACAAAGGCTGAATTACTGGAATTCTGAACTCATGGATTGCCCCCCAGCTGAGAGGGTCAAGTCTTAAAGTGCAGTAAACCGAAGGAATGAGGAGTAGGTGACATTTGAAATTTCCACTAAACGTTACTAACCGACTAATATTTCCTGCACGTGCCAACGTAAACCCTAACATCAGGAGGCCAAATCCCATAAAGCCGATGAAGCCCCTTGTTGACAAACCTGATCTGAAATGCGGCTAAAGATGAGAGTCCTTTTGTAAAGGACTGCATGCCATGCTGATTCATCTCTGGAATCACCAGTTCATGTGGCACCAGTATAACCGAGGTTTTCATTTTGTTTCTAGCCATATTGATTTAAAAGCACCCTCCTGAGACCATCACCATGACATTGGTTTGGGGTCTTGAGGGCTGGATTGATATTTGGAGGTCAGAAGTTCGAGATGTGTACCTCTGTTAGGATTGCCCAAGATAGACCTGTTTAAGTGGAGGAGTCAGACAAAGAGCAATCGATAATTCGACCCCTCATTAGTGTTCTAATGACAACATCACTGGTGCCAGGCCTAGGAATGCCATCACTGGTGCCAGGGTAACATACATAATGTGGGTGGGCTCAGCCCACAAAAGCAGCAGAGACCCTCTCTCTGTGTGGGCACACCATCTCCAAGGTGAAGGATGAGTACAATGACAGCTAATAAACAGGCAAGACAGAGATGGACCAGCCACACTAGATGTTGGCAGTACAAACTGGCTCATGTAACTTTCTAGCGGGTGAAGAGCTGGATGTCGTGCAGGAGGTTAAACACCAGCAAAGCGTATTGAGACTCGCTGGGTGTGGAACCAGACTTGTTGATCAGGGGTGGTCTTTCGGCCCCAAACAAGTATGGGGATACACACAAGCACCTGAACAGGAGCCATACACGTGGGAGTTTGCTCTGGAGGATGAGAGGGTCACCACATCCATGAGTTGCACAGGGTAAAACGTCGACTGGTGCGTACATGGAGCAGCAAACAACTACTCCCAGCATACCACCTGTTTAGAAACACTGGACTGGGTGCTCAAGGTGGCACCACTAAATTTCCCTCTCAGGGGAACTTCAATGTTCATGACAGGAATGATGGCGACACCGAGATGGGCATGACTGCAAAGGAAGGCCAGCCAGATCCAAACTCGAGCAGTGAATCGTTCCTGGAATTCCGACTAGTCATGTCTTGGATACCCACGTTTACGTGTAAGTTTGGCTGAGAAAAAAAGCATCCTGGGCCAAAGGGCAACGACAAACTTTGATGTCATCTGATCTTAAGCTATATGTTCTGGGCATTCAGATAAAACCTGATCCTGAACTGCCAATGGATCATTAAATGGCACGCTGGCTCCAATGCACAGAGCACCTGCTGGACAGCACAAGTGGACAGTGAGCATTTACTGGGAACACAACTGAGCTCCTCTCGAGCAGAGACATAAACTCCCAACCTCCTAAAGAACTTCTTCACCACAGGAGTGAAAAATGGCGATACCAAGGGGGTCGTTGCACTGGAGTGGTTCACAGCCAAGTGCGATGCAGCGGAGACGGGAATCGGCCCCTTTAAATGTGAGAAGGTGGATCTCTCTCTGAAAAGAGGGGCTAGTTCTTTACAAAGTAAGGGGTGAGAGGCTGCTTCAAGGGTCTCAGGGTCTCGCGCAATAGCGAGGGTCAATACCCAAAAGAATTGGTTCAGATGCAGTAGTTTCACAGCCATCTTACTAAACTATGGTGGGTAAGGGAACTGCATAGCGACCCAAAGAATGAGAATACGGGTGCCAATGGCTGAAATGAGACTCCTAGGCAGGACTGCTGAGCTCACTCGGAATGACAGGGTGGGAAACTAAGGAATACAGGAGGACCTCAGGGAAGAACGGATGCTTTAGGCATGAAGTGTAGCCACCTGGGAGAAGACCAAGGGTCAGCATAGAGAGGTCAGAGATCTCAGGGTACTCCCCAGGAAACGCTGGAGGAAGCTTCTGGAGTCAGGAAGGCCTACTTCTGCCACCTTGACCAGTAAAACTGAAATGATGATTTGCAAAACTAAACCCGAGTAAACCCGGGGATGTGGCCACAGTAAAATAAATAAATGAATAAATAAATAAATAAGGATGATATCATTCACCGACGAGCCACAAAACTCTCCCACTGTCACAAATCTTATTCTGAGAACTAGGGGGCTTTGCCCCCTGCTTGCTTCGCTCGCCCACCCCCTGGCGGGCGCTACGCACTAAGCCTCTTTGCGGTTCTGCAGCTCGTGTATGGGAATGTGGATGTACAATTTACTATTTTATATTACAGCGAGTAATTAACCATATTAAAAAGAGTAAAATGTAAAACAACTGGAAGCAAATTATGTTTCATGTTGTGTTATGAGGTTATGAGGTATTCATTGCGTAATACGATTTCTTTCTGATTGGCTTTGAAATTAACACGCAAAAACTTTATAAAACGTACACTTTAACTGTAAAACTTCAGTAAAAACAATTTTTTGAATTAACTTTTCGTCAAAATCGCACTGAATTGTGATTCTGTGTTTGGACTTTCATTGTGACAACGAAATGTATAACTGCCCGTGAGTGAATATCGTTTCATTCGAAAAGTCATTTTATGTAATAGAGAGAATATTTGTCTCTGTGATTTGTTAATTGTCATAACAAAAGCAATTCTAACAGGAAACTGTAGACGTTTTAATACCAATGGCATATCGAGGTCTCCTTTGGTGTCTCATGTCATTAGTGAAGATGGACTACATTACCTTTCTTGAACACATCCTTCTTTCTACAGTAAGACAGACCAGACAGTGTTAACGGTTGTAGATATTCTTCACGATATTGTAAGTTGATGTTTTCATCTTCCTCACCATCACCACCAACTGTTTCAGCAGAGTCTATTGATACGCATTTAACTAATTTGCCGTGTAACCGATCAAAATTTTTGGCATTAACTCGTCTGACTTCCTAGTTTCTTGGTGCTAGGATTACCCGTGTACTCATTTTTTTTCTGCTGTTAACCCTTTGTGATGAAATTCTTCAATAAGATTTGGACATAATTGGGGACTTAAAGTGAGGCAAACATTAAAATTTATAAGAGCTGAGAGCACAGGAACCGAATCTGTCAAAAGCATTCACACCAATGAGAGGCGAGTGGACCGCGGGCAAGGCTGAATATGATTGAGAGGAGGGCGGGACTTGAAAACATCTCATGGCCAAAGTCTCGTCTCGCGGGAGTTGAAAAAATGTTCCAAAAAGTCTCATCTCATCCTGGTATTTTTTTTATATAATAAGAGAGATTTATCTTTGTAAGCCCTTTGGGATGATATCTAAAATCGCTATCTAAAAAAAACCTGCAGTGGGTTGGCACCCTGCCCAGGATTGGTTCCTGCCTTGTGCCCTGTGTTGGCTGGGATTGGCTCCAGCAGACCCCCGTGACCCTGTGTTCAGATTCAGTGGGTTGGAAAATGGATGGATGGATATCTAAAAATAAAAACAGGGGTCCGGTTCCGTGGTGGACAGACCCTAACCTGCCATTTAATGCCATAGCTTGTTGGTGTTCCAAAACTGGTCACTGCCTTTTGAGCCCCTCATCTCAATGTATTTCAAAGACTCTCATTTATATGAGACAGACACTGTAATGGAAGACGCAGGTGAGGATGAGGATCTCTCTCGGCTGCTTTTGTGTTTCAATATTGGTGGGCTGCCGATGACAGAAACTAATGAAACAAATAAAACGCAAGTCAATTAAAATCAAGGCGATACACAAAGTCCTATTAGCAACAGTAAAGAGTTAATAGTGGAGACCGTGGAGGGAATGAACGCCTGCAGCCACTGCGGCCCTCCAGGAACTGACTTTGACACCACTGACCTCAAGTTAACTGCAGCAATAGTTAAATCAACGAATGCTTCAGCATCAAAAAAAAAAAAAAAATCAAACGCGGGGGAGACGGGCGGGGGGGCGGGCACAGATGCGTTCCTTATTTAGTGCCGTCTCAGAGGCTCGTTAATCTTAATTGGCCAGTGGGTGGGAGTGACGGGAGCTCCCGGACTCGCAGCCCCGATATGTGACAGCTGCCACTCAAGGGCGCCCGTGACAATGTCCAGGAGTACCCATCATGCAGTGTTAACATTTCTTGGAATAATCAGCCTTCCAATCAATCACAGAAAAACTTGTTATGAACTAATAAAGAGTCTCTGTTTAGCCGGGAGTCACTGTGACGTGGGAACAGCCTGTGGGGGCAGCACTGCTGTCTTTGGCAAACACTTCCAACTGCAAGTCAGTGCATTCCTTTCATCTGCGCCTTTTCCTTTTTCGTCTCTTTTCCCACCACTCACTGCCTCGAGTTTTGTTGCGAGTTCAGAGATGATCCATACAGCCTGGGAGTGTAGGATTTTGTCGGTTTGTTTTTGGAGCAGGTAATAACAGCTTGTGGCTTGTTATGCCAACGCAATTCCCTGCTTGGAGTTGGGCCAGCCTGGCGTAACAAGCACTTGGCACTCTCGCTACTGGCCGGGGGGACCTCTGCATTCATCAGTCAGGTGACTCACTGTCTCCAACATGCCTGAAATGGGAAAGCGGCTACAGTCGGCACTTATGAATCAGCAGCCACAACTCATTCTCTCACTGGAAGGACTCAGAGAGGCACGCGTTCAGCTTCACTCGGGCCGACGACAAACCCTGAACCTCTTGGTGCGCCAGGCCTGGGACAATTCCAGTAGCCCTACAAAGCAGTCCAGGCGCAGAGACGCGTCCCCTTTGGACCCCCACAGCTCCCTTTATGCAGGATACCCCGTTTAGGCATCAGGAATGTGCCTTCCGTTTTACATGCAAGTTAAGGGAGGAAAGGGTTAAGCAGGCCAGCGACACTTAGGGAAAGAAACCGGCGGCAGGAGCGAGAAAGGAAACGCCAGCTCGACCGCATCACTCCATCTTTAGGGTGCTATGGTCTCCAGTAAAATGTGTACTTGTGTGGGCAAATCAACAGCATCAGGACCAGAGGTGGAATAACCTCACCTCCAAACTCCCGTCTCCAAACCTCAAGGATATGGAGCCACTGGGGGAAAAGCTGGCACAAAAAAATGGGGATAATTCACTGATAAGGCTTTCTAAATAGGACTACTACGCCACCTCAGCGTCGAAGTTTGAACGGTGGGGCGACCCTCTCCCTTTAAAATTCAAAGTCGTCATCCTCACATACACTTGGATTCTTGTTATATATAAACGTCTAGACGGGGAAGTCTGTCTGTCTGTCTGTCCGTCCACCCGGAAGTGAGAGGTGGAGTCGGGCTATACTGAGGATACGCAAACTAAACCTCCGAAGAGAGAGTCCCTCGCTTATCCGCTAATACAGAAGTGTGGCGAGGATGTCAACAAGACGGCATCCCTTTTACTTTTCCTCCTGCCGCTAATAACACAAGCGAGGCGGCCACATCAGTAAAACGAAACCTTCGCAGAGAGACGGCAGCTTAGCCGTTAATACACATGCGATGCGAGTGCGTGGACAAAACGAATCCTCCTAGCAGAGAGAGACGCCCAGACGAGTTCCTCTCAATCACCGGACTTCCACATTTCACATTTTTTTTTTCTGATGATTTCAATAGTTTCTAGGACCCCGGGCTTTTTACAGCACGCGCTTACACAGCTCGTCTTTATATAGAAGAACAAGTGGCACTTCATTTTCTGGCTGTGAAAATCGAACTAAACTAGGGGGGCTGGGCCAACCCCCAGCTGCGGCCAGAATATTAGTAAAATCTGGAAACGTACAAAAGAAAAATGATTATTTATTGGCGTCAAAAATCATAAAATTCTATAAATACGTAAAAGAAAAATTAATTCTTATTTAACAGAGAAAAAAATCATGAAATAAGAACAAAATATTTACTCTCTTACCGATTGGAGTATTCCTGTTAAACTGAGGTCCACTGTGCTCGACGAGGATTTATTAAGAGACGAAATAAACGAGCCATTTGTTTTAAATGACAAAAACCACGACTTTCTTCAAATTTTAGTTTATAATTTAAAAACAGAATAAGAATCTGAAAATCTAATAACATCACATTAAAGTTTGATAAATTCTGAAAAGAATGATACCAAACATAGATATGAAGGTTTTTAAATACGCCCGATTTAAAGCGTGACATAAAAACATTACGTTAAATTGTTGTACTTTTAGGCTTTGGATTTGATCACTCTATTATAAAAAAAAAAAAAAACACTTGGGAAATCTTGGGAGATGAGACGTGATCTTCTTCAAAGACAATTTGACGTCCCACAAGAGATGGCAGTGTGACAAAAGGACAGCTGCTGTACAGGCTTTTAAATGATCGACGCGCAGCGTGATAAGCAGAGCACGCCAGCAAGACGGCAGCTGAGCCGTCC
>JANRMT010062861.1:884884-1004368 GCA_026402145.1 Polypterus bichir lapradei | reverse complement strand
TTTTTTTTTTTTCCTTCTTTGTTCAGACTGATAGGACGAGGTGTTAAATTTCAACACGCAGTTTGAAAAAAGGAGGCTATTAATAAAGAATGAAGACGGCTTTGTGTGGTAAAAGTCACTGGGGACTCTCGACGGAGTGCCAGCAGGACCCAGTTTGACGAGCCAAACGCAGAAACGGAATCCGCTCATTCCAGGACACCGAGGCCGGCAGTGGGCCATCACCCTGGCAATGAGCTGCTAGGCGCTGATCCGTCACTCACAGGGCCGCTACAAAATGCCAGGCCCGTCTCAGCTCCATGCCACCTGCAGCGTCTCCCCAATCCCAGGTGCCCCTCGTGTGGGTGTGTGTGCGCGCGCGCAGGACTCCCATATGCAGCGGTCGTTGACCTTTTGTCAGTTCAGCACAAAGCCACACATGGCAGAGGCTGGCACATCCAGTGAGTGACCACAGAAAGTCAAGGGGCCTCCTTCCCTCAACTATTGCTGGACTTTGGTCCCAACCTCAGAAAAGGCCCGCGCCACTTCAAAGGGGCCGACATCCACCGAGCAGTCAGCGGACATCTTGAGGCCTTTCAGTCAGAAAACAGCAAAGCGGTGCTTGACAAAGTTTTACCCATTTAGGGAACGAGAAAGAGCACAAGAAGCCATGTGACGGAGGAGGAGAAGGCGGAAATCGAGGGGTCAGCGTGACGCGACACACGAGGACAGCAGTGACCCGACATTCCGAGAAACTGCTTAGTCCAATTCCGGGTCACATCGGTCAGAGCAGGGCACCACAGCAAGGGCTGCCAGTGTAACGCTCACTCACACACAACCTGGCACAATCTCAGATGGCCCTGAAACGGAGGGGGGGATTACACACCGAGAACGAGTCAAGTGAGCCCACTGCACCACCACGTCCAAATGAGGGGGGCTACGCCAACACAAAGCGTGGACAGGCACAGTCAGAGAAGAGAAAGGGAAGTCAGAAGCGCCACACACATCTGTGGGGAAATTCTGCAGAAACGAATCTGTGCGCGTCAGCAGGAGGGCAGAGGGAGGCAGGAGGGCCGGGCGTCATCAGCATTTCCCCTTCTTTGGAAACCGCACAAGTGATGTGACGAGGGGCTGACAAGAGCATCGAAAGTCACCTCGGTCACATTCAGGATCACCACGCTGGGCACAGATAAAAGGAAGTCAGACCTGCAGGTCGGCGTTGGCATTGGCCGTTACGGTAAGCGAGTCCCAACTGCACAGATTTCTTTCCAGCGTTCATGTGGTCCCAGCCTCACGAAGTCCACACTGCCTTTCGTGTCACTTACTACGAGTCAACTAGCATTGCCAAGTGGGTTCACGCCAACTGGTGATCTGATGATGTCAGGGGGCGTTCACGCGAGTAGGACTGTTGGCACACAATGCCTAAAAGGAGGCATCTTCTTCACATAAAGTGGGAACTTGCAGCCCAAAGTGAAAACAGACGGTCCTGTGCCAACATGTTTTTAGAAGACGACATCGGGGTGTCACATGCTGCAATACCCAGCAGCCTTGCTTTCTCCTCCAAAGACTCGACCCTGCCCTGCCATAGACGTGGTGGGCGTTTAACTTGGGCTTGGATGTGCAGAGCCAAATCAGGCCTGGTCATTCGTATGATTAACAACATGAATGTCTTCTGCTCTAAAAGCTACAAGGCAGGAAACACAATTCTTTAGCCACTTGGGAGTGGCATACAGTTGGTACAACGGCCATTGGTTCACCAAGAGTTCTCACCGTCGCCATCACCACCACCACCAAAAGGTCACCTTGTGCATAAAGCAAAGGTAACAGCTGCCGTGCAGAAGGTGACACACAGCCCTGGAGAAGGACAGCGTTACCTCATCATGTGCTACTTGGCAGCGAGCGAGCGAGCGAGCGTTTCAGTTAAGCAGATCTCCTTCTGCCTACTCCAATGTCTGCTGTGCACAGAGGACCAAAGGCTGGCACCCGCTGGCAGACCGACTGACCGACCAGGACAGCCTCTGCAGTGGACTCGCGCAATCGGCTAAAACAGCAACATACAGGCCAGGGGCTGGGGATGCGAGTCGACGATGGAAGAGCGACACGTGACCCAAAATGAAAAGGGCCAGCTCAGAGCGCATGGCATCGGAAACAGGCAGCAGGACAGGGCAGGGCACAGGAAAGACAACCCATACATCCATTTTCTGAACCCAGTAGCCCACAGAATGAGACACAAGGCTGGACCCCCCGAGACAGGACACACTGCCTGGGGCTTCTAAAGCTGGCGAGTGACAAGAATGGTCTTACCCTGCTCCTCTGTACCGGGTTGTCAAAATCCGTTCCCTCAGGCGCCAGAAGCAGCCAACCTCCATAAATGGGCTTTGCCTAAAATGCAAATAATAAAGATGATTAGTTTAGGCAGACGAGGGGTCACAAATGAAAAGGAAACACCCCAGCTTGTTAAAGAACGAACACCGGCCTCCGGGTCAAACGATCGAGACGTCAGCTCCGGCCCAGTCAGCTTTACATCCTCCGCAGGTCGTTTCGTTTTCTTTTATCTTCAGTTCCATTTTAACGAATCGCCTCATCTGCAGTCCTTCAGCCCAGAGGTTCCCCGTGTGGCTGCCGGTTTTTGATCCAAGCAGATTCCCAATTGCTGATCCTAACGGATTTCCTTTGCTGCATTTAGAGGAGCTCAGCATTTGGATTTTTACAAGACGCTTACATTGGTTTTTTGTATAGAATTCTGTTTTGTTATTTATTGTTTCCCAATAATTACAGTTAAAAACGAGCAGAGGCGGCCCGGACAGACGACACTGGATGACGAACGGCTGCAAATACTTCAGCGTCAGACCCACTAAATAGTAAACAGCGGATCAAATTACCAGGACACCTGGAAAAGCACAATGCAAATAACATTACGAACTTAAAAACTACAATTTGTCTCCATATCTGCTTAGCAGATTTTAATAAAAATTGACCAAACTTAACTTTGTAATTTCTAAGTTGACCCCAAAATACAGAAAGTGAGAAAAAGAAAGAAAAAAAAAAAAAAACCCGCTCCCTTCAACGGGCTCCACGTTAGTTGGCACAAAAACCCGCAGCCCCAGGACGGAGTTTGAGGAGCACCGCTTCAGCCTATAGCGCCTTTCACGGCTCGTGAAGAGCAGACCGTCGACTCGAATCAACATGAAGTGAAGCTGCAAACCCTGGAAGAGCTGCTCTCTCGTGTATATAGCGCCTTGAGCGACAGCACATCAGAAAAGCCCACCTAAAAGCGGGGGCTCCGACAGACGCGCTTCATTCACACGTCACCAGCTTTCAAATATAGCGCCCGGCTAGTCTGGGCACAGCCTTCGCTGCCAGGCTTTCGAAGTCCCTTTAGGTGCAATTTCACCTTATAGCGCACGTCAAGCTCTCTTTGACCCAGGAGGACCCCGGCGGCACCATTTATGGCATTAATCAGCGTTAAGGCGCTATATATGCGGTTGGCTAACATCCCTCTTTCTCCCCCGTCACACGGCGTCGGCCCTTGACGGAGCCGCCGCCGCCGCCAAGTGAGCCAAGACCCCGCGGCACTCACCTGGCTCAGATCCTCGTCGATGAGCGCGTGCGACTCCCGCGGCTTGAAGCAGTTCTGACACTTGCTTTTGTTGAAAATGTTCGCCTGGAATTTCCGACAGGGGTTCTCCTTTGCAGACATGTTGCCGTGACGGTGCGGAGGAGAAGGGCGACAGCCCACCGAGATCCCGAGCGGGCCCGTCGGCCGACCCAAGCGTCTCAGGCGCAGGCTCCCTCGGCTCTATTGGCGCGAGCCGCTCGCTCGCTCGCTCGCTCTCCCGCTCTCCCTCAGGCGCGCATTGCCAAGCGTCCCGCTGTCGCCGAGCTCCTCAACTTTGTCGTCGCAAACTCCTGAATAAGTTGGACTCTTTTTCCAAAGCGGAGGGAGCCAGGTGTCCAAACAAATGTCATTCCAGCCGCCGGGCTGCGACTGCTGCGGAGTCTTTCCCCGTATTTTTTTTTTTCTTTTTTTCTTAAGAGGCGCGTCCGTTGTCCATGTCAGCTCCGAGCAGTCCTCTCTTGGAATGCCAGTAATTCCCAGCTGCGTGCGTCGGAGTGCGGTTCCCAGTGTCCATGTCACCGGCCGTGGAGCGTGCGGGGGTTACATCGGCTCTGGGCTCATGTCAGCTTGTTGAGCCACCTCCAGCCCCAGCCCCAGGGACAGGGCAACAGCTGCGTTCACCAACTCCCCGCTGGCCTGCCCCACCGCCTTGCAAATGGGAGCCTGGCTGCAGCAACGCATTGATGCTTCGCATTGAACTCTCGGGCAGAGAGCTGGAACAATTCCACCGGGAGCGCGGGGAGGCGGAGAGTGACGTGTCTGCTGACCAATCGCAAAAAGGCTGCATACCCGGTCGCGCGCCAAATGGGTGCACTCGGGCCAATAGAAAAAATACCTGAAGCGACTAGGGGCGGACACTCGTGCAAGTTTGGTGGACGGGCCAAAGTCTCGGTCGAAACCACTCACTTGACAAGGGGGGGGGGGGGGGGGGGGAGGGAAGTGGAATTTGACTGACAGCTGTCATCGCGAAGCGGGCGTTTGCTGCCAGCCAGCGGCACCCTGCACTCCGTCTTAAACGGGAGGTGACGAGCTGGCCACTTCTAGCTCTGTTTCGAAGGGGTCTTTCTTTTCATTTCGCGGGGTCGTGGTACATCCCACGAGTTTCAAATTATTTTCAATCAGCTGGAATAACAGTTCTGCATTGCAGGAGAGGCGCAGGCAAAGCGCAACCCGTGGAGGAGCTGCAGACAGCTGACATCTGTTGGCATCTCGAGGGATCGACCGAAACGGGACAAGAAAGATGGGAACGGGTTGGGGGTTTGGTAAGAACCCCAAAGGCAGTTTTTAAGCCTATTCGGTACGTATCACTACCACCCAGTTCTTCCTCGATTGCCCGGCTGGTGTCCGTTTACTCCGAGACTGTGCAGGGCACGTTGGCACTCGCGGCTCTTCTTCGATGTGTTGCTTCTCCCAGTGTTGTTACTGTTCAGTTTTAATTTAGCCCAACCTCTATTAAGAATTCCAAGTTAACTGACACAAAGTACTGTACAGGTGGCACGGGGGTAGGACTGCTGCCTCACGAAAGGAAGATTCGAGGGTTCGAGTCCCGGGTGTACCCGGTGTGGAGTCTGCATGTTCTCCCCGTGTTCAGGTGGGTTTCCTCCCACAGTCCAAAGACCTGCAGGTTAGGGTGAAATGGCATTGCTAAATTGGCTCTAGCGTGTGCTTCTGTGCAAGTGTCTTATCCCAGCAATGGACTGGCACCCCCTCCAAACCAGGGGTTGTTCTTTTCTTGTGCTCAGTGCTTGCTGGGATAGGCTCCGCCTTTCCCACGACCCTCCTCAAGACAGGTGGGTTTGAAGATGGAAAGATGGACAAGCTGTAGTAAGAAGTCTGATTTGTTGGTCAGTCAAAGTGAATGTTGTGACACGGAGTAATGCTGCTGCTGCCCGACATGGTGGGGACCAGGGTTCAAGTCCTCCTGAGTGCTCCCTGTGTGGAGTCTGAACGTCCTCCCCGCAGCCCAAAGACATGCAGATTAGGTGGATTGGCGAAGATAAACTGGCCCTTGGTGTTCACCCTGCGAAGGGCTGGCACCCTGTCCAGGAAATATTGGCAGCTGATGTTTGCTTGATGTTTGGATGGGCTCCAGCCTCGAGCAAGCAGCTTTAGAAAATGGATGGATAAAGTAAGCCATACAAGAGTGTAACATGTGAGGTCCCTGATCAGGGTGGGCTCAGTCATGTCACACACACACACACACACATCTAGAGAGCTTGTCTCCATTGTTATAATACCCTTCCCTGGCACTTTGTGGGTATGGTTAGCCCCTCTCCAGATCTGCATGAGAAAAGCAGAGGGAGGCACAGTGGGCAGTGCCACCACTTCACAGCGGTCCGAGTTCAAATTTCATACTTGGGTGTCACTCGTGTGGAGTTTGCATGTCCTCCCTGTGTTGGGTTTCCTTCCACATCTCATGTTCATGCAGATTTAAGATTCTTGGTTGCTTCAAGTAGGCCTCATGGGGGGGGGGGGGGGGGGGGGGGGCCAGGTGGGCCCCCCTTCCCAAGTTCTGGACTGCCCCTTGCCTAGTGCGGCACAGGCAAGCCACTTACTGATTTGATACCTGGTGGGGGGCGCGACAGGTGCCCTTCAAGTGGGTCGCCAGCAGAGGACTGAGTTGGCACCATTTGGGATTTTACAGTTTATTTCAAAGGCACACACAGCACATTCAGAGAGTCACTTTTGTCACATTTTGCTGTGTTCCAGTCTTGTGCTCAAATCATTTACATTCATTTTTTTTTCTCATCAAACAACACTTAATACCCCAGAATAACCACGCGGCAACGGGATTTGAGGAATGTTTGCAATTGTATTAACAGCAAGCTGTGGTAGCCGCCTGAAATCTAAGAAATCCACTTCAACCTCAGCATTAGTGTTTGCAGTGCACCATCTAGTGGAATATACATTGTCATGCATGTAGTAATAAAATATGCATTGCATTGGTCATTCCAACAGGTGGTACATCACAAACATTGGTAGTAATAAAATACAAAATGGTTGTACTGTGCCATCTGTTGGAATGACAAATGTGATGCATATGTCTCTATTATATGCCATTTGGTATGGGATTCATAAAAGACGTGTTAATGTTTGTGATGCACCATCTGTTGGAATGACAAATGCAAAGCATTTTATTACTACATCTTCTTCTTCTTCTTTCAGCTGCTCTTGTTAGGGGTCGCCACAGCGGATCATCTTCTTCCATATTTTCCTGTCCTCGTCATCTTGCTCTGTCACCCCCCCGTCACCTGCATGTCCTCTATCACCACATCCATAAACCTTCACTTAGGCCTTCCACTTTTCCTCTTCCCTGGCAGCTCCATCCTTAGCATCCTTCTCCCAATATGCCCCTCATCTCTCTAAACCAACGCCATCTCGCTGCTCTGACTTTGTCTCCAAATCGTCCCACCTGAGCTGACCCTCTAATGCCCTCATTTCTAATCCTGTCCATCCTCGTCACCCCCAATGCAGATCTTCACATCTTTAACTCTGCCACCTCCAGCTCTGTCTCCTGTGCCACCGTCACCTGCCCATATAACACAGCTGGTCTCACTACCGTCCTGTAGACCTTCCCTGTCACTCTTGCTGGTACCCGTCTGTCACACGTCACTCCTGACACTCTTCTCCACCCCCCCCCCCCCCGCCTGCACTCTCTTCTTCACTTCTCTTCCACACTCCCCATCCCTCTGTACTGTTGATCCCAAGTATTTAAACTCCTCCACCTTTGCCAGCTCTACTCCCTCATCCTCACCACTCCACTGACCTCCCTCTCATTCACACACGTGGATTCTGTCCTGGTGGTCCTACTGACCTTCATTCCTCTCCTCTCATATCTCCACCTCTCCAGGGTCTCCTCGACCTGCAGATCACAATGTCATCAGCAGACATCACAGTCCACGGGGACTCCTGTCTGATCTCGTCTGTCAGCCTGTCCGTCACCATTATAAATAAGAAAGGACTCAGAGCCGATCCCTGATGTCATCCCACCTCCGTCACTCCTACCGCAGACCTCACCGCTGTCACACTGCCCTCGTTCATATCCTGTGCCACTCTTACGTACTTCTCTGCCACTCCCGACGTCCTCACTCAACACCACAGCTCCTCTCAGTCACCCTGTCATGTTCAGGTTCAGGTCCACAAAGACACAATGCAGCTCCTTCTGTTCTTCTCTCTACTTCTCCATCTTCATCCTCAGAGCAAACATCTCATCTGTGGTGCTCTTTGCTGACATGACACCATCCTGCTGCTCACTAATCATCACCTCCCTTCTTCCACTTCTCTTTCCCGTAACTTCATGCTGTGGCTCATCAGTTTGATCCCCCTGTAGTTACTGCAGTCCTGCACGTCCCCCTTATTCTTAAATATCGGCCCACCAGTCCACTTCTTCTCCACTCCTCATCATCCTCTCACTTTCCAAGATCCCATTAAACAATCCTGTTAAAAACTCCACTGCCATCTCTCCTAAACCCCTCCATGCTTCCACAGGTATGTCCTCTGCACCAACGGTCTTTCCATTCTTCAGCCTCTTCATCACTGTCCTTACTTCCTCCTTACACGCATGACAAAAATATATTCCAGGGATGAGACAAAGCTGAATGGAGCAAAGCACTGAGATGTCCTCCATGAAAACCTCTGGAAAGAGAGCACCAGACCTCAGACTGGGCTGAAGGTTCAAAGCAAAGACAACACAGGAGTGGCTTAGGGACGACTCTGAGAATGTCCTCGAGTGTCCCAGCTGGAGCCTGGCCTTAAACTCAATGGAACATCTCTGGAGTGACCTGAGGGCAGGTGACCACTCCATCCAACCGGACAGAGCGGGAGAGGATCTGAGGAGGAGAAGGGCGGACAATGCCGGTGCGTGAAGCTTATGGCGTCAGACCCAAGGAGACCCCAGGCTGGAATCACCCAAACGCCTGTGTCAGCGTCAAAGGTCAGGTTTTTAGATTTCATACATTTACAAAAATGTCACTTTGTCATTCTGAGGTGTTCAGTGATGCTTGATGAAACAAATTTCAGTGCTTCTAGCAGAAGATGGCAACCAAACGAAATGTGACAAAGTGACATGTCTGTGAAGACGCTTTATCACGCCTGATGAGGAGCCATGCTTCACGAGGCCTTTGGACTGATCGCTCACAAGACGTCGGCTCCTCGCATAGACGGACCCCCGTGAAGGTGCCCTGAATTGTCCAGTCACATGCCTGATGGAGTCTCACCTCGTAAAAGGGGGTCCCAGCAGCCCCCCAGCTGAAGGCTGTGGACAGCAAACAGGACCCCTCAAGTCTAAACCCACTCGGCCTTGGGCTGCTGATGTCACCGCCCAAAGGGCCACCTTTGGATGTGATGGGCTTGAGACCTCGAGACCAGCTCTCCTCTCCGTCTGGAGCAGGTGGGCATCTGGGCGTCGAAATTAAAGTGGCATTCCGTTTTTTCCGAAAGACGGAAGAGTGCGGCAGGTGCCCTAAGGATTCCAGACGTGTCCACACCGAGTCCGCCTGTGGTGGTCCCCCCCCGAGTCATACAGGTGGACGCTCGATGGGTTTCTGAGTCCTCAGAAGGTGACACCCGGGCTCCTGAAGTTGTGGTCTGCAATGCAACTTGGGTGAAAGTCGCTGTGCTTCCCTGGCACCCTGATGGCCCTTGCTGAAAGGCGCTATATGAAGTCCCATGTCGGGCTGGCGTGTGCTTTACCCAGTCTGTGGCAGGTGGTACTCTATAAAAATAAAGATCGGCTGAACTTATTTATGGATGTGCGCTTCTGAGTCACCTCACACTGAAAACCCACCAGCCTGGCTCCTGTCGTACCCCCAAAGTCCGGGCCTGACATGGCAATCAAACTCGTGACCCTCCCTCTGTACCCAAGGCTCCACAACCACCAGATGGCGCTGCAGCCGAGAGATGGACCCTCCCACCTCGTGTTAGAGACCACCGGAGTGGCATCTCCACTAAGTGGTCCGAGTCGCCTGCCATGGGCACAGCGGCGTCCTTCAGAAAGCTCGGCTGATCCAGACAGCCCGCGCTGGTGCCCTCACTTTGTCGTACCTCGCCATGTGATGTCCGTGTCAATTTGCTGCCTTGCCCCCCATGACTGGACATGAGACTCCAAACAGCACAACCTGACGAGGGTCTCTGGACTTTTCTGAAGCCACTTTACTAGGCAGCACAAGTCAGGACTCCATCCTAGGGGGGCACACCCACCTGACCACACATCAGTCACCACATATCACTGGGATTTGGATCACCAACGGAAATGGTCGCATGGGGGGCTGTGGTGGGAGTTGAACCCGGGGCCGCAGAGGGCAGCAGGCGCAGCTCTAACTGCTGGGCCACCGTCCCCACTCTTCATAAAGCTCCGCCCACCACCCTATATAGTGCCATACACCAACAGGACCAGCATCAGGTACCATGCAAAAGCCAACTGGAATGGAGGGGTCCTGCCACTGGCACACAATGCCCACCCCATAGAGACAAACCACTCTCTGCTGCTAGAACTGGCAAGGCTTGGTGTACCCGCTCAAGGAGGACCTCACTTGGTGGCTCTTGGCAGTTTGCCTGATTAGAGTAAAATTAGGACTGGCATCCAAAAGAAGGACCAGACCCAAAACAAGTTTCTGATGATGGGTGGCCAGCTATGCCATTAACTTGAGCCACTATAGCGCCTTTCATGGGCGACACCGTACCAAACTGCCCAGCAGACAAAAGAAGCGGTTCAAGTGGATTCCCAGCGAGACTCTTCAGCCACCAGAGGGGTGACACGATGCATTGGTAAGGTGCTGTGACATTCAGTGACCATAATATAAGAAAGTCAAATGGGCACACGTGGCGGGTGGCACAGCCTGGGCGGCTCTGGAAGACAAATGAGCATCTCTTCGTCGGCGGGTGGGCGGACATCTCGAGCTGCGGACCAACGTGCAGCGGGATGGGTAAGACGAACGTGCGGCGAGATACCCCTCGACAGGTAGGAGGGACCACCGGAGGAGGAGTGGCGGCGGGGAGCCTCGGGTTCAAAGGCACTCTGGACTGGACGGCGTACGACGGAGCGGCCTGGGACACTGTTCACCGTGAAAGGCGCTGTATAACCGTCCACATGACATTAACCCACCTTGTCATCCATGTCACCCTGTACAGCTCGTACCTCACGGTGACCCACCAGACTTGAGAACAGTAAATATAAAGGGGACTAGGAAGTCGACCCCCAGTGTGAGTCGCGCACACGCCAGCGACACCGACCACCTCAACGCTTCAGGTGTCCCACGGGGGCCGCAAATTGGATTACACGTCAAAGACAGGCGCACACCTGCCAGTAGAGGGCGCGCGACTCCGACACACACACACACACAGCTTAAAAGGCTCGAACGTCATAATTAACCGATTGGAAAGGCGCTATATAAAGATAACCAGCAGATTGATCGGTGAGTGTGAAAAGCACGATATGACAGACAGATAGGCAGGCAGATGCCAAAGGCACGCTATAATAAAGACGAAAGGCACTATACTGAGTAATGGTAGATCTGAAAGGCTCTATAATAAGAGACCGATAGGAAAAGAACTAGACAGCAGTGAAAGGCGCTAGATATCAGATAAATAGGCACTAGAGCATAGATAGACGGGCTCAGGGATATGAAAGGCACAATAGAGCAGATAGATACATGAGAAAGGCGCTATATAACAAGGATAGCTGGGTGTGAAAGGCACTGTCTAGTAATGATAGATATGACAGGCACCATGTAGAAGACAGATAAGCAGATGTGAAAGGCGCTATATCATAGATAGGTACATGGCTATGAAAGGCGCTATATAACAGATGGGTAGTCAGATATGAAAGGCATTATATATGAGACAGGTATACGGCATACATGAGAGACAGGCACTCAAATATGAAAGGCACTATATAAAAATATGAAAGTCGCAATAGTAAGTAATGATGTGAAAAGCTCTATATAATAGAGTCATAGATAGGAAAGGCGCTATATAATCGGTGTATCTGGGCTTTGTGGTCACGTGCCAGTCCACGTGCCGCACACTTCGTATTTTCCCGTCTTCCCTAACCCGGGGTCCTGCGTTGGTTTGTCACGTGGTGGGTTCGGCAATGCGCTTATTATCAGCACGTACTCCCTAATCTCATTCTCTCTCTCTCCTCGGTGACGACCACCTTACCTCACACCCAGCGTGGCTTCTTTGGGGGCTCCACATGCCAGACATATAAGCATCCAATAGTGTGAATGGGCAGTGCCCCTCG
Source organism: Polypterus bichir lapradei (assembly GCA_026402145.1). Taxonomy (NCBI): domain Eukaryota; kingdom Metazoa; phylum Chordata; class Cladistia; order Polypteriformes; family Polypteridae; genus Polypterus; species Polypterus bichir. Next base: position 992,534 of record JANRMT010062861.1, on the reverse strand, counting down.
TGAAAGGCGCTATATGACCTCAACACCTACCGTGAAGCTTTGACACTTGAGGTTTGTAAGGAACTGCTTAGCGAGTGTAATACCCAATTTGGCCACAAGAGGGTGCACTAAAGCCACACATTGATCGGCGTCACCGCCCTTGTGACACTCTTGTCACTTGTGAGGTCCTCTCAGTGTACGGTAAGGCGCCCCAAAAAGCGGGTTGTGCCACAGCAGTGGGGTCCATTGGCCCACCATCCGCGCTGAAAACAAACCTCCACGAGATTCGATTCTCCAACCTGCAGCCCACCCTTGCTGCATCGGGTGTGAGGCAGGAAGAAGCCCCCATCTGGACGCCAGCTGTGACACTTGAGTCTTTGACGAGTGTCCAGTGTCACCTTTCACCTCGAGGCTCAGCTCCAATGACATCATCAGTATAGCGCCCAGCAGTGGGTGTGGCCTACAGTCTGCAGCCCACCAGATTGCTGGTTTCAGTGCCCACCTCACAGTCCATGAGACGAGGCTGTTGACGTGTAAAGTGCCCTGCTGTGGTGGGCATCAGCCTTTCTTTTATATAGCGCCTTTCCTGGTGACACTCTGGGCTTATGCACACCGCAGGGGTCTTTTCTCCTCCCCCACTGCCCCCACTATCGATGGCTTTCCTCAATGTCAGACTCGACACCAGGGGGCTCTCTTTTCTTGATGGTGGGCTCAGCACTATGGTCTCTCCTCCTCCTCCTCATCGATCAGCTCAGGCCCTTCTTCACATGAAGACCACCCAGCGACTTTCTTCCTCTTTTCTGATGCAGTCAAGTGAACCATAAAAAGTTCAAAGGCTTCAGCAATGCCACGTCCAAGGGGGGCAGCGCTGGCACACAGAAGCTCGAGTCAAGTCGGGGGGTCAAGCCCCATGGCACCCCCCCGTTAAATGGCGGGTGAAGGTAGGCTGATGGGGGGAGTGACTTCTCCTTTCTATTTTCACAAGACCCCTGAGACCCTTCATCTCTCTGACTCACTCCACCTCAGGGTTACCCCAGTAGTCTTGGGCACAATGTAGGGTCCCACCCAAGCCCCCCATTGGTGAGTCTCCCTCAGTGCCAGTCCCATCCACGCACCCAAAAACATCAAAGCATCCAGAGGTGGGACCACCAAGCAGGAGCAGGTGGGTGAGGCGAATGCCCACCTGACCAACTGGCCCATCCATAAAAGTGGCTCAGTGCACGACCCCATCACCCCTCCCCCCACAAACACACGCAGTTTAGAAAGCCCCCATGCATAACTAACACGGCTGACGGGTGGTCCACGTCACAGAAAAGGCACAGGGGACGCCCCGCGGCATGGCAGGGAAGAGCAGCATGGGGTCTGGTGGTGGCACACGGCACACGAGGTAAGGCTGGCGGGGATAACGAGGCTTGGGGGTTACAGGGTGCCGCCCTGGGGGGGGGGGGGTTCACCGCCTGGCACACTGAGAGCCATTACTGGATGGGCAGGCAGAAGGTGTCTTGCGGCGGGTACTGTTTGGACTCGGGTCCCCGGTGGAGAACCACTAAGTCCAAGCAGAAATGTAGAAACACTGGGGGGGCACCAGGTGGGGTGGCAAGATGATGCCAAGCTATGGTTTGCCAAACGAGGCCCAAATCAGCAGCAGTGCCCCCCCCGAGGGGATGGGCCAGCAAAGGCTGGAGGTGGCAGGTGTGACGTCTGACTGAGGGACCCTCGGGGCAAATGAGGCGTGTGCCCTCTAAAAGACTTTGTGTTTTTTTTTTGCTTGTGTACCAAGTAGGCAGAGCACCATGAGAGTGTGCCCACCACAGCAGTACTGGGACAGCCTGGTCCGAAAATGTGTCCCATGTAGCGCCATGTGCCACCTGCAGCCACCGCTACGATGCAGCCGGTTTTGTGGTAAGAGGAATTGGATGGGGGGGGGGGGGGATTTGGTGGTCCACAAGGCTTTGCTCTGCCAGCAGGGGGCATTCACAGCATTACCCGCCTGACTCCTGGCATCTCACGGCCTCTCATTCCAGAATCACTGAAGTGTACAAAGGCGGCGGGCACTTTCTACGACGAGCTCCTGCGGGGCTGCATTCCATGCTCACAGCTGTGCGGACAGCACCCAAGTCAGTGCAGGGCACTGTGCCAAGGTGAGTCAATGCTAGTAGTGCAAAAGTCAGGCCTCCTGTCACCCAGCCACTCCGTTAAAGGCTGGAGTTTCAGGTGAGTCCTTCAAATGGGCACAACAGGCCGATCTCAGCCCTCTGTTCTTCTTACTTTCAGGACGTGCAGGTGGTGAGATGCCATTGCGCCAGCTGGTCGGGTCCAAGGTGGCGAAGCCCATGGCTGGCGAGGAGCACCGACTGCTAGTGGCCTCCCTGCTTGGCGTGGGCCTCGGCGTCCTCATCTTCAGCCTGTCCATCGCAGTCGTGATGCTGTGGCGCCTGAGCAGGCGGACAGCGCCCAGGAAGAAGACAGCCGGGCAGCCACCAGAGGGACCCCCCACAGTTCATCGCTCAGCTAGTGACCCACTGGCCAGTAAAATAAGGTGAGCCCTCCCAGGCCACGAGCCAATTATGGAATCCATGGAAATGTAATGGCACTGCCCCGCCTGCAGGTGGAGCCACTGGGAGGGCACATCACATAAATGCACAAAGTCACAGTCCTGTTTAGTGGGCACAGGTGGGGGTGACCTGAACAGAGTGCCAGTTCACCATGGGACACAACTAAACAAACCCGCCCAGTCAATGGCCGGGATGCCCAGTGTAAGGTAGTGCCAACTTAAAGCTGGAGTCGGGGAAACCCACAGAGACACAACGGTTGGACTGGTTGCTGCAGCATCCCTAACAGGTGGGGGGCACCACTGCCAGCATTAGGGGGCTAAAAACAAAACGGCCCCAGCAGCCTTGGGCACAATGTAGAGACCCCCACACACAGACCCAAAATGATCAAAGTGTGACCACCAAGCAAGAGCAGCCTGACTGGCAGATAAAGGTGGCTCAGTGCTGCCCCCATAGTGACGACCCCCAGAGGGCGGGCAGTGTCACAAAAAAGTCAATTCATGTTGGCAACAGGGACACCCAGTGACATAGAGGGGGTCTGCTGGTGCCAGGGGTGCGCGAGTTAAGGCAGGCAGGGGGCAGCCACCACAGAGAGGGGGCTTCACTTTCACTGCCAGGGATTAGGGGGTCCAAGCAGAGTGAATGAATGCTCTCATGAGCGGTGGGCCCTTAGGTCAGGGCTGTGCCCGTCCCTGAGGAGGGGTCTGTGTGCCACCGTCCCGTCCCGTCCTTCCAGACTCCCCTAATCCCCCCCTTGCTGGACACAAATGTCATTTTAGACATCGAGGAAATTTTCACGAGAGCCCCCCACCCTAAAACAGACGTGCCGTGAAGTTGCCGGCCCCCCCGCCACAAATACGACAAGGCTGGCGGGCTGAGAAAGGCACCTTATAGGCGAAGGCCCAGACCCTGGGGGTGTCACTGCTGGCTGCTGTGTGTCTTTGTCCCTGTGACCCCCCCCTTCTCTTCAAGCCCCCTCACTTGTTTCCGTCTCCTGTTCCCTTGCAGGTGTTGTAACAGAAGATGGCCGCTCATGGAGGACCCCGGGGTCCGACCGCAGAGCCCCTGCTGCGAGAGGAGGGCCTGGCAACCCGAGCCCCAGCCAGCCTTGTGCGCCACCTGTGGGAGAGCCTCGCACTCGGTCATCTGCCCAGAGTCACCCGTTTAAGGTCACCTGCCTGCGTCTGAGAGACAGAAGAAAAGGCACAGCGGGCATCCTGAACCCGGGCACCTGGGGTTTCTGTGGTCAGCAGGCACACCAGGGCTCCTCCGCCAGAATTGTCCCACATGTCACCAAGTCTGGTCAGCAGCTGTCTGTGGTCCTCTTTATTAAAGATGTCTGACCAACTTGGGGTCCCGAGTCCTCCATGCCGACTGGATGCCGGACGTGTTTTAGTAGAGCTGAGCGACTGCTGGCCACACGGGCACCGAGTTGTCTGCCCATGAAGAATTGTAATCCACCTTAATATAGCGCCAGGCAGCCAATGCTCAGGGTGATGCCCGGCTCTGTATAGCGCCTTTCATAGTGTCGTCACGGTCCGTCTGTAGTTTGGTTGGCACCGCGCTCGACAGTGAAGGATATTCTTATAGCGCCTTTCATGCAGCACTTTATGTATGCGGTCCAGCACAAGTGACTCTGTATGGCGCCTTTCACATAACTCCTACTTATACAGATGGCATTTGAAGGGCACTGCATGTGTGCAGAGTCACCAAATGTACTTTTATATAGCGCCTTTCCCATTGGGCAGCAGCACAGCTGGCATATTAAACACTGCATTATGGACTGTAATGCTTTATATAGCGCCTTGGACGTTTGCCATTACACACGACCTCACGTGCCTTTTACACCCCTCGTGGCAGAGCTGGCACATGCCCTGTCCCTGAATTGGCACTCTGTGGGGGGAAAGGGGGGTGTGTCCCACCACAGATTGGCACCCAATGTGGCACTGAGAGACCCCAGCGTTTGTGATAATGGCTGGCCTGACAGGACGTGTGTGGTTATATAGCGCCTTTCACGTTAGGCAGCGGACCCCCAAGGTGCCTCAGCAGCTGAACAAACCAATGGGCACCTGGGGGGCCGAGTGGTACCTCTGACCCCACCCAATCAACCCTAATCAGCTGAAGCCAACTGGAGACGGAGGAGCGGCCATGGGGGGTCTCCATGCATGGCTTTGAGTGGTGGTCCTGAATGAATCATGCTGACGTCACTGTCACTTGTACTCCAAGTCCCCACCCAGAGAGACTACGAAGTCATCATGAGGAGCACCCAGTTTCTGTTCTCATCTGCTTGGGGCATTTCGGGACTTGGATTGTCCCCGACTTTAAGGTCAGGCCATCATGTCTGGGACAAGGCAGAGCGTGGATGGGGCCGGTGACTTTCATGTTATTAAGTGGGCCTGGTGGTCTGCACCCCAGATTTTGCTTCTGGATGCCCTATGGGTGGCAGACGAGCAGTCAGGGGACGTGGCATCATCTGCTCGCCCTCCACATGGGACAGCCCGCTTATACTGAGCTCCCCTTCAATGCCAACAGCTGCTCTCATGTAAAACCTCAGCAGTCCCCCCCCCCCCCACCTGCTTGTCCACATCAAGATGCCCCCATGGCAGAACAAGTAGAGTGGCACTGAACGGCCTTCTGAAAGGTGAGCAAGAGAGGCTGGCATCGTGAAGGGCAGGACGTGTGGCAGACACAGTGACAGAAATGGAGAGGAAGGCAGGAACCCGGCTGCAGTACCAGACACTACCAGCGGGTGGCAGCAGCGCGGTGGCCTTTCACTTGTCCATGGGATGATCTGCATGAGGAAAATTAACAGAAACAAATGAGGCAGACGGAGCCCACCAATGGCATGGCACCTACTGCCCCACCTCGGGTGGTTTTCCGTTGATTGGTCAGCTCAGAACCGAGGGTCACGAGGACTTGCGTGACACAAGAGGGGAGCTGGAGTGGTGCGCGTGTGTGTTTGGCACTGCCCATCCAACATGGGCAACCAGCTCCCCCGTGGCAGGGACCACTCATCACAGGTGGTCTAATCAGAAGTGGCCCTTGCGGACCAAAGCGCTGCTCGTACCACAAAACCACGAATGGCAGCAGGTGCTCTGGAGGAAGGGTGGTGGGGGGGCAAACCTGAAACCGAAGAGGTGGGCTGCTGCAGGACAATACGTGGCACAGAGTCTGCACGTGGCGGAGAAGTGCAGGCAGAGTCGTATCGAATGGTGGGCACAGCGCACTGCCCTCCACATCATCAAGTCAGTCAAGGAGTACAGGAAAGACGTGGGCGACGGGCAAAGGGTGTGCCCACCAAACACGCAGCTCAAAGAGGTGGGGGCCGTATTTTATAGAAGCTTCACTTTGAAGGGCATTTGTGGGGCTGATCCTGTCATCCAGTCCCACCGTGCCTGCTGACGTGTAGACGGGCACCCATATGCCAACACACCTCATGCCACTCAGAACTAAACACCTGATCTTTCACGTTGCCCCCCCCCCCCCCCCCGGGACACACCCCACCAGTCCATGTGGGTGCCCCCTGTGCACTGGACACCAGACCACCTGTCTAAGGGCTGTGCCCATCTCCCGAGATGCCAAGCCCCCCCAGTGCAGACCACATCGACACAGGGGGCTTTTTTGTTTTTTTTTATATAAACACAACCAAGTGAGATCTAATTCCAGCTTAACAGCAAAGATGAACTTCCACAATAAATCACAATGCCAATTCATTGCAGCTGAAACTATGAGAGCACAGTCCTTAGGGGGGGGGGTGTGGGGGGCAACAGGAATCCATGAATGCGTCGCACTGCACTTGTGGCGCAAACGGAAAAAAAAAAATCATAAAAATAACAAAAAACAGAGAGAGAGAGAAAAACCCACCTGAACCCACAATGGGGGGGCTGGCGAGCGAGTGAGCGAGGGGGGGGGGGCCCACCAACCCGTCTAGCAGCCGTCCACCCCCTCGTTGAAAAGCCACCCAGCGTGCCGCGGGGTCTCAACACCAAAAAAACAAAAACAAAAAAACGAAAAAACCTCCTCAAGTCCAATTGGAGGGCTCGGGTGAAGCCCCGCCCACCCTACACTACTGAGGCCTCCTCCTCATCCTCGCTCACCGCGTCAGCTGTTGGAGTTCAAGCACAGAAGGGAGTGAAGAGGAAAGGGGGACACAAAAGAAAACAAAAAAGAACAACCAAACCACAACACTCATGAGATGTGCTCGCTTGCCCACCCGCCGAATGCCCACCCGCCCGCCTGCCTGCCCGCCCGCCCACTGGCTTTGCCTTACTCCCCTTGGCAGTGGATCTGGTGAGCTGTGAAGGTGACTTTGACCCTTTCCGACTGCTCATGCATTTGGCTGCAGCGTCTCAGGGGTCCCGTCTTCACCCCGCCGGCGTCCCCCGCGTTCCTCGTCCTCGTTCGTTTGTCGCTCCGTCGACCAAAGTCAGTGTCAAGAAGGTTCTGGTAGCTCAGTGCTGACTGAATTTTTTTTTTTCAATTTCTCTTCCAGAGTTTCAGGTAGGTCTGTGTGTCGATTTGAAAGCCCCCCGTAAGGCTACTCGTACTCGAGGAACTGTTTGTGGTAAAACAGCAGGTACCTGGGAACAAAAGACAACAGAGGCTCAAGTCAGGTGGGCCGGCGTCTCCAGGACAAAGACCACCCTCACTGACCTCCCCGTACTATGGTGCCCCCCCCCCCCCCGTGCCAGAACGGGCTGAGCCTGCAAACTGTGCCAAGACCACCAAGTAACTGCCGTCCTCAAGTGTGACGGGCTCTTTGACTCCTCGTTGTGCAGGGTCACCAAGGCAACATCCTGGTACTGGCATACTGTGCCACTCACACAACAAAAGGGAGGGGTTCGAGCTCCGCTGAACAACACACACGTGGCGTGTAAAACGGCGAGTGCCATCTTGTAATGGTTCCAGAGTCCATGGATGACAGAAAGAAGGCAATTGCCACAGAGTGTGCCACGTCACAAAATGTCCCTCTGCAAAGTCAGCTACGAAAGGTCAAAGCACTCGCACTTCCTCTATGGGACACCGGTGGCTTTGAGCAATCACTGTGGGCAGCTGTTGAAATCGAATCAATAAAAACGGGAAGTGCCCGCCCCTTGTGCAACTTAAGAGTTTTACCAAACCGTATGCAGTTTAGGGAAGGCCGGGTGGAGGAACGCGGCGCACCAACATGTCTCAACTAATATGGGGGCCCGTGACGCCTGGAGCAGAAACGGAACCGGAATTCAAAAAACCATCCTCGATGCCAGGACGCTGGCCGCTCCTGTCCCCACTGTGTGTGAAAACGCGCCAACCCACCTAAACAGGAAACACAAACCTGCGTGTGCAGCAGGAAGTGAGAAATGGGACTTCCTGTCAAAGTTGGTCTCCCCTTGTGTATGGCCCACAGGGGATTACCCAGAGTGCTGTGCGGTTCACCCTGATTGGCCGGTCCAGGTCAGCGTCTCCCCCGACAACTCCCCTCTGAGCTGCTGCTGCTGCTGCTCTCCTCCTGTCCGAACTGTCAATCCCAGCATGCTGTTCTGCCCTCTCCTTAGTGGACACTCAAAGTGAAGGAGTGGACCCCCGACGGACCTCACGCTTACCACCGAGGGGAGCCAGACGCCGATACTGGCCCACCACGATGCACCACTTTAGACTCCACTCGGCTAACTGGTGCGACGTCGGGATGTTCCCCCCACTAAAGACTCATGGAGGGGCGCGCAGGGACGGAGGGAAGAAACGAGCGGCTTACCCTTCGCTATCTAAGACGTCCTTGATGCTAGCCTTGGTGATGATGGCGTCGTCACATTTAAACCACTGGTCCTTGTGTTGGCGGATGAAGCTGGTGTAATGGCCGCTCTCCAGCGTTCCCTGATGGTTGACTACAGCAAACAAGGAGTACCTGTGGGGAGGCAGCAGAACACAACGTCAGGACCCCGCAGCAAGTCCACCTCACACGGGGGCCGCAAGGAGGAGTCGGCGACCGGCGAGGTGAGAACAGATGGGGACACACACGTCACACCAGACGACCCCATGCAGAATGGCCAGGGTGGGATGGGCGGCCAGCAGAGCTCTAACTGGGCCTGCATAAATAAACGAGCAATTACAAGGAGGACAACAGAGAAGAACGACTTCATGAGCGAGTGACGCGTCACACTTGTCACATGACCTCTCAAGTGTGTCCACTCCTACTGTTTTCTGGCACCACATAACCCCCCAGGGGACATCATCACTGCAATGACACACACGATGACACATGCCGTGACACACACGATCAGATGGAGGACATTTTCCGGATGATTCTGTGCAGGTTCCTTTGCTTTGGTTTCTCCGAGTTTGGTTCCAATGCCCACCTCCTCAGATCTAAATCTTTGGTCCCCGACTAAGTCTCAACTCCTCGTCACATTCTGTTATGGGTGTCCCTTTGTAGCTACCAACAAAGTCTGGATGAGCACCGTCATCGTCTTGAGTAGGGCTGTTCCACAACAGACCATCACAGCTCAGATTTTGATTAAAATGGCTGCACTGGGTGGTCTCCCACGTCAAAGTGGCAGGTGTGAATATAAATTTCCTGCGCTTTAGAGTCTGAGTTATGAGGGGGGTGTGACAATTAGAGGAATGTTCTCCACCTTCATGATGCGTCACTGAGAGATGACATGAAATAGAAAAGACCCCCGCGTCCACAGTGCCTCGGTCAATGACAACAAACTGCACGTCACTCGCCTTGATGGCACAACTGATTTCAGCTTCATGAAGGGCAGCCGAGGCGACTCAAAATAAATCGGGCAAAGTGCCGCACAACGCCAGCACACTCTTGGGGGAAAGAATTACGAAGAGGAAAACCGACACACAGCGCCATCCTAAATAAAACCCAAACCAACCCGTCCAGACTCTTCCTGCCATCTTTCTTTGGCTTGTGATCAGCTTGGGTTTCACTTGATGACAATCAGTACTTCCTGAAAGGTGCCGCTAAACCCTGTTGGCTGGAAACGATCAGGTGATGAACAACACAGCTGGGCCAGGCATGACTGGCACTGCTGGCATGTTATGTCCAATATCCGTAAAGACCCGCTAAACATGGAGGTGGCCGTGGGGGGCTGCTCAGCCACTTCAGGTACATTCACTTTCTGGATTTAACTGCATGCCCACTAGTTAAACGTCCTGAAGTGTTTAGGGGTCTCCAATGACTGCTCAAGATTATCGCACATGACGTCCCTAAAATGGCCACCCGGAAGGTGACGAGGACTTACTTGTTGTCGTTGTTTAAAGTGTCGACTGGCTGCTGATACTGGCCATTCATTCGGCTTTCTTTACTGCAAAAGGAAAACACATTCAAAGATCAGAAAGTGCAACGACAACAAAAGTGCCAGACCCGAGACAATGATGTGAGAAAGTAAACGCCCCCCGTGCAAGCTCTGTGGTGACTACACATCAGTCCTCTGCTCCTCACCAAGGACTACAAATAATGAAACCTACAACATGTCAGGCGGTGCGAACGGAGCACAGGCGACTGGCCAAAGATCTCTAAGAGGGTCCCACTTCAGTCACCTGGGGGTCTGGTAAAAGTAAACAGTCACATGACAGCTCGGTGGGCAGCACATCAGACGTACCTGGAAGCCATGAACGGTGTCATGTCTAACTCCAGAGGAAACGAAACGTATGTAGTGATCTTCCGTCGTAACTTTGCAGAGTGTTCAAACCGCTGCAAGAGAGAAAGCATTTCAGTCAGAATCACAGCATCCTCACCATCATCATCATCATCGTCAGCGAACAAGGAGTTAACAGAACTCTACTGTTGGAAGATCAGGCCAGCCATAAAATGTCAGGCGCAGGAGTCCACAGGTCCCCACAAGCTCCAGCAGACACACACACGTCGTGAAGGTGGGCTGACCGTCCTTTTGTGTCACAAAGACAAGCAAATCTACGGGGGGGCCTTTGGGAGAACACAGCAAACAAAACCCCGTCCTGCTTCGAGTGAGCGCAGGGCACCAAATCAACAATTAGGCCTCACCCAGCTGCCCACCCAGTGTGTCCCTCTTAGTCCTTGAGTCACAGGGCCACTCTGGCTCCTTGTCGTGATGAGATGTCACCAACATTCATCCAAAATTAAAAGGTGGCAGTCCAAATGTCCAATCAGGTTTTTACTTTAAAAATCGTGTACAGTTACGACGAGACAGAAAAGGCAAAATGCCCACTTGAGTACATAAGAAAAGAATAAACCCACCCCCCGGTCTGAGGGGGCTCTGCAGATTTCAACATTCACACCGTCAGCTAAAGTGACAGGAGGTCCTGACACCTCACCTGTCCTATCATGCCCTGTCCCGTCACCTGTCCCCACCTCCATTTGTCAGGCCCCATAAAGAAGGCTGTACCCCCCATTAATCAGATCCGTTAAACTTTACTAATCCTGAGGGGAAATTCAGACGGACACAGCAGCAGAAACATAAAAAAAAAAACAACCACGGACTCAGGGGACAAAGAAGAGAGCCAGTCACCCAAATGAGTGCCACCTCAAAGAGGGACACGGGATGACTGGACACTAACAGCAGGAGCCTCCTCTTCCTCTTCTCACCTTTCGACTCCCCATATGACTCGGTCCCGCACCGCCACCCCAGTCGCACTCTCGTCCCTCGACTCTCCTTCAGCTTATGTGCCCACCACTCACGTATCCTGACTTGACTTTACGGTTGACGTTCTCTTTTTCGTCGTGAGCTGGCCAGGGGTCACTCATTAATTGATTAATGGACAGACATTGTGCTGTGCGTTTTAGCAGGTCTGCCGTCATATGGGGGGCCGGCTCTGCATTTAGCCAGCAGTGTCACCTCCGCTTGTGTTGAAATACAACACAGTGCTCCACAGAGATGACTCGACTGGATTGGCCGTCCACATCTTTTTGGCCACACGTTGCTGGTCTCCCCTCATCACTCGTCCCTTACACTTCATCGTCCTTTTTTTCCCCCCAGCGTTCTCTCCCATTTGTGTTGTACCCTCTGGTGGTCTCATTTCTTATTCTGTCCTTCTTTAGAGCTCCAGAGTCTCATTTCTGCCAACTTCTTTGCCACCCGTGCCTTGGCTCTGTACATCACTGCTGTCCTTACCAAGCTCGTCTTTAACCTTCGCCTGACTTCTCGGACCACACAACACTCCCGATGTCTTCTTCTTCCAATTGTTCCACCCACACTGCACTCTGTAGCCAACTGTCCACCTCGGGTGGCCATTGACCCTTGACGTTTAAAGCCAATGTCATCATTGAAGCTCAAACCCACCCTCCATTCTTCCAATTTCTTCCTCTCTTGGTGCTACAAGCCTGCATTGGGGGGCTTGGTCTTTCACCCAATGAATCAACACATCCATAACCAGTTTAAAGAGGCGAGCTCTTCAAGAAGACCCCCGGTGCAGAGCTCTCTCACACCCTTCTCTGGTCCTCCTTTCCCGCTTCACACACCACACTCCAATCATAAGCCTCCCCCAGATTAGGGACCACCGTACGCTAAGCTCTCTCTTCAGCTCGCTGTTTCAATGCAAAGATGGACTCCTCTGCCTGGCATAAACCCAAACAGGTCCTGCACTACGGGGGTCTCTTCCCTGTGCCTCCTCTCTATAACCCTTTCCCAGATTCCTCACCGTGTGCACAGCAAGGACCCCCCCCCCCCCCAACAGTAGCTTTGCTCAGACTGCAGTCACTCCGGTCAAATCACAACCCTCGGACCCCCAGACACGCCTGCTTATGTCTAGGCAGCGCTCCACACTTTTTTGGGGTCTGCAGTGACTGTGTCATTTATAATCATGTGACAATGTCATATTACGCTGTCACTGGACTTGACAACCGTTATATCGACGGCTCAAACGCCAATGACAATTTCCTACCAACTAAGTTGCCTGGCAATGAAGTTCAGCTCATGTCCATCCTGCCGTTATTCCCCTTTTCAGCTACCTATGCCCTCCATGCCCATCTAGTCCCGTGCCGCTGCATCACTTGGCACTTACTTTGAGATGAAAACAGGCCACTATGGGTAATTTCTTCATTGTGAGCTGTTTGGTGGACTCCTGGTAACTATGGCAACCACTACATTTGATTTTGGCACTGCTTCCTAGATGCTCTGGTCGCGTAAACCTGAAAGGCAAAACACAAACAAACAAACAAACAAAATAAATAAATAAAACCATAAACCAGCCCTGGGTGCCACGCTGGCTGCCCGTGGATTTGGACTGTGACAATGCAGGTTTGCCCCATGGCTCCCATCTGACTTCTGGGAGCTCTTGAACCTGACACTGTTGGTAATGTCACCGAGATGAGCTGACATATGAAGCCAGGGGAGATTTCCAAAAAGTGTTTTTATTACACACTAGCAAAATACCCACGCCTTGCAGCGGAGAAGTAGTGTGTTAAAGAAGTAATGAAAAAGAAAAGGAAACATTTTGAAAATAACGTAACATGATTGTCAATGGAATTGTTTTGTCACTGTTGTGAGTGATGAGTGTTGCTGTCATATATATATATATATAGGCTTTTTTGAGCCAAACCTGTTGTTTTCGTATGAGCCGCTTTTCATTATTGGGATCGTATCTAGAAACAGAACCTCTATGAACTTGTGGATGTGCTTGCGAGTATTTAGCGACGGCATCCCTATGAATTTGTGGATTTTTCTGAGAGTATTTGGCAGCAGCTGTACGAAGTTGATTCCATCTAGCTGTATGAGAAAATCTACCACGACGTCCGATACGCCTCCTTTTTACTGTGTTCTCATAGCTTGGATTGCCGGTGTAATAGTCAGCTGGATTTGTGTTGAAGTGACATTCGGCATCTGTCAATCGATGTAAGCACACAACCGGCTTCATCAATAACTTCGCATCCAGCTTTTGAGAGTTGAAATATTCATAAACATCAAAGTGTCCACTACTGAAATCGTCACCTGTGAATCTAAGATGTTTAAGCGGCATTGGCGGTTGTCCAAAGGTGTAAAATATTTGGCCATTTCGGTACACTTGAAAGCGACAACCGAACAATTCAGCGGCAGCCATCAACTCACATGCAGAACCATAGGTGAAGGGCTTAAGCATTTCACTCTTCTAGTGCTCCTGTGCAGTATAATTATCTCCTGTACCGTCATCAGTCCACACCTTGAACCTGTCCCAGTCATTCAATACATAAGACACAATGTCCTTGCGGATATCAAGAGTGAGCCAATATGTAACACAGAGAATGGAAAAGGCAGGCGCCATCTCCGGGCATGGACACCACTCGGTAAGTGACAGTTCTTTGATCGATGGTGATGACGTCGATAGACATGTTAATAGGGGTACAGTTGGAAGAATAAAGGGACTGGGTACTTGATCAGTAAACAAAGTAGAAAATATCTACACAATAACTATAACAATCGTAACAAATGAACAATAAAACAGCGCAGAACCCGTGGATTAAACAAAAAGGTTGCATCGTTACCGAAGCAAAGAAAAAGGACTTTCGTATATGTCGTTCGTTTATAAAACAGTGCAGAAGCTGTGAGAAAGCTGCTTCCTTGTTGAAGCAAGGAAACGAATAAAGACACCGCAGCGAAGAATGGCCTTATATGGGCAGGCAGTCAATTACATGGGAGGCGTGCCGAGTTGCACAGCAGCCTTACATATGAATATGCTAAGTGTTGACTAAATAGAACTTGAAGATATATTTTTTCAAATGTGATCGCGCAATTCAGATTGAGTTGACGCGCACTACAGTACATCGAGCCCGCGTGCTAATGTGGTTTTGCCTGCATGCCTCAATAAGTGACCCTCCCCTCGCTCTTACTTTTTTACCGTTCATCTAATGAATACACTGAGTATGGCTTTACCAAAACAATCATTGATCGCGAATAAAGTATCCATTATTCATAAAGCTTCAATTGGTGATCTGTCTTTCTGCGTTAACCACATATTTTTTTTATACGTCTCAAACCAAGGGGATGCGAGGCTAAAATGAATCGGGAAGCGCGCGTACATACTCAGTGCATCCCCTCTCAGGAATCGAACTTCTGACGCCGGCGCTAGAGGCGAAGCCTCTACTATCGCGCCACGGCGTGTGGTTTGTCTATTTGAGCGTAGCAGTGTAATTCAGTTTTTGTTCAGCACTCTTTGGAACTGTTGCTTTTTGTCTGCGCACTGCGTCAGTTCACGTGAGCCACTGAATATGGTTTTATATGTCACTCGCTCGCTTCTTATTGTTTCGCTGCCTTCTTAATTATATAATGTATGTTTTCTTCAGCGCTTTTTGGAGCTCTTCCTGGTTTTCTACGTACTGCGTGATTACGTGGGAGGCGTGATGATGTCACACAAAACTCCGCCCCTCCACGGCTTTCGAGCTCAACTCCATTACAGTATATGCAGAAAAATAGCTTCCAGTTATGACCATTACGCGTAGAATTTCGAAATGAAACTTTTGTAAGGAAGCTGTAAGGAATAAGCCTGCCAAATTTCAGCCTTCTACCTACACGGGAAGTTGGAGAATTAGTGATGAGTCAGTCAGTCAGTGAGTCAGTGAGTGAGGGCTTTGCCTTTTATTAGTATAGATCAAAATCAGTGCCCAAAGTGCAGAGGTAGAGTGGCCGAGCCACAGACCTGGGCCGCCAGTTGCACTGGGTTGGTAGTGGCGTGGAACCTACCCGTGCAACTGGGGCTTAAGAGGGGAGGTATGTGGTACAGCGGGTCCACAGCTTCAAAGAGAAAGGGGCCAGGCTTTAAATCCGTCAAGCCGTGTCCCTCTCCGTGGGCAGTTAATTGAAGTGGTCGGAGTGAGTCGCACCTGCACGTGTGGGTGCGATCGTTCACAATGACTACATTGGCTTCCTGTGGCGTGTGATTAAGGCGCTGCGCCCACAGAGGTGTGGGTGTGTATATGTATATAGGGGGAGCGATAGAAGGATTGAGGAAAAAAAGGAAGAAAAAGGAGGTTAAAGGACGTGATGATCTGGCCACCTACAAGGAGGAGACGGCACGAGCTTGGGGCCCCGCCAAGGAGCGTTAGGCTGCAGCACTCCAGGGTCAAGTCCATCCCATTGAATGATCAGGTAGAGTGGAGTGAGCAAGGCAGGCAATCCTGATGGATCTGAGGAGCGACTACGGGAGCGCAAAGGAAGAAGGGAGGAGAGCAGACCTCGGCCGGTCTGGCCATGATGTCCATAAGACAGCCAAGATGGAGGTCGGCCGAAAGGAGCTCGTGGCTGTTGCGTCTCCGCTGGCTATGGAAGCAATGATGAGACGGAGGTGTGCGGAGATCGGGATTTGAGACTGCATTTTAACGTCTGATTTTTAACCTCGGATTTTAAAGGATTTATTTCTTTTATCCCAGCTTTTCACTGCTTTATTTACGGGATCTGAGCAGCGCTGCACTAACTGCTTTACTTTGCTGGTTTTTAATAAAAGCACCTTTGCACCGATTGCACTGTCCCCTGGCTTCATGAGAGAAATGTCCTCATTTGTCAGCTCATCTCAGTGACATTAGCGATGGTGTCGGGTTCAAGAGCTCCTGGTGGTCGGATGGAAGCCTGGAGTGAACCCGCATCGTCACACAGACATCAGGCTTTATTACGTCAGTGAGTGGGCCGGGGATTCCAGTCGACACATCCCACCACCGCTCACACTTTCACAGCCTTTTCAAAGACTGCCAGGCCGATCGCTTTGTTTGGATTTGGCGATGCCAGGTTACGGGTGGCGATGGTTTGTTAAGCAGCCTTCAGAGAGGTGGCACTTCTCAGCGTTATTTGTGCCAGTCTGGCAGCAGCACTCATGAAGCAGACGGCAATTCACAAGGGTGACCCTGCCGCTGGCCGTGCCATACATCAACCACAATTCACACATTTAGGGGTGATGAGCCCAACAGCGTTGTGAGGGTCAGACGAGTGACACCAAAAGGGCTGAACGTTTTAATTGTTTTATAGAAGACAACAGAGGATTCTCAGGGTTACAATACACTGCTCAAAAAAATTCAAGAACCACTTTTTAATCAGGGTATAGCGTCACGTCAATGACACTTGGGGGCTGTTGGTCTGCTCATTTCAGTAGCAGAGGGGCTTGTTCATCAGTTTGAGCTGCTTTGGTGCACTGGGGGGGGGGGGGCGCAACAATGAGACGTCCCCCAAAACAGGAGTGAATGGGTTAACAGGTGGAGGGAGGCCACTGACATCCCCCCCCCATCTGTTTGGTCACTCATTTTGCATTTGTCGGCAGTCAGTGTCACTACTGACCTGTACCCTACAGAGCTGGCACAGGCAGTCCAACTTCTCCAGGATGGCACATCAATACCTGGCACTGCCAGAAGGTTTGCTGTGTCTCCCAGTCTTAACGGCATGGAGGAGATTCCAGGAGACAGACAGGCAGTTACTTTAGGAGAGCTGGACAGGGTGCCTCGTAGAAGGTCCTTAACCCATCAGCAGGACCCACCGGAAGAACAGGATGAGCACTGGCAGAGCCCACAAAATGACCTCCAGCAGGCAGGCAGGCCACTGGTATGAATGTCTCTGAGCAAACAATCAGAAACAGACTTCATGAGGGTGGCCTGAAGACCTGACAATGTCCTCTAGTTGGCACCACGGAGTGTGATTGGTATTTGCCATAGAATATCAGAATTGGCAGGTCCACCACTGGCAGGTGCCCTGTGCTTTTCACAGATGAGAACACACGTGACAGACTAGTTTGGCGGGGGGGGGGGGGGGGTTGTCTACAGGCTAGACAACGGTGAGCACCTTAACTGCCATTAGGTATCGGGATGAAATCCTTAGACCCATTGTCAGACCCTATGTTGGTTGCTCCTGGTGCCCGACATTGCCCCGCATCATGTGGTGAGCGGGTGAAGGACTTGATGCCATTGACTGACCCTCCCCAACGCTCACTCACCTGAGTGGGACATTATGTTTCGGTCCATCGGATACCTCAGCCTGTCCAGGAGCTCAGTGATGCCCCTGGACACCATCTGGCTGCTGTATGGACCACTGTGGCTGGCGCTGGTGGCTTCTGCTCTTAGGTGAATTGCTCAGGAACGAGACGGTGGGCTAAATGAAGCGTCTCTGAGAATACAATTGAGGGGGTCAGCTGCAGGACCACCTGGAGCCATTTGTTCGGAGAGAGGCCTACACGCCGGCCATGCACATTTCAAGCCTTTCTGAGGACCCCTTAACCTGCGACGCTCTTCACTTCTTCATCCAGTCCGGCACACATCTAAAAGCCAGGGCCACCGGACCACCAATGTCAACTAGGACTCCAAGGGCGCTCCCCCCACAGACTCTCCACCGCGTGGCCAAGAGGTCCTCGACTCCCCCATCATGCAATGCTGCGTGTGCCACGTTGCCAACATACCTGCGTAGACAGTCTGTGAGCGTAGTGGTTCCGGACACGTGGCTTTCACCGTTCACGACACCCCCTTCGCTGCCAGGACTAAGAGGCCAGAAGGGCGTCGACGAGCCGGGCAGGTCCAAGCTTATGTCCCAGAAGGGGTCTATAGTTGTGGAAACACCGCTGAAAACAAAGAGAGACACCGTCACTCACTTGTCTGGAACGTCAGCAAAAACGGCGGTGAAGACGACAAACTGGGCCTGCGGCACGAGAGGAAGGCTTCTGTTTGAAGGGAATGCTGACCGGGCACCATCTCACACACACACACACACACACACACACACACTCGTGGGTCACAACTGCACCCCACATCTCTTAAACGGACCCTCTAATTTTCACCAAACAGCTCAAGAAAGCTTTACACAAAAGCAGGGGGGCAGCAATCCTTACTCAAGCCCCTCTTTAACAAACTGAACAAGCCCACTTGGTGCTGTCGAGACAATTCGGGGGGGGCACAACAAGGTGCGGCTTTCTGATTACCGGGATCACATGATCTTAAGTGGCATGCAGGCCCAAAGGCCCCCCCCAAGCCCACCATTAATGGGCGAGTCTAAACACACTGCTACTCTGTTAAACATGGCACGTCATTTTGTAGCCCACCAGCCAAACCCTGGACAGGGCCCCAGTCCATTGCGGGGCAAAACACACAAGCGCAGCCACTTCACTGAACCTTCCTGACTTTGGACTGCTGGGGGGCACCACACGGACATGGGAAGAACCCTGGCCTCCTTACTGTAAGGCTGCTGCTCTACAAGTGCCGCCCACC
Organism: Polypterus bichir lapradei; assembly: GCA_026402145.1. Lineage (NCBI taxonomy): Eukaryota > Metazoa > Chordata > Cladistia > Polypteriformes > Polypteridae > Polypterus > Polypterus bichir. The sequence continues at coordinate 973,895 of JANRMT010062861.1, read as the reverse complement.
CCCCATGCCACCCACTCTGTACTGTAAATCATTCACAACTCATTTCTGTCATAATAGGGGGTCAACAGGCCAATTGAAAGTGTGAGGAGGCCCCAAGTGTCACTAAACACTCAACATGCACTCAGTATGGCCCCTGGGGCAAAGTAGTGTGCTGGTGCCACTCAGTTTTGACAGCAACAGAAGCTTACATGGGCATCAGTAACAACATGGGCTTCTGGCCAGTACCCATTGTGCCCATGTGTTAAGATGGCTTTATATGGAAAAGGCAGCTGAAAATCCGTGTGTTTGACATGGACGCCATCATGGGCCACACAGGGGGCGAGCAGCAGGGTGACGTCAGGTGGTGCCCCACCACATAGCACCCATAGATAACAATGGGATTTTTTTTTTTTTTTTTTTTAAAGACTCTGCAAATCGCTTTTCGTATTTTCCTTCCTCTCGATCTATGAAGTCACATTTTAATAACCCAACCATCAGAGCTGCTCAAGAGTGGCCCTGCGGTGGACCCTGCACCACGACACAGGAGGGTCTTACCGGTGACAGCCACAATCCGTCTCCAAACAAAACAAAACAAAAACTCCCCAGCAACCGAAAGAAAGAAAAACCCAAGGCCCCCGGCAGGTGTCACGTCACGTCATGGAGGGGGAGAAGCCCACCCACCTCTGCTCGCCTTCATGCTAAGCAAAGTACCAAAGCCATTCTTACTGGCAGACTTGACAGGTGACATCGGACTGCAGCCCACCCGTGAAGATTTGGTCAATGATGCAGTTACAGTGGTTCGGGTTGTTGGCCTTTTTTCCATTGTCATCACCTGGACAGACAGACAGAACATCAGTGGGCAGCGTTAGAAGGGAGATATGGAACAAGAAAATAAAATTTAAAAAAAAGTGTGACATAAACAAGACCACCTGAGAGAAGTCCCACTTCCGGACTGAAGAGAGAAACCCAGCAGCAGGAAGGAGTCAACTGTGAGCCCACCATCAGCGGGTCAGAAGGTTCACTCGCTCTTTTTGCACCCGTGAAGCCCACCTACCCTGTACCCCCACCCCAACATCACACACGAGGAGAGTGTACAGACCCTACACAGACAGTGGCAGCGCCATACTACCCCACTGTGATGCCCAATGTAACGCCCTTCCCACTGCGGGGGGCTAACCTGCGTGTTCTGGCAGTGGAAGCCCCTCCTTTTAGTTTGTAACGCTGCATGGCTGTGGATTTTAGAATCGTTCACGCTGTCCGACTTTAGCCGCTCCAAAGTACTTGAACGTGTCCCCCTGTCCAGAACTCTCAGCTGGTCCCGGTTTGATTTGTAAGTCACTTACCTTTACAGTTCCTTTCACAGTAAAAGGGTAGCCAAAGCCCCCCTTACCATTTGCAGGGAATGACCACTTCTGAAGAAGCAGATTCACACCACTGGGCTTCCAGGTGGCAGGGGAGACCAAGAGCCACATGCCTCGTGTGTTTCTGGGCCGGCCCACCCCACCACACATGATAATTGGGGGTTTTACGTTTTTGAATGGGATGTTTACCGAAAACAGTTAAGTGCCCGTCCGGCGCCGCCGTCCTTACCTTTGCAGTGTCTGTGCAATACGTCGAGTGCGGCAATGAGGAACTCGTGGGCGTCCTGCTGCTCGTACCCTGCTAGATGCCGTGCGTGCGTCCACACCAAGTGCAACAACCTAAAGGGAATGTGAGGAGATCGATGTCCAGAGTAAAACTAGGGAGGAAACAGAAAACATTACTAGACACACAGTGCTGGCTGAAATGACACGTCCTAAAGCCACCAGCTACGGCACCCAACGAGAGGTGGTCTTCATGGGCACAGCAAGTGCCGCCAGTGCGCGCACACACACACACACACTCTGTCCAGAATGTCGTTTTTACTTCCCCCTTGATCAACACGTCCTGTATGTTCACAGGTGTGTAACCGGACCCCCCTCTCTGGCTCTCCTCCTGTGGCTGAAGCCATCAAGCACAATGAGAAGGACGACGGGGCCGCGGCCTGAGCAGTCCTGAGCAGAGTCTCTGCTTCACCGATGTCGCCTTCTCTTCAGTTTCATTTCAGGCTCAAAGATGGGTGCCACGTTCCAAACTGTCCCCGGGTCATTTTTTTTTTCTTTGCCCGCATCACGTAAACGTTGGCCGCCTTTGTATTTTCCATTTACAGGTTAACATTTGCACATCGCCGCCCGTCGATGCTGACGCAGTCCTCCTCATCTTTACCGTAACCCTCATGCCTCAATGAATTTCATGACGGAGGACCCTTAACCCAGGAGGTCATGCCTTTGCTCTTCTTTTGTTGCGAGTGCCATTCCTGAAGGGGTACATCAGTCGCAGGGGGGGCACTTCCACATTCACTATACAGTTTCACTGCCAGGCTGTGACCATCGCGTTCCGAGATTTCTCAAGTCAGACCGACACAAGTTTGTAGGTAAGCCCGTTATCCTCGGTGACCAGGGTGCCATGTCGACTGGCACATGTGACTAAGAACGTCACCCTACTCTGTAAACGGGACACTAATGACCCTACTGGTGGGACTCAACTCTACATTACACAGACAAAGCCCTGCTGGAATTTATGGCCCCCATTTTTATAATGGGAGAGGGAGGGGCGAGGACGAGAAGCACAAGCCCACCATACCAGAGGCTTGATACACCGGTGAGGGGGTCTTGTGGCGGATCTTCATCACGTTCCAGGAGATCAGGCCGCTCCTCCTACGCTGAACGCACGACTGGCATTCAAGGTGCAGATGAGGACAACATGCTGGCTGCCATTCCCAGAATTCAAAGCGCCTTTGTGATGCTCCCAAGAGGGAACAGGAGAGGAGTCTGAACATTCGGTTCAAGGCTTCCCTCCACAGCAGGAACCTTTCATCAAGACCACCGTCTTCCACCCGTCAGAGATAAGCAGGAAAACGCTCACTCGGAGCAGAGCGAGCTCAACAGACAGGGGAGCCAAATCAGGTGCCGCGTGACGCAGAATAGCTCGTCTGTGAGCCACCGTCACGCTGAACGACGGCCTCAAGTGACGCCCACGCGTCCTCAGAAGCTCAGGGTGCCTCAGCAAACACAAACGTCTGACTGAATCGGGTCAGCTTGAAGCTGCCTGCACCATTCGCCGAACGCCTCCCAGGCCTGCGGCGAAGATGCTTGGCATTCGTAAAACGAGTGACGCTCGGGTCACCCTCAGGTGAGTGGCACGGCCAAGTCAGGTCATGTCACGTCACCTCCAGCTCTTCATCTTGTCAAGGTCGTTAGGAATCATTAAAAGGCTCACCTCCTGAAAGAGCTGCGACATTTCACACACTAGGCAGGAGTTGGACTGCATTTCACATTTGTGTCGGTCGGAGAGGAAGAAGTCCCGCAGGAGAGGAGTGTGGGTAAGTGCCTGGACGATACAATTCATAAAGCATGTGTTCCCTAGGTTTATTAAGCCTCGAAGACCTGAAACAAATGACAAGAGGACAAACGTTATGAGGACCAGTAGAAAATTAGCCCTCGGGGGTCTCCAACACTCCCACCTATTGAGCGGCGTTAAGAATCGCACAACACACAGAGGATCAGACGTCTAATAGGCAGGTGGCTGCTCAATGCCCAGGTCGACGGGATGTGCTGGGGGGCATCGGGACTCCCCTAGATCCAAACAGAGACCCGAGACACACAATGCAATGCAGGGACAGGCAGGCTGGAAGGGAACACCTGGAAAAGTGAGAGGACACTCGGCTCGCTCTCGTCGGCCCAAATCCCCTTGGCATGCAGGTGGGCTTGAGGCTTTACGAGGACCCAAGCTACTCACTCCTTCCGTCACGATGCTGCCCGCCATGAAAGGCGCTACATACAGTAAAGTAGAAACTGGCAGTCTTCTACACTCACTTGTCACAGGGGGGCTAGAAAGTAAGGATTACAATAAACCCTTCAAACCGGACCCTCACTTTCAGAGCCACGTTTTCATTCAATTAAACAAGCCAAGGGCTCCAGCGGTACAGACCTGCCACCTTCCTTCCTTCATGTGCTTTTTCCCGGACCACCAGGCTGACTTGGTCTGAGCTCCTGCTGCCCCCCCCCCCCCCCACTGTTATTGTTTGACAATTTGTGCAAATCAAACTCATGATAATGGAGCTTAAGACCCTCCAATGAATTACCCTCCTCCCCCTCCTCCACAGCGAGCCCCAAAGTCACTTCATATGCTAACTGTAAACGCACCCCTCAGGGACACCAAACCAGCCGGACCCGCACTCCAGTGACAAACACCTCAACACAAAATCTGAAAAAGAAAAGGAGGCTTCACAGCGCCCCACCCGAAGAAAAACAAGTGGGGGGTCTTCTTTATAAAGTCAGCCTTTTAACGTTTACGGACGCCATTCTTTTATCCAAGGCGACTTGCCAATCACAGCTTCGCTCTGCCAGGCCAGCCCTTGGAATATTCAGTTAAGGGGGGGGGGGGGCCCACGTTTTACTTCTTTTTAATGGCACAACGTAATCTTCTGTGTGGGATCTTTAAAACATCACAGGGCCAAATGACGCCACCAGAAAAGAGAGGGCCGGTGACGTCACTGGCCTAGCGTAGAACTACTGGAAGAAGCCGACGCAAAAGGCATCACGTCCCCCAAACTATGATGAGACTGACAGTGATCACAGACCAGGGCTCCTGGGCACAACGTGGCACCACTAACAACATTGATGAGAGGGAGCGGAGGACAGCAGTGGACAGCGAGGCATTAACATTAGTGGGGGGAAAAAGGAGAGAAAATCTGAGATTTAAGAGAAGACAACAAGATGGAGAATTTAAGGCTTCAATATCCGAGATCAGCAGCAACAGAGAATGGGGAGAAAGAGTCAGAAATAAAGCTCAGAATGCAATCGGGCAGGAGAAAAAAAAAACAAACAGGAGTGCCACGTGAGCGAGGGGTAAAGTGGATAAGGCAGCAGTCAGGGCAGCAGGTGGTGAGCATCAGCAATGAAACGAGGAGACGGAGGTGTGGAGTAACAAAATGAGAGGATCAGAGGCCACAGTTAAAGACGGGAACTCTCAAAAAAATAATACGGGAAAGAAGGGGCACAGGCCTGAACGACGGTATGATTTATGGAAACGGAGAAGAGGACGAGCAAAGAGAAAATGGATCTGAGGGGGAGAGGAGTGTACAGCACCCCACGTGAGAGGAGGAGGCGCCGGGCCTACAGCTGTCAGAAACGGGCCCTCCATTGCTGTACGATCCTCGTGTCCCACGATTACTGCTCCTCCAGGGGGCCACTTGAGGTGCTGCGATGGCATTAGGACACCCAGCAGTAACGTTTCCAATCTGAAGCTTTATTGATTACAACCGGATGAGTCAGTGCAGCGGATGCACCAGGAAATGAGGATATTTAGCGTTCTGTCAGGAGCACACGACACAAGGCAGGGAAGGGCGACCTTTCTGCCTGCTCCCTTTACCCAATGGTGGGCACAGACACCGTTACGTTTTGCTGCGTTTATTCTGTTTTTTTTGTGGGTTTTACGATTCCGAGAGCCAATCGGTCAGCTTAGGGTCCAGAAGTGGACTCCTGGGTTTCTGCGAGTGACGTTTGTGCTCTGCAGTTCTTACCTCATTTCCATGCCATCTCTCTTTTTAAGCCTGGTGGACGAGTTTGGAGATGGTAGGGGGGCTCTGTTATGATACGGTAAGTGGTCTATTAACACTTTTATCATATTTTCCTGGTCAAACTCTCAGGAAGTATGCATCCGCTTAGGGCTTCCGATAACCAAGGAATCCAAATGTCACGTTAGTTTTTCCACATTATGGTGGATTGGAAACGCAGACAATACATCTGCCATGACGCCATATTTGTTTTGTAACGTGTGCCACAATTGCACCAACCGTTGCCTTGGAAATCCTTTCCGGATCCACCCTGGGAACGTGCGAAGTCACGTGAAGTCACCAGAGCGCCCACATCGCTTAACGTATCCGACTTGTGCGTAAATACAGTGGGGTGCGATCCGAGACAGAGAGAGGGAGGGAGGGAGGCGACGGAATCGGACTCGTGTTCTTTGACCTTTGCTGTTGCCTTGGTGATGACCCCGGCACAAACAGCCGACTGCGCTCTGATCACCTGACCCCCCTCCGTTGTTTTTTTAATAACCGTTCCTCTATGGGACCTTCAGCTCCACCGCTGCGCGCCTCTCACACTTCACCTCATTTCGGGTTTCCGCTCTCCTACCTATGGTGCAATTTGTAGTAATTTTCCTCCGTTTAGGGTTGTGTCGCAGCAACTCCAATTCTCGTTTGGTGGGCTCCCACGTCGAGTACTTCTCCCCGACCCCTAGAAACAACAACATCATTAGTCCGAGGGGGACAAAGAACAGTCCGGGTGCACTTCCAAAAGGCCCCCCCCACACGCCTGCGCTTGACCACCGGACAGCAGTCTCACCCCCACCCTCACCTTACACTTCAGTCGCCAGCCACTGGTGGTGTGGACTGCGCACCCCCAATATGCCACCTTCTGTCACAGCAGCCTCATTGTGTGGTGCCAACCATCAATGCTGCTACACCCTTTGGACCCCACGGATGCTTTACCCCCAAATACCACTGAACCCCCCCCCCCCCCCCCCAGAACACTCCATCCAGTCTTTACACACATCTCCCGATTGTCATTAGGACCAAAGGTCACACACACACTCACACACTGGCACACTCGGCCCTGGGTACCTTGCAGCTTCCAGGCTTTGCGTTGTTCTTCTTTGGCAATCTGCTCCATGTCTTTGTCGTAAATGTAATCCTGACACACAAAACAGTAGATGCCCCCGTATAAGAGGTCAATGGCTGCAAAGACACAAGGAGACACAATTCAGTTGTCCAGGCAGGCAGAACCTGTGGCCCTATGAGGTGTCACCTTCAGACCGGACTCAGGGCTGCGTGCACAAAGTGACAACCAATATAAATGTCACCGTTACCGGAATTCAGGGCTGCAAACTCAAAGTAAGATGTGTTAGGACGTCTGGAAATCTGAGACACAACAAGCAGCGAAAAGTCAAAGCAGGTCCCCAGCAGATACTCCTTGGCACCCTCGCTGGCCTGGGCATCACTGGGGCAGATCCTACGAGGTGTCCTGGCATGGAGATATGCCAAGGGTGCACCAGGTGATCAGTGATGGGCCGTCTCCTCACTGCTCCTCATCAGCCGGTCCCATGCTTGGTCTTGTCACTGCTATGCTGATGTCACACGCCATCGGCTAGAACCTCCGTAGTTCCACTGCTATCTCAGCCTGGCCGACACGGACCATCTCGTCATCCCAGCACGGTTCATGGTCACCCACACCTGCCAAGCTGGTATGCAGCCTTGAGGTGATCACCGACGAGCCCCCCACCTTCACAGACCCTGCGGCTACAGGCTCTCGGTCTTGCAGATTCACTCAGCGCAGACCACATCTGACAGAGTATGGGGCACAACTCCTAGTCCAGCTGGATTACTGGGGGGCAGGACCACCAGCCTGTGGCACTGGATTCTAAATGCAGTGGCACATCTGGTGTTCAACCAGCCGAGGTGGGCACATGTCACTACACTGGCTTCCTGTAGCGGCACATTAGGCTGACATGACGCTTGGCCACAGAGTGGTCAGTTGGTCTGCACCTACATATGGAGACCCTCATGAGGTCCTCTGTGCCTTCTCTGCCACTCGAATCTGCTGATAAATGGCACCTGGAGATGCCACCTCTGCATGGTTATCAAATCACACTTTGGGCTCTTTTCACGTGCAGCTCCTGGCTGGTGGATCGAGTTGTCCACCGTCACACTAAACTTGGACTTGCTCAAGGTGGTCACAAGTCTGAAGACCCTCGCGTTTGCTGAATTTCTGACTACCCGATAGTGGCGGGTGGGTTTGTTGTGAGCTCCTCCTCGCTTGTGATGATGAGTTTTGTTCCCTTGTCCTGTCACCAGGCCACCCTGGCCCCCCCACCCCCAGACTGATGTGGACTCGATTCTGTTGACCTCTTTGGATAAAAGGGTCTGCTAAGCAAGTCAATGGAAAGGGGAAGCTGTGGCCCAGTCAGAGGTCCACTGTCCCACTTGTCCTTGATGCTGTCACCATCATGCCACACCAAGAAGCAGGGCCACCCACAAGACACATGAAACATAACAGGAGCAGCAGTGACATACAGGAAAAAAAAATGAAATACAAAGAAGGCAAAAAACAAAAACCTAACAATAGGAGCAAAAGGCCAACAAGTCAAAAATGAACAAAAAAAGGGGAATTGCAACACCAGCCAGGGGGCACATAACAAATGTCACCACAAGACCCCTTGACGTCTAAGGCCCCCAAAAGAGAAACTCTAAAAAAAAAAAAAAAAAAAAAAATCCAAACCAAAAGCCTGCCACCAGGTGGTACCTGCCACTTCATCTGCTGTGCGGCACTGGCCACTCGTCCCCAAACGTCAACTCCACCCGAACACAAGGGGACCCTTTAGATTTACAAGAGGACTGCCAGGCCACCGATTGGCTTTTGGGAGCCACGACCCCCAAGTGAGCCCGAACTCGACTGCTCACTTCAGAGACTGAAGTGCATTTACTGTTAGCGGCGTGGAGCAGACGGTCAGGCTGGAAACGGGGTCTTCACATCCACAGCACTGCACAAAGCGGCGGGTCCGTGCCGAGCCGGAACTGGAATGGCAGGACCAACCGACAACCTGAAAGCCCCTCAAGGGCAGAACAGGGACCCCCGACGAAAGCAAGACTTTTAAGACCAAACCGCCCCCCCCCCTTCCAAAAGGCCTGCCTGGGCTGGAGCTGGCACTTAGGAGACTGGCTGGCTTTGGGTGGGCTGGCCAGTGCAGGTCCTCGGTTAGTTCTGTCCCTGTCCCCATATTAGAAGAGCACTGCTGGGATACCTCAGGGGTCTCAAAAGTAGAGACACATAAGGGGGCCAAATCGTCTCAAAAACGAAGATGAAGCGGCCGAGGGATCAGGAGGGCATATCAGGACTGAGGGGTCAGAGGTCAACACGAGTCAGGAAATGCAGGTGGGCTCAGGGCGTCTTTAAACGTGGAGTGGATTTAATTTATTTCAATTACTTTAAAGGCAACGGGTGGGAGAGTTCAACTGGTGAAAACACAGCAGAATGCCATATTGGCATCAGTGAATCAGCAAATCGGGTAGCTCTGACAGTGGAAGGTCACTTCGACGGGTCAAAGAGAAGACACTTGGCACTGCGCCGCGACGCAAGGGGCTGAGAGAGGAGAAGACTAAAGAGGAAGACGAGCGACAGGAGAGGAGAGGAGACCTGTAGCTCCATGTCCTTCTTCAGATCTCCCCACCATTTCTGTAACAATCTGATGGTCCTCTGCTTCTGCCCTGTGACCTGGTGGGCCCATCAGCCCCAAATGCCACCCTCCTTCATTAATGACTCGGTACCCTCACTAAATTCAGCTGCGGGAGGGGCGGCCAGTGGATTTGGGTGACATTGTGAGGGTCCACCTGACAGTGAGGAAGGAGGAGAGGAAGCACCTGCTGAAATCTGACAGCAGGGATGAGAGACGCACTCGCCGTTCATCAGCACTGCCCACCCCGAGAGAGCTCAAGGAGGACAGCAGGCTGGCAGGGAGGATCTCCTCGCCCCTCCGCCTCACGGGGTCTCTCTGCGCCCTTCCTGTCTGTGACCCCCGGGTCTTTCTGCATACCTGCAATAAGCCCCTTCAAAGTCCACGTGGTGTCACACGCCATTCCACGCCAGCTGCCGGGGCTTTCTGTCCACTGTGCCGCCTATTTACCGTTGCCAGGCCAACCGAATCATAGCCTCAGCGGATTGGCAGATGCAGAATCCTTCAAATTAGCATAATGTGTGAAAGTAATGAAGGGTGTAGGACGAGGCTGCGTGAGGTGGTGGGTGATACGTGCCCAAGAGTATCTATTCATGCCACAGACTGGCGCCAGTGCCACAATGTGAAAAGCAATATGGGAATTGCTGGGCTTTCAAGTCACGAGTGTCTCCTTGGGTTAATTTGTAACCGAGAGTGTTAATGTGAGTGAGTGTGCGTGTGGGGGGGTAAGAGATGACCAAACACAGATGACCGAGTTGGGTCGGACCAGACGGCCTCCAAAACATGGCAGTGCTCTTCCTCTGCCAGTCACTGGTGGCAGAGCTCGGCTTTCAAGGAAGTTCTGTGTCTACGCGTGCAGAGGCCTGGCATGTGGATTATCACACACCACGAGTGACCCGCCATGGCGAAGCCGTCGTCACAGACTGGCACGCCACATAAAAACTCCCATCAGGAGCTGCACCCCGATGTGCCAAGCAGCACCTGTTGGAGAGAGGCATGGCGGTCACTGACATTTTAACTGTGTGCTGTGCACTGCTGCAATGGCAACACATCTGTGAGCGCTCAACTTTTTAAGACTGTTTAGGCAGCGTGGCACAACCCACCCTCTTGGCGCGACCTTGAGCAAGTCACCAAACCTGCCTGTGTGCCAGGTGTTCTTGTAAAGTGCCATGGGGATTACGCTCACTGCACAAAGAGAAAGGCAGTGGTGACGCCAAGAGAAGTCATCATCCTCTCAGTGGACACAGGGCGCCTGCAATGACAGGACAGAATAAGTGGGCATCTGTGCCTGCTGACTGCCCCGCCCCATCCTGGTGTGGAGAATTCAAACCACAGACTGTTTTTTTGGCTCAGATGATGATCTGAATGCTCAGGACTCTCTAAAGCAACTTAACGACGGGCAGGACTCCCCTTTAACACGCCACTCCACCCGTAGTACGCCAGGGCTTTGGAACCTCAAGGTTGCTCTTCCAATGACTTTATAACCTGAAAAAAAGCTTTGAGCAGCGCCACGTATTACAAGACAGCCAGCCAGCCAGCCAGCCAGCCAGCCAATCAAGTGAGTGCAGCGTCACATGGCCCGAGACCCCACAGTTCAACGTCAACACGGCTCGACCAACAAACGGCGAAAGAGCCGACGTCGAGATCGATACACGCAGCCGTGTCACGCGCACGGCGTCAGTGAAGAACGGAGAACGCTAAACCACGAGCCACCAGAACGTCACCCGCTCCTCCACTCATATCCGGACTGGACTGCCGATTTTATTTACTATTTGGTATTTCGATACACTAATTGATACCTCATTGAGTTTACAATTTTCTATACTTTTGTCTTTTAGTCGTCCGATTCAAAGAGGAGAAAAGGAACAACTGCAACCGGACCGGAGGAAATGGGCGGGGCCCGTTTAGGAAAGAAGCGCTGTGGGCGGAGCCTCCTCGGGAGCCAATTTCACCGCCACTCGCTACACGTCCGGCCCTCCGAGTCACTCACACTCACGAGGCACCACTGTGTCTGCATTTTTGTGTTTTTTATTACAGAAGATGAGACAAGCACATCATTAAAGGGGGCAGAGACAAATTCACGCACACGCCTGGCTTGTATTTATCTGCCATGTCTTTCGATTTGTTTTTCTGCAATCGTGTTTTGCTCCTTTTGATGCGAGACCCTGTGAGTGGTACCACAAGGGGCGGGGCCACCCTGACATCACTACTACCCGATTCCGCCCCCTGGCTATTTAAGTCCGGAGAGGAGGAAGCCCAGGCAGTGGTGCCCCCTGTTAGTGTGAAGTGTGGATTTTCTGCTCTGGTTTCCAATTACAGGTTGGGTTTTGCTGACTGGCACTTGGGCAGACCTCTTTCAGTCATTCCAGTGAGACCACTTTGAAGCATGCAGGTAGTGGTTGGGGCGGATCCTCTCCCGGGGTGGCCAGTGTAGGTCCCGAGGTTTTTTTGGTGGTCTCTCAAACTCTTTTGCTACGTCCAAACCCTTCACGTGGCTGCCACGATCCGCAGCTGCCCTTCATTTTCCAGCTATCTTGTGCTCAGAGGTGGCACCAGGTGTGCCCTGATATCTGTCAGGAGGTTTCATGATGAGGATCGTGCCAATTGTGGCGCCGGGGAGTGGAGAGAGGTGTTCTTACAAGTTACGAGGTTGGCCGCTCTCTGAACACGTGACCATAGGGACCGCAAACAGGAAGTGAAGCGCGAGAGGCAGCGAGGGACAAACGAGACACAAGTGAGCCTGACGTACGCGGGCTGGGGGGCTTGCAGCCGTCTTAGCGGATTGGCGCTGCTACTACTAAGCTCCATCTATAGCTGGGCAATTACGACAGCGGAATGTGTAATTATCCATTTATTCCTTTCTGATGTCGTCTTGCTTACCTGATTAAGCTCGGCAGATAATTACACGCCTCGCGCTCACCACACATCATTTTGCACTTAGCCGAGAAGCCATTCATTACAACAGATGTCTTCCGCTCTTTTAACAGAAATCAAAAGGAGCATCGGAAGAGTTAAAGCATCGGTGGATTTAACACTTTGGGATGAAAGCATCAAGTCGGGCCATGCAGTGCCAGCGCCGGGGGTCCGCACAGCAGCGCCGCTGTCACACGGCACTAGGCTACACCTCAAGAGTCTGCAGAAAACGGCAAGCGCAGCCTGTGGGGTGCCACTTCCCAAGATGCTTTGCAGCTTTAGCACAGTTACATTCACAACTCTTGTGGCACCCCATGAAGGGTGCCAACTCAGTGACCGGGCGCTTTACACACCGAGGCCCACTTCAGGCACAAAAGAAATTTCTGAGGATAAGCAGCGGTGAAGCCTGCCTTGGGCTGTGGGTCAAGGTTGATGTGGCCGCCATTTTTAGCCCAATGCCAGCGGGATGACGCGTGTGCCCCTCAGACTGCAATCACACCAAAATGGCCAGCTGGAGGGGCATTCCCTTGCGGCCCCCCACTGCTGTTCCTGCCTTTGGTTTCTTTTCTTTTTTGCACGTTGTCTGTTTTTCTAATAATTCATTTGATTGAAAACATTTTGGTTTGCGCCCATTCTTGATTATTGTCCCGATCATTAATTGTTTTGTGTTCTCCGTTTATTGTGTTAGTTATTAGGTTTGGGATGTTGCTTGTCATTTACATGTGGTGCCCTAAGGGCCGGGGCCCACGACCAAACTTGACCATCTCTACCAAAGCTCCACTGCACTCCACGGGCCGGGTGTGCCACCTTTTTTTGGTTCCCCTCTCCCTTTAAGGATTTACAGGCCTGGTTTTGAGTTCTAGGGTCAGGTCAACTTATTTAGTATGCAGAGGCCATCTTGTCAGTTCGGTGGGCCCTGCACCAGAACACCCACCACATACTTAGAGGGCACTTTTGTTGATATTAAGTGAAATGTTAAATGGTGGGTGGGCGGGCGGGCGCCCGCCTTCTTGTGTTTCTATTCCTCGGATGGTTCAAGGCCCACGAATCAAGCACATCATGTGAGCAAACACAGCCTTACTGCCCACCTTGCAGAGGCCCAAATGAACTGACTATGATGTCATCTGTCGTAGCAGACCCCCGGACCCCCCAGAGTTTTGCTCTCCCTTACCGTCAGTGAGCCATAGCCCACGTCTGTCACATTAAATCTGCGCTCCATTTGCCCGAGTGCCCAGTTTAGTTCAGACGTTTGGGCCTCTTGGTGTTGTACGGTTTTAGTAAGTTACTCCTAACGCTTTACGGCTGTAGTGCTCCCAGCATGCACTTGAACCGAATGAGGGCGCGTCATCACCACAAGCGACATGTCACTTGCCAGAGTCAAATAAAACTAAAGCAGGGCCGGATGACACCATTCACCGATGAAGAGTAAAACCTCACACACCTGGATGAGCAAGCGGGTCCCGTGGACTTCATCTGCTGCCCCCAAGAAAGAAAGGACCCCCGGCAGGCTCACACCTAAATTGTGCCACCCCCCCATGGGCAGGCTTACCCAAGTTGTGCCCCCCCCTTCCCTCCCGCGGGCTTACCTAAGTTGTGCCGCTTGTTTTTCGCATGCTCATGAATGTGCTTCTTTGTAAAGCAGCCGAAGAAGACACAGTAGAGGCAGGAATGGAGTCGGTTCAGGTGGGCACCACACATGTGACATATACAAGACTTGGCCTGTTGGAAGAGCACAAGAAAAAGAAAAACCAATGAGACTTATCATCATCATCATGGTCGTCAAGGTTTAAATCCTTTTTGACTTTTATATTAAAGAGAGGGTAGCACGGTGGCGCAGTGGGTAGCGCTGCTGCCTCGCAGTAAGGAGACCGTCTGGGTTCGCTTCCCGGGTCCTCCCTGCGTGGTGTTTGCATGTTCTCCCAGTGTCCTCCGGTTTCCTCCCACCGTCCAAAGACATGCAGATTAGGTGCATTGGTGATCCTAAATTGTCCCTACTGTGTGTGTGCCCTGCCCGGGGTTTGCTCCTGCCTGGCGTCCCGTGTTGGCTGGGATTGGCTCCAGCAGACCCCAAACCCCCCCGTGACCCTGTAGTTAGGATATAGCAGGTTGGATAACAGATGGATATTAAAGAGAAGAACCTCAAAATATCCTCACTGGTCCGAATTTGCTGGCCTGAAGCGCCCGAGGGATTGAATTTTCCTGTGAAAACCCACTAAACACGTTAGCAAGGACCACCAGCCTTCCACTGTAGGCTTGCACCATCAACTCCACACACAAGCTCTGGGTGGTCTCCCAACCCAAACAGGAGATCAGACCAGACCTGCTGCCCCAAAGATCAAGGAGCGGCCCGTGGGACGTCAAGATGTAGAAAGGGGGACAAGCCAATGACAAGACTGGCAAAGTGCTGAACCTTCCATGGAGCCACCGTGCCAGCCAAGGAGGCCTGCTGTCAGAGGGGTGGCCAAGAGGCCAGGTCTGCCACTTCTGAGGGAGGCTGGCATTAAATCACGTCTGGAGCTTGATGGAAGCCGTGTGACACAAATGGAGACCCACCGGAAGACAAATCTGCAGTCTGATCGAGACCAAGACGTGGGGGGTCTTCAACTCAGGGCAACATCACTGGAGACAAATACAAGGAAAACGCTTCAGGAGAATCTTCCTAGAGGCGGCAGCTGTGCCCATTACCCCTGACAGTGCCATTGTGAAAAACGACTGTGAAGGAGCCGACCAAGGCCTGCAGACCCCGAGAAGTTCAAAGACGGCTGTGCTGCTTACTTCTGACAGACCTCCACTCTGGGCTCCCATTGTAGTCTGGAGACCCCAGAAGCCTCAGACACCACAGCTGAACTCTTTAAACATCTGCGGTGGGATGTGCCAGCTGACGAGGGGCCCAACTTTGTTCGATACCAGTTCTGGTCGGAGTTTATGGAGTCATTTAAATCAGGTCAAGTTCAAAAAGTCTCTTTCACGCCTGAAGATGGCACACTTTGAAATTCCAGCCCTGAAACCGCGTCCCACCTCACAGGAGGTAGCCGTCCCCCCACCATGGGATACTTACAGTTACAGTAAAACATCTGTAAATGAGCGCTGATCCACCCAATCGCCACTGGACCAGACCCCCGCTCACTTGTGTTATGCTGCCAGCCTGGCATGAGACAACGTCACAGCCAACTACTGCCAGGAGGGCCAGACAAGCACCCTAGACTGGGGTGACCTCACAACTGCCCCCCTCAACTTCCAAGGGTCTTCAGGGCTTTGCCCCCACCCTCAGAGTCGGGTCCAGCTGTTACTCAGGACCACTCGCACCCCTCCACTTCACTGGTTTGCCCATTGGCACCACCTTTCCTCCCGATTTGTCTGTCGGCCCCTCATCACCAGCTCATCACTCGAGCCCCTTCGAGGTGACCCATGTCACTCTGCTCCTGCCTGCCGTGCCCACTGTGACTCTCTCTTTCTCACTATTTCCTGCTCTTCTCCGGTGGCGTTCCTGCCAAGCACACAATCATATTTGGGAACTCGGCAAAAACGATGCCACCCCCTCCATTTTTAAACTGCCTGTTCGATGCTTTGAACGCCACGGCCTCGGGGACAAGAGAATGAGCTCCAAAGATGCCATCCACTTTAAAAAGCTGGCAAGTGCCACTTGAGAGCAGACCAGGAGACCAAAGCCAGGCGCCCGTCCTGACCGCATTAATGGTGAAGAGGAAACTGCGGCTCACTTGTTACCGTGGGCATGAAGACTGCAGGAAGCCCGGGAATCTGCAGTGTGGGCACAGTGCCGCATCCCTGCCCGCCCCAGCTACGGAAAATACTGGCCATTCGAATGAAGGTAAACTAAAACAACAATCCCGCAGCCGCAGAGGCGCCGCACCACCGAGTGACAAGTTCATCGATTTCTGCCTAACGGGTACAAAGCATCAGGGAGCGGCGGCAGTGGCGAACAACGTGGCTGGCTGAAGACCGCAAAGCAGGCCTACGGGGGGCCGGGAAGAAGCTCCTGTGTCAGCAGACGTTACCTGGACGCCAGCGGGAGGTGGGAGCGCAGCGCTCGGCCCCCCAAGCACACCATCGGCACCTTATCTGTGCTGAAGATTAGCAGCAGCAATGAAATCAAACGAAGACGTGAAAAGTGTATGCGGTGGGCACCCTGGCGGCTCCAGCTCCGTACAGCTCAAGGTAGGAGGGCCGCCAACATCCATCCCAGGTCTCCCTTTACAAGTTCAGGCTGCGGACCACCTGTTGGCTACGGGACTGGACCTCAAAAGGTCAAAGCTGAAAGTTCAGACCTCCAGTGTGGGGGGGCAAAAGGGGCAGGCAGAGAGTCCCCCAGTGGCCACAGGGTCACATTAAAGGAGTAGGGAGTGCCCCCCGGTGGACACAGGGCAGCAGGTTCAAGCAGAAGGTGTATTATGGGAGGTGTCGGCAGCAGGCCCCCTGGTGGACGCTGGGATGCACAGTACAACACAAGTTCAGCGCCACCTAGTGGGGTCCCAATGGGACATTAATGCACAAAGCCAAGGGCTCAGTCCCAAAGTGCGGCATAACAAGCACAGGTGGTGGGCCCCCTAGTGGCCAATTAAGCACAATTGCAGGTTTAGTGTTGTATGAAAGCCGCAGGCAGGCAGGGGGTCCTCTAGGAGACACAAAAATGGACCCTGATGCACAAAGCTGTCACTTCAGACCCCTAAGTGGGCTGTGCCAAGTGCAGGCAGTGGACCCCCTGAACAAACTCAAGGGTTCAATCACACAGTGTGTCACGAAAAGTGCAGGCAGTGGGGTCCCCTAGTGGCCGCTGACCTGGACAATACATCACAGGGTGTCAACAGGGACCCCGGCACTCCTTGGGGGGCGGAGGGTCTCGTGGTGCTTTCCCAGATTTCACAGACTCTTCAAATGCTGAGATTTCCAGGCCAGGGTCCTGTTTCTGTAGCCACTGGCGAGCCGTGTGTCCTCATGACTCTGTGACAAGTTGATGGACTGATGACGATGACGAGGAGGATGTAAACCGTCAGTCAGACTTGCTGCGTCATTTCTTACTTCATTTTTTTTTTGACTGCTTTATTTGAATAAAATGGAGTCGCACCAAAAAACGACTCGGGGAGACGAAGACAAACGTGCTGCACCACCTCAACGGGAGGCCTGCCAGTGCCAAGTGAGCCGAGACCACCGCTCATTTTTGGCCCCTTCACAAAAAAACGTCCAGCAAAACAAAAACAAAAGAAAAGAAACGACGACGACGTGAAGCCTGGCCGGACGCAGGGCTTTTGTGTGAAAGTGCCAGGAGGTGAAATCCCTCACATTCAAGGCACCTTAAAGTAAGGGCAGAAACTGGGCAAACACAGGGCATGGGGTCAAATCTGAGACCCCCCCGACCATTCAGGCTCGCCATTCCCCCACAAACTGCCAAGGTGTCAGCATTTGGGGGACTCGCCAGAAGTACAGCAGCCATCAAGTAAACGGTGGGCCACTCGGATGGCAAATGCCAGCCAGCAATGACCACCTGACCAGAGAGACCCGGGGGGGGGGGGTGCTGCAACTGCAACTCAACCGTGAAGGAAACAAAAACGTCTCGGTGACTAAACCGGGGGTCTCTGGGCCAGGCTTCACCCACCATGCCAACTCCTAAATATCAAATGGCTGAGCGCTCCGTGGTCAATACTCTCTGAAACGACTTCTGGGCCTCCCTGTCCCCGTCCCTGTGCCACTAAGACTGGTAGTTGAGCACCCTGTGGTGCAGATCAGACAGGGGGCACCAGCCCTGCACCCCTGAATCAAATGAGGCCCCTATGAGGCGTATAACCCGTGGGAGGTGACAACAGAGACCAACGACTCAGAAACGACACTGCCCTTGGGAATGGCCCTCAAAGGTCACCTGTCCACACCTGCGTCCATGCGGGTCCTGATGAAGAGTCCGAGTCTCGCCTTTGATTTAACCCGCCGCTGACTTACCTTTTAAATTCTTCTGCTTTATCGTGTCATCACATCACCTGTGCACTATGGACCCACCCAACACTACACCCACTACCTGTCTCACTGTGCCCCGCTAGTGGCACCGGTGCCAACATTCACTGTCCAGTTTGCCACCAATACGCCCCTAAGAGACAAGTGATGGAGAATCCAGAACCTCGGCTGTGCCAGCTACAGTCGGACTCAGACCCTCGATTAAGGGTCGCACTTAAAAATCATTTCTATTGGCATCATAAACCAGAGCAGCAAATAAGTGACACAAAGGTCATGTGATTAATAAAGACGGGCGTAACGGGCACTTTGGGGAGCGGGCATCACAGACAGACAGGCAATGAGCCCCAGTTCTGCATTTACTGAGCAAGCACAAAGGAGCCCCCATGCAGGCGGTGACACCTCAGGACAGACTGTACCGTAAGACCACCCACCAGAGGCACAAATGTTCTTTTCTCAGACACAGGAAGTGAGTGACCAAGTCATGTGGTGGACAGCAGGACTTGAAGGCCACGTCAGTTTGGGGACAGTCACAGAGTTTGACTGGCGGGCTTCTTGGGTGAAAGGCCTGTTGTCACCCCAACTCTCCTCAAACTGAGTTTGTGCCATGGGAGCCTGCCAGAGTCCCAACTGCTCTGCCCACCTAATGCCAGTCTGCTGGCCTCGGACACAACAGGCCATGAATGGGGAAGCTGGCAGAGAAGCTATAAAAACACAAGAAAAAACAAAACCTCCCTGAAGAAAAGACCTACTCACAACAATGGCAAAGAACAAAGGAGGGTCCCAAAGAGCACAATGAGGCACAACGGAGTCGCCTGAAAGGGGCTGCACACAAATCCCAATGCGAATCCTTAAAACAAAGCCAGACAGAATCCAAGAAAAGAAAGGATTCCCAACTCCTGAGCCTTCTCAGCCAGTTTAAAGAACCAAGGGGTGGAGCTCAGAAACTGGTGACATTAGAGTGGCCCCGCCTCCTGGGGCTCCACCCACAAACAAGGAGGACTCAAAACAACAACAAAACATAAGATACAGAACACCAACATCCCACCCATTAAACTTCCAGATCCGCTCTGTCCTGACCAGGGTCGCAGGAGCCCATCCTGGCAGGGGCGCCAATCAGAACAGAGACATTCCTTTTCTGTTTTAAACACTTTGGGCCAATGGAGGTCTTTAGCTCGTAGAAAACTACAATCACTCTTTTTAAATGGTCTCCACACACGGCGACGAGTCCCTGGACGACATCCCTACACGCGTCTGTCACGGCACACAGACAGGAGACGTGCTGCACGTTGGTCAGGCCCGGAAGTCAGACCTTCACTCCATAAGGCGCTTTGTGATGGTGTCGTCTATGAAGGTCGCTATATAAAAACTAACAACTCGGACATTCGACGTTCTCTAGAAGTGACATGAGAGTGACAGACAAGGTGGGTGTAAGAGTAGCGGGCAGGAAGTCCAGAGGACCCCCTGCCATGACAAAGCCTCACCCTCAGCAGGGCGTACAAGTGGGGGGCCGGGGTCCTCGCGGCTCCCTGCCACTCCCGGTGAACGCAGGCATCTCACTTGGCCATCGCCTGCAATGCAGCACTGCAGCTTAAAAAAAAAAAAAAAAAAAAGCAGTGCCAATACCGCAGCAGCCGCGGCAGCGTTCAGACCCCCAGACAAAATCTATTTGCGCTCCTATTTCCTATTCTCTTGTGTCAGCACTCTTGGCTGATGCTTTTAATGTCCTATTAGGTGACGCATCGATCGGCCCCGGGCCCGTCACCACCTCAGCTGCACTCCACAGCCTCCCGACGCTCCCACTTACTTCCTGCGCTCTCTCTTCATGTCACTCAGCGGCGGCACAGACAGCAGAGAAGACCCCCCCAACCCAACAGGGTCACATCGGCGTCCTTCCAACACTCAAGTCTGGTGTCACCTGCAGGACGGGAACTCGTCACGGCCACAGAAAGGTGGAGAAGCTAAACTAGAAGAAGTCCATCAGCCACGGTGGCCCTCTGGTTGGGCTTCTGACAAGGCCGGGAAATCAAACTCGCGTCACCTGGAAGAACGTGGACCCCCAGTGCTTTGTAATCACATCACGGCAGGTCTTTGGCTCACTTGATCAGGGGTCCGTTGGTTATGATGATGATTTTGAGAAACTCAAACCTCTCAGTACACAAGGTGGGCACCGTCCTGCTCAAACGGCTACACTGGACAAACCCGGGAGTGGACAGGCGGTCCAGACCAGTGCACCACCGACAGCTTGGCTTGCAGACGTGAAGTCCGACACTTTGCTCAAAAACGCACTGCCTTAGGACCCCCCAGCTCCAGCTAGCAGCATGACGAGGACCACTTTACTGCCATCTCACGGTCACCCTGTGAAATGCCAAGGTGAGTTGTGTGCAGAGGAAGGAAGGTGAACACCAAAGGCAACAAAAAAAAAAAAAAAAAAAAAGAGAAGTCGGTGTGAGGACCAGAGACCCCCGGCAGGCCTAAGCGCAGCCCCCGTGAAGGACTTGTGGTTTATTAGTGAGATCAAGTCAATGTAATAAAAGGGTCCTTGTGGGCCACCTTTAGACGAAAACGTCTGCCAGCATGCGCCGTGACAGTCACTTAGCTACGTGCACCGGCAAGTCGCCCAACCACACCCCAGCGGCAGG
Source organism: Polypterus bichir lapradei (assembly GCA_026402145.1). Taxonomy (NCBI): domain Eukaryota; kingdom Metazoa; phylum Chordata; class Cladistia; order Polypteriformes; family Polypteridae; genus Polypterus; species Polypterus bichir. Next base: position 953,094 of record JANRMT010062861.1, on the reverse strand, counting down.
GGGTCCGACCGTTTCCAGCATTCACGTCTTCCAATCCTGAATCTCAGGAAGTCACCGAAACGACACACACACACAAACTGCACGTGTCCTCATGTGCGCAGCCGTACCGCCAACCCAAACAAGTCGGCGACGTCACCTCACGTTTTGGGCTTTTGAAACCAAATCCCCTCTTTGGGCCTGTGGAGTTCAGACTGCCGGGTCTTTCAGATTTACAGAGGGTGCACCAAACTGACAAGGGAGACACAGAGTGCAACTGCGTAAACACGTGACACGGGGTCTCCGGAGCGACTCTACTGAGGAGCCCCTCACAATCAAAGACGACAAACCTGTCAGCTTGAGAGAAACGTCAGAATATTCAAAAACACAAAATACATTCAAATGAACTCAGAGAGCCAAAGCACAGGGTGCCAATGACGAGAGGGGGATGTCACCGTCAAACCCCAGCAGGCACAGAAGATGGACTCTTCACAAAACTGCGTCTAAGTATGAAGCTCCAGGGCAACCCAAAGCAAACAAAGCGCAACAGACAGTCAAACTGTCCCCAAAACTCGCCAGCGCATCTCTGTGGGGAGAGCCTCCAGATTCAGAGGGCAGTGACTGGCAGGGGGCCCCGCCTCTTGAGGGGACCACCCCCAAAACACGGCAAAGGCAGCTTAGATATGCGGGCAAAACCCAACATGAAGAACGAAGCAGGGTCATCATCATCATCATCAAAAATGATGAATGTGAACCCCCAACAGGGGCACCTGTGCCAACAGTGACCAATGTCTGCTTTGATTACTCCAGCATTAGGGATGAGCACAGGACAGACATGGCCCACACCTGGCACGTCCACCACCTTCGATATCTCCAGTGCCATTCACAGCAGCGACTGCACCTCCATGAGAGCTTAGAGGAGAAGGCAAATCAAAGAAAGTGGGCGGGCAGAGGCTGCTCAAACAGATCGGCCTCAAGATGGCACAAAACAAGTAGTGCATTTGGAACAAATCTCCCATTGGTGGGGCATGTCCAATGATGCCAGGTGTGGCGGGCCTTTCAACTGTCTATTAAGACCAGGACTGATCAATCGATCGATCGCCAATTTCTGGAGGATTCCAAACCAACCCTATTAAGAATGCTGCCAGTATCCTCCTCGGCCTTTGTCGCCTGGCACTGACAGCGTCCATATTTGAGGAAGCGTTGCTAGGCAGCTCTGCTTCAGCTCTTCATTCCTGGCCTTCTCCATCTTCACTTAACTCTTTCCCTGCAGTGACTCGGGCGCCGATTCTGCACAGAAGAGCCGTTGGCCTCCAACTTGGTGTTGAACATGGCACACAGGAGGGCATTCATGACACCCGCACGGGAAAGTCTCATAAACGGCAAAAATCGCACACTTTCCAGTTGCCACAGCATCAAATTACCTGGCAGTGGGGCAAACAGAACTGGGGGGCCCTCAACTGGCCTCTGTGCCAGTCACCCTGCCCTCACCCGGCGTGACGTTCCCTTCATTAGACCCCTCACCTTCTTTATGATTGCTGGAGGTCCGGCGCATGTGAAACTCATACAAGAGCCCCCCGGACCACTGCGACACCGTGAGCGATGATAAGAGAAAGGAGATGAATGGCAGTGGTCACCAGGGCAGGAGTGGACAGGTGGCACGACAACTGGAACGCCAACCTCTTTTAAATGGCCAGTTCTGACCCCAGAAGCAATGCCATGAGGAGGATTGGTCTTCAATCAATGGTGACTGCTTGCACATTTTTTTTTTTTTTTTTACTATTGCACATCCTACCACCATGTTTTTGTTTGTCAAGATGGCGACGTTCAAGTGATGCCCGTGCACCTTAAAACGAGACGATTACAAGGCAGGGAGGCAAATCGGCCTCTGTGACACTCGACTGGTGTCAATGGTATCAAGGCTGTCACAGCTTTGGCATTTTTTTTTATTAATGTCATTACCCAGGGGACGTGTCCTATCCTGGGTGGGCTCATGACTTGCCACCCAATGCTGCCATGATCACCCTGCCAACTACAGGCAGCTTCATCAAAGGGATGACTGGACTGGCCGCAGTCTGGCTGGAAGCTTCTCCGATTCGGCAGCCGTGTTCTTCTTGAAGCCCCCCAGAGATTACAGTGTCTGTCCTCGAATGGCAGACAACACACGTGGCGAGCACAGATGGGACGTCTCCGAGACTCTGCACTCAACTGCCAGCCTACACTGCGGCAGGACGGCAATGACTTGGCATGAGGAGACCACCCAGAGTGCCGTGCGAGCTGATGCAGGCAGGCAGAGAGAAGAAGAAGAAGACGACGACGCGTCTTGTGCTGGGTTTGCTTGGCAGCGATGGCCGAGACAGAAGACGTGCGAATGATGGAGACCCTGGGCACTTAAACAAAAGACGACAAAAAGGGAAACGTCACCAACATAAACCCACCCTACTGGCATCTAACAAATAAACAAACGTCACTTTTGTTATTATAGCATGATATCGATTTCTGCCCGGACCCCCTGCGCCTACAATTTATGGACGCCATAAGGAACACAAGACCACCTGACTAAAATAAATAAACAAATAAATAAATAAATAAATAGATTTTACAAGTTTATATATTTGTACTGCACGTCGCTCTCATGGATTACTTCCTAAAACTAAAACAGATGTAAAATAAAAAAAACTTCTTTACGCCTTTTGTCTGGCGGTGCCATCACAGCTTCGGCTTCCCTGTAACCCAAAATAGGACAAAAAAAAGAAAAAAGAACGAAAGAAAATCCTTCTAATTTCTAATCAGACACAGTGCAACGGACTGCTGCCCCCTGCTGGTCAGGGTCCTGCCAACCTCCACTGGCACATGGCGACACCAGCTGGCTAACAGTCTGCGTTCTGTCCACTGCCGCCAAGGAGACGGGGTGGGGTGGGGGGCACACATATGGTGGACAGACAGACAGATTTGGCTCCCAATAAAACGAATATACAAAAGATGCAAAATGTGGACCCATCACTTCAACTGAAACACAGTGCCATCTCCAAGGCCTGGCGCATCACGTGCACAAGGCCAATTACACCCACAGGGGGCACCATCAGGGTTTTTTTTTTTTTTTTTCTGTCTTCATGGCTCTGTCTGTCATTTTTCAATTATGGAAAAGCCTCTAAATGGTCGCCGTCAAGAGTGCAAACTGGCACAGGACTTCCTCGTCACAACAGGTGAAACTCGCTAAGGAGTGCAAAGGTGATGCAGCGAATGGAGAGACAATTCGTAACGCAAAGATCCCGCCTCGGTGTTGGCGGCAGATGACTTCGGCTACATCAGTCCACATAAGAAACGGAAGGCAAGTCTCCTTCAGCCACCAATGACGCACGTGGCACACACTCGGCACGCCACGGCATTCGGAAATGCCAGGGTTTATCAACCATGGGCTTACATTCATTCATGTCTTTATCCGATTCCTTTGTTAAACTTCCCCCACGGGACAAAAAGCAAAATCGGTCTGTCTGCCTGTTTTGAGTCTTGCGTGGCAAAGGCGCTATATAAATATCATAACTATTATCCGTCTGACTGCTATATAGCGCCTTCTCATCAGTCTGTCTGTCCGATTGTTATATAGCGCCTGTCCCATCTAGCCAGGTGTCTGTCGGACTCAAAGGCGCCATATCAATAAAATGTATTACACAGTGTGCCCGTCTGTCTGACTCTTATATAGCACCTTTGCCACCCATCTGTCCGACTTATATAGCGCCTCTGCCTTCTACCCGCCCAAGCAGTAACTCCACACATAAATCACGTCGCCCCATCTCATAAGGGGTCAAACGGCAGCAGTGACACCCCTGGAGGTGCCATGGTGCCTTACAGCAGGCCATGTGCCATTCTTCCCACTCACACACGGACCACCCGCTACGACTCAGCCACCTGTGGGGACCTCACGCAGAGTCAGGTGTCAACCTTCGCCTCAGCCATCTTTATTGAACACACAAATCCCACAGTGCATCCTTTGCGTGTTAAATTTGCTGGTGGCTTAAACAGTAAATCCTACGGAGGAGGAGGAAGAGGTGGCGCCGCTCACGTGGGCTTCCCAGGATGCCTGCCAGCGGACCCTCTCGGGAGTAACTCATGGATTTGGGTCCGCCGGTCACCAGAATCATCCTTTAAGGTCCCCGTCCTGCATTGTTTTGTGCGGTACGGTGTACACATACGCAGCGCTGTGAAAAAGTATCTGCCCCCCTTCCTGATCTTCTTTGCATTTGCTTATTCACAACATTTCACTGTTCAAGACCCCCAAACAGTTTAAAAGAATACAAAAGACAAGTGAAGTAAACACAGCGCACGGTTTCTAAACAGTCACGTCAAGGAAGGAAAAGTCACCAACGCGTATATCACTCAAGCCCCCTTAGGCCGGGTTTATACTTCACGTGACGTGATGTGACGTGATGTGACGTGTGCTCCAGCGGACTCTACTGCTACCCAAGCCTTGTGCTGTTTATACTTTACGTAAATCTGGAAGATTCCAGCAGGTGCCAGTGCGAGAGGTCATCTCGGTGAGAAAACGTTCAGCTTCTCCGTGTTGGAAATTGCCTGAAACGTCCGTTACATTCCGAAGACGCCTTGTCACAGTATCTCTGGAAAGGGGGGACGTTTAATGATGCCATCTATCAAGCCAGGGATGTACCCATTCCAGCTGGCATTGGGCAGGAGACAGAAACAATCCCTAGATGGGCATCAGCTCTTTGCAAGGTGAACACAAGCACACACACACACACACACACACAAACACAGGCATCATTTTACTGTCACCAAATCCCCAAACCTTCATGTCTCTGGAAGGAAACCGGAGCAGACTGGAAACCCACCAGGAAAACATGCAAACTCCAGGCAGGGACCACCAGGGTGAGACAGCAGTGCTGCCACTCTGCCACCATGCCACCTCCACGTGTCATTATTAACAGTATTCATTATTTAAATGAAGGGAACAACTGGGTCGGTGTTTAAGGTGACGTTCACGACGGTCTACTTCAATGATAAACTACGAGATTAAAGCGGACGTCGAGATTTAAGACGGAATTTCCACTGTAGCTCAAATGTGCCGCCGTACATCCCGATGATGTTGTGAAGGTGCAGCAGCACAGGAGATGTGAGACCTTTAAAATGGGGACCACGCGACGCTCGAATATCAAAGCCCACCAATGTGTTTGCCTGGCATCACTGTGCTTCACCACGTCAAACATCGACCCCGTAGGATCTGCACAGCGGCCTGCTGTCACATGTGGATAGTAAACAGAGACTCTGACGTCACACTGCGCCCCCTGATTTTTTGGCTGGTACTGCAACTCGCCCACGCGTCACGTTAATTTCTGAGGAGCTGCTCAGAGGACGCGTCAAATGAGCGCTGGGAACGCGTGGCAGCCATGATGAGTGTGTGTACGCGTCACCGAGTCGAGCAGTGAAGCAAACTGAAATGAGACAAGACGCGCCCCCCCCCCCCCCGAGCTTGGCTCAATCAGCATGTCACGTCAGCAGGACCCCCTTCCAGCCATGTGAAGTTGACTTCGGGGTCTCCACACGCAGCATGCCGGGCCTCTGAAATCTCTCAGACGGGAAAGGACGACAAAGCAGTCTGTCCAACCCAGGGACCCCCGCGGACCCCCGTGAGAGCCATCCCCTCCTTGTGGTACATCTGCATGGCTGAGCAAAACGACTCCAAGGGCGCAGAGAAAACGTCGAAGGAGCTGCAGGCCTCAGGTCAGCTCATGCCAGCCTTCACGACTGGGCAGACACGGGAGACTTGCAGGGTGGAGGCCACTGCTGAACAAGAGGAGCGTCAAGGCTCGTCTAACATCTGACAAAGACCACCGGATCACCCCCAGAGCTCCTGGGATGACGCTCTGTGGACGCTTTGGCCGACGGGAGTCACGTTACCTCCGGTGTAAAGCTGACGCCCGTCCTCACAATGACACAAGGCAGTGCGATGGCACGGGGTGGCTTTGCTGCTTCAGGGTCCGGGTGACTTGTCATAATCGAGGGACACGCGAAAGCTCAGGTGCTCCCTGGTTACGCCGTAGGCCAACAGTCCAAGTCCAGACTCAGTGAAGGCTTTGGAGGGTCCGGGTCAAGGTGCTGGTGTGAACCCCACTGGGCAGGACCTTAAATGGGCACTCAAAGACCCTCAAAGGATTCTGTAGAGGAGAGTGGGCCAAAGCCTGAGCTCCCGTGACCCGTCTGAATGCAGTTGGCGGCACAGCCAAGTATTACGTTTAAGGGGGGCAATCACATTGTCACATGGGTGGGAGAAGTGCTGGTGAACTCGTTTTTTTCTTACAATAAATCAAACTGTCCTTTAAAAAAAAAACGCGTGTTACGTTCACTCAGGTGGTCTTTCGTATTCTGCCAACATTGTGTGGACAATGAAGGGTTACGAATAAGCAGACAGAGAGGGGGTCTGGAAGGGGGCGAATACTTTTTCCCAGCACTACACAGTACAACGATTACAACTGGACCTTCTGTGGATGACCTAAAAGTGTTGGCACAGTAGCTCCTTGCATTACAAACATCTGGCAGCTGCTCCTGGGCAGAAATGGGTGGCATAACCCCCCCCCCCACCAGGCCTCCTCTTCATAGAAATCCTGGGCTGATGAAGAACGAAGGCAAAGGATTTCGGAATTTCAGACCAACGTGTGCATAAATCAGACGTGTCCTCAATGCTGGTGCAGCTCCGCTGGAGGCCATTCAAGGATGGCGCTGGCCACTGCAGGGCACCATACTGCGCCCACCTGGACATGGCACACGTCGCTAAAGATCAATTTCCTGCACTCATACCTACTAATCTCACTGCAGTCCACGGGCTCACCAGGACATGGAAGAGTGCTGCCTGGCAAAGTGGTGCCAATCAGTTCTGACCAAAACCAGGAGCACCAACTAAAATCAATGGTAAAGCATCTGGAGCTCAAATGCCAGCATCACAGCGCAATTCAACGGGTCAAATTCAATGAAAGGTCGCTTCACACACAGCCAGCCAATCAGAAAGGCCCCTCGTTTTTAGCTCGAAGATGGCAAACTCAACAGCCAGGAAGCAAAACGTCTGGAGGATCAAACAAGAAAGTGTTGTCTGTGTGAGAGAAACGTGCCAACGTGACCTGCTTGTACTGCCGCCGGACTCAACAGGGAGACCTCCAGGAGATCTACGGGGGTACAAGACACGCATGTTGTGGTTAAACGAGGGTCGTGCATTTTTAAAAACAGCTGTGGTTTCCCTTTCCACGCCCTACAGCACCCAGTCTGCCATCGCTAAAGACACATGTTCCCCCCTTGCCCAGGCCTTGCCCTCTCATCCATCATGGTGGCAGGTTTCTACCTTTTTGGCCTTTGAGCGACACGGGGCCTTAGCATTACACGGAGGGTGCCATAGCAGTTGGTGCTGCTGACCGCCAGACTGGCACCTAGGGGGCACTTCTCCAGCTACCCCAGCCATGCACAAATCCCCAGTGACACACAGTGACTGGGGACAGCAAACTGGGCCAGTGTGACGCCCCACAATGCATTGCTGTCCCCTCCATGTTCACCTGTTCCCTCCATTTAGTGACTAGCAGCTTTCAAATTTGTCTGCCGACGATGATGCCAATGTGGCCACACCCGTGTGAAAAAGTAAGGACACCCCACAACATGTCTAATCCATGTAAGATGGCTCAAGGTGGGATCTTCACTTAAACTGTCTCGCGAGACCACCGGTGTCCACCTCCGGTCCTGGGGGGCCGCAGCAGCTGCACGTTTTCATTTTAACCTTCCTTTAGTGTTAATGAACTTGACTCGGACCCCTTAGGCATTTCTTTTCCTTAATTAGCATCCAAACAATAACTAAGACACAAAACGAGTTGCCACGTGGGCAGCTCACTGGTGCCCATCACACAAAACAAAAGGCGAATCTGCTCAGGTCACCAACACGTTACAAGGAAGAGAAAACTAACAGTTCTGAGGCAGGAGGAGAGCCCAGGACGCCCCGTCTCGACCGCTCGCCTGCCATCTGCAACCCCAATGCCCACACGTCACTCGTATTGAGCAGACGTTGCCTTTGAATGACAGAGAAGTGAACAACGTGCCACACGGCGCTGGCTCTCTAAATACTGGCGAGGCGAATCTGCAAACTGACCAATCAGACCAAAGACAAAGTGACCAATCGGACTGCCCGTACACACAGACATTAGCGCTTTACTATGACAGACAGACATACAGACAGTTTGGTTCTGTGCAGTCATTTCAGAGGCCCCATTCACATCAGGACTGTTGAGACATGCCAGGTGCCACTGGTTGGCACGAGGGTGAACCTGCACTGGTAAGGTGGGCTGGTTCAGGGTCCGCACACAAGGCTCATTAATGTACTTTTGTTTCCTGCTGCTCGAATATCATCGGCCCCCCTTCGTTTTCTGTTGTTTTCTTTGCGTCTGAAGCGCATTCAGCAGGAGGACGGAGTGCCAGCCCACTACAGTAGCCTGGGAAACCTTTTAAAAGAAAACGATGAGTCACCAAAGCGGCTGAAGCTTCTGCGCAGACACCGAGGGGCTCGTCTTTAGAGGCTCCGTCAGCTCTCGGACCACCCAAAGAAGTCATGTCCATCAGACAACAGCAGCAGCCTGCTGCAGGCCGACTTCCTGAGCAAAGCCCACCGTGACAAGGACATGATGGGGTGTATATAAAAAAATTAAATAAATAATCAAAAGAAAAACACGCAGCAACATGCGGAGTGCCAAGCAGTCGAGCCGTGAAAAAGTATCGGCCCCCTTCCCAATACCCTCGTATGCCAGTCACAACGAATGGCGTCAGATCTTCAAATGAAGACAGGGCAAGCAAGCGCCACTCCTCATTGGCTGCTCCGTATTCTGAAGCCATCAACTGATTCAACTCCTGCATTCGCGTGAAAAGGTAATTGCCCCCCTAGTTACCCACTCAAAACAGCTGACCAAAGTTCACTGGTAATGTGACGGAGCCCACCCAGGCCTCATCACGACAGCGATGTTGTCACCACGAGGCTTTGTAGAAAAATGGACCTCGAGCAAAGCAAACACCAAAAGGGAGGAGGACAACAAGCTCTTCAAAGGCGTAAGGTGACAAAGCCACTTGTGAGGTCACAGCGAGGGCCACCACACGAGGTGCGTCATGGGGTTGTTAAGGCCGACTCCAGTCATCCTGGGGGCCTGCTATCCGCACAGCTTCAGAAAACGGGGGCACAGAACACACTGGGCCGAGCTGGCACTCCATACTGTATGTGCTCATCACAGGCTCCGCCCCATCATGCCAATGCCTTTCAACTCTGCCAGCCTGCCCATAACCCCCCTGGCACCATCAAGTGCCCCCCAATACACGCCCAGCCTGACCCAACGTGCCTGCCACCTGCCATTCAGCACATCAACCATGAAGGCCGTGAAGAGAAGAACCTGAGCGAGGAGGACAAAAGCTGCGAGTCCCCAAATGCGAACGAACGCCACTCTTTTGAAACTGCCTGACAACAAGCGCCCACCAGGGAGGGCACATTATAAAACAAGCATTTACTGACCCATTGGGGGGCGTGGGTACCCTGCCAGGCTAGAGAGCCAGTAGCCAGCCACACACGATGGTTAGGTTAGGTCAGCTCAGGCTGAGCTCCCATCACCAATGTAAAACATCCAAAGTGACCTCCAAGGTGACCACACGCCAGAAATGTTCTTACAGAGGAGAAGATTGAATCCTGGCAGCAAAACAACAGAATGGAACACTCAGCCTAGAAAGGGGGCATTCGTGTGTGTGTGTGTGTGTGCGTGCGTGCGTTACGGACCCCTGGTCGCTCATGGTCACATTTTACAATTGGAAAACCAAAAGAAAACAAACCAAATGTGCAAGTCGCCTTGGATATTGGCATCAGCCAAATAATAATAATAATAACAAATTAATTAACATTTTGAGGGCCCAGTCCAGGCCAGCAGAGCCCTCCATTCTGCTGTCAAACCTCCAGCCAACAACCAGAATATCTGCGCCCGCCGCTCACCGTGACATCGCCATGAAAAGCTGAGTCGTAGCCCACCGTCTGAGTGTCACATGAAAGCTTATTAGGGTACAGAAAATGAAAATAGGCACACAGTGGGGAAAAAGCACGAAATGTCAACTTTAATCTCAAGATTTCCACTTTAATCACATATTTTGTTTGGTCATTAAAGTAGAACATCATAAACTTCATCTGAAAATCGTTTGATTTACTAGTTTCTCAAATCCCATGGAAACTAAAGTCGCACGTTAAATGCTTTGTTTTGTATGTGATCTTCTTTGTGCTCTGTGTGTGTGAATCACTACGTGCTTATTAAACCGGCTCTCTCTTCCTGCGACAGGACACAGAATCCATGACATTCGTGATATTACAGCTCTCTGAATAACTAAAATACTGAGATGTATACGTGATATCATTTTCATGATGATACGAGTTAAAGCAGGTTATTAAACATGGGAACACGGCGGCGCAGTGATTGTGCTCGACCTTCGGTGAAATACTTTATTGCAGCAGTCCTGTCTCTTTCAAACGTGCTAACCTGCAATTCCTGTCCTTACTTTTCTTTCTCCAAATACCCAATCGCCACACAATCAGCTCTGTAAGAGACGTCAAGCCATCTGTAAGCTCAGAACGCTGATCCTTCAAAACTTTTAAGGAACATTGAAATATCTTCGTAGTACGTGTTTAATTATTCTGTCCTTCACGCCAGTCCCAGTGAAGCATAGAGTGCGAGGCAGGAACAATCTGTGAACGGAGCGGCAGATCCTTGCTAGCGCAGCGACACCGTGTCCTTTAATTATTAACAATATAGATTATTTAAATAAAGTTAAAGTTTTTTCTGTATAATATAATAAACATATTTTGCTACATTTCATCTTAAAAATGATAACGTCATCATATGTGAATACGCGCTTTATAAAGAGGCTCAGGTTGTGTGATATTATATTATAACTGTATCGTAAGTTTCCAGTGAGGTGATTGGACTTATAAGTCCTAACAGGTCTACAAGGAGCACTTGATGGGCTAACTGAGTGCGTTTAGAGTTCTTGGGATGAAACTGTTGGTGAACCGCGAGATCAGTAAACGCTAAAGCAGCTGTGGTATTTGGAATAGTCTGACCATTCTGTGTACCATTATATTGTTACTGGTTAATTACAATCAGATGCCACTGTTTCTGAACCACGAGGTCTGTACAGTAAAGGCTCTGAAGTGTTTGCCGTGTGAGAAGCAGTTCAAATAGACTGTGTGCATGGCTGAGGCAGCGTGTGCTTGATGCTGTATCCTGATAATTCTCTTTCTGACCAGCTGCTCTGAGTGGTGCCGTGAGAGGAGTATGAAAAAAGATGATCCGCTGTGGCAACCCCTAACGGGAGCAGCGGAAAGAAGAAGAAGGAGGTGCAGTGAGAGTAACAACGCTAAAGCAGCTGTGGTATTTAGAATAGTCTGACCATTCTGTGGACCATTATATTGTTGGTTTAATTCATCGGATTGTAATTAACCTGTAATAAACAATATGAGGTTAATTTCAGTGTATTTATAAAGCTGCGTCAGGGACGTGGATGTGAAAAAGAAAGATAAACCACACAGGAACAGTAGCACTGCTTTGACGCTGGGTGCCGCCAGTCTGCAAAACCGAGCGCAGAACTTGCGTACGACTGGGTATGAGGTACCGCGGAAATGTGTGGGGCTTTACGCCAAGTTTAGGTTTTATACATCGCGATTTTAGCGTGGAAGCGTTCTTACGCACCGTTTATACATGAGGCCCCAGAAGAGGTTTGCTAGCTGAATGAGAAGGGGGGCCGACGCCAGCCCAGCGTGTGAAGTTACTAACGCGCGAGTTTTAAAACGCTTTGTGGACGCCGCGCAGCACAAGGAGCCGGATGGTGATGGAGGAATGGGGACTCGGCCTAAACAGCCCAAAACACAAAGGAGCAGGCGACATCCGGGTTTGGGCCGCTGCTCTTCTTACATAAATGACCATGACAAGTGGCCTTAACTCCCAGGTGACACTGCACTGCGTCAGCCTCCTGGAATCACTAATCGAATTGGGCACAGGTTGAGGACAAACACGACGCAAAAGCACATTAAAAAAGTAACATAAATCCTGGGGGTCCAGTTTACTGCTTCTGCTTCTTTTGGGGTCTCCACAGCAGATCATCTTGTTCCACATCTTCCTGTCCTCGTCATCCTGCTCTCTCACCACCTCCTCTTAGGCCTTCCTCTCCTCCTCTTACCCGTCGGCTCTATCCGTAGCACCCTTCTCCCAGTACACCCCTCATCTCTCCAAATCAACACCATCTCACCTTGGACTTGGTCTCCAAACCCCAGCTGACCATCTAAGGTCCTCATTTCTAATCCTGGCCATCCTCGTCACTAATTTACCAGAAGCCATTTGATAAACTTGGACATCAGTTTTCATATTCTCACCCACAAATGTGCCAAGATGAACCGCGTCGTGTTTTACGTCCAGTAACCAGATTTGCGTTTTCTGCAAATTCACCCAAGCGAGGTGACTGGTAATGTCCACTCCGCCTACGCCATACAGCAGCGTGTCACTGATGGCTTCCTTGGCGTCATTTAACTGTCAAATCTCAGGACTGCAACACACAACAACAAAGATGGGACAGTTTAGTGTCTGCAACAGTCACGCGTCACCATTTCTATTAATGATACTTCGCTGTGCCCACCCCTCCCGAGCGGTCAGCACTCAGCATCACACCAGATCACATGGCGCCCACCTGGAGATGGGGTCTCAATACATCTTCTTTGTTACTCCCGCCGTGTGGCTCAGTACGACTACAACACAGACGTGGCACTGGTGCCCCCCCCCATGATGATCTGAAGAAGAATCTCCAGTTTCTGTGAAGTAATTGACCAAAGTGGCCTGCTTCAGACTGTGGTGGGGTGGCACCCTGCCCAGGGTTTGCTCCCGTCTTGTGCCCACCCCTCCATTGGGCTCCACACTCTAAACCTCCCCCCCATCATGGCCCTGGTCAAGAGGACACGGGTTACAAAATGGCACTCTCTGGACCTGGCACTCTCTACAGTTAACAGGGCAGAGAGCAAAGGGTGAGGAGACAGTAAAACCAAAAAACACGGCAAGCTTGGCGTGTAATGTGGAGGAGTGCCACCCACACACATACAGGACAGGCGACGGTGACAACAAGCACCAAAGAGGATTTGGGGGTTTACATTCTCAGAGGAAATGAAAACCATAAATAAAAAGGTCAGACAGTAAAAAACGGCTACACATAAATCAACGCACAGAGCACTCCAACCCTAGGGGGCGCCGGTGACCCCACTTCTGACCCCACCAACCGCCCGACCAGAAAGACCAACACCGCCAAAGGGCAGGCCCTGCCCAGATCACAACCGCCAAGGCTAAATGCTGACCTCATCTAGTATTTCAGAGCAGTGGTCTCAAACTCCGCTCCTGGGGGGCCGCAGTGGCTGCAGGTTTTCATTTTTAACCCTTTCGGCCCTGGCTTTTCTGTTTTTATGGGAAAAATTATTTTGTGCGATATTCTACCTTTGGGGTGTCTAGGAAGCTCAAAAATGAAGAAACAAGAAAATGATCTCTTTTTATACAGGAGCTGCCAAATTAATGAAATTCAAAGAGGAGCAACTTACTATGTGGCGGGCACAGAGGTGTCCATTTTCACTTGTGTTTCGCAGACTGTATGCCACCACGTGGCACCCAAAGCAACTGCCACCTCTCTCTAGTCTGTGCCCGGTCCCAACGGCTGCCAACGTACCTGTGCTTTATAAAAATGGCTGCATATCTACAGTGAGTAGAGAAAAGAATCCCCCCGCCCTTTGAAATATTCCTTTTTTTTTTTTTTTTTGCTTTACATCCTTAAATGAAAACAAACACAAACTAAAATTTCTCCCCAGCTTTACTTTATAAGTTCGAAGTGAAAGACATCACAGCTACAGTTCAGGAGAATTTAAAAAAATCAAAACCAAGACCTACTGAGATTAATAAAGGACCACCCGCCCAATGTCAATGTCATTTTGTTGCCCTCCCCCTTTTGCTTTAATGCCAGCCTTGAATCTGTTGATTCTTCTCTATCAGCTTGGCACACCCAGACTGATCTCACTCAATATTTGCCCCCCACTCTTCTTTCCAGTTTAACTGTTCGGTCACATTGGGTGGTGAGCGTTGGTGGTCTGCTATCTTCAGATCTTTCCACAGATTTTCAGTGTGATTGAGGTCTGGGCTCTGACTGGCCACACCAGGACATTCAGCCACCGAGTTGTCAGTTTTGCTGTGTGCTTCGGCTCGTCGTCATGTTGAAAGGTGAACATTCTGCCCATCTTCAACTTTCTGGCAGAGGGTAGCAGGTTTTCCATTTTTCCTTCTCCCCTAACGAGAGCCCCAGGCCCCCCACGCTTTACTGTCGGTATGGTGTGTTGTGGATGGTGAGCTGCATTGGTGGACCATCTGGTGTTGAGGCCAAAGAGTTTGATTTTGGTCTCATCTGACCAGAAGACCTTTTTTCCACTTGGCATCAGAATCTTCAAGGTGCATTCTGGGAAAGCTCAAATGAACAAGTCACAATGGTGGAGGAGCGCTTGTCAAAATGTTGTCACCTGCACACCATTAATGACCACTCTGTGCCATCAAATCCTGTAACTCCTTCAGTGTGACCACTGACCTCTTGGTGGCCTCTCTTCCCAGTTTCCTCCTGGCTCTTCCATCCAGTTTGGAGGGTCTAAGTAGCACCAAACACTTCTTTATGATGGACTTTATGGAGCTCCTTGGGATTGATAAAGCCTTTGAGATGTTTTGGTCTCCGTCTCCTGCCTCATGTCTGGCCACAACTCTGTCCCTGAGATCTTTTGAAAGTGGCCTGCCACCCGTAGTCAGTGGTTTGCTGTCAGTGGCACTGCCAAGGAAGGGAATGAATGGACCAGGATGAGCTTCACTAATCACAATCACTACAATTGAGCACAGGTGGGATTAAGCCAGTAACCGCAATGGGAATGGTGGGGGGGGGGGTTAGGTTTCCTTTATTAATCTCACGATTTCTTGTTTTTTATTTTTTAGTAATTTTTCTGAACTGTAGCTGTGATGTCTTTCACTTGGATGTTAGAGATGGCACTGAGTAAGTAAAGCTGGAAAAAAATATTAGTTTGTGTGTTAAGGCTGTAAAGCAAAAAAAAAAAAAAAAAATAGGGAATATTTCAAAGCTTGGGGGGTTCTGTTCTCTCACAAAAGTGAGTCCACCCTAAGTGACAAGTGTCCAAACTGTGCCAATTAGCCATTTTCCCTCCCCAGTGTCATGTGACTCGTTCGTGTTACAAGGTCTCAGGTGTGTTAAATTTGGTGTCATTGCTCTCACACTCTCGCTCTCATACTGGTCACTGGAAGTTCAATGTGGCACCTCATGGCAAAGAACTCTCGGAGGATCTGAACAAAGAATTGTTGCTCTTCATAACGATGGCCGAGGCTACAAGAAGATGGCCAACACCCTGAAACTGAGCTGCAGCACGGTGGCCGAGACCACAAAGCAACAGGTTTAACAGGACAGGCCTCGCCATGGTGCCCGTGCTCAGTGTCATATCCAGAGGTTGTCTTTTGAAAACAGATGTACGAGTGCTGCCAGCATTGCTGCAGAGGTCAGCCTGGCAGTGCTCAGACCACATGCCCGCCGCACATGGCATCAAACTGGTCTGCATGGCTGTCATCCCAGAAGGAAGCCTCTTCTAAAGATGATGCACAAGAAAGACAAGCAGACTAAGGACATGGATGACTGGAACGGAGGAGACCGAGACCAACTTATTTGGTTCAGATGGTATCAAGTGTGTGTGGTGGCAACCAGGTGAGGAGTACAAAGACCAGTGTGTCTTACCTACAGTCAAGCACAGTGGTGGTGGGAGTGCCACGGTTTGGGGCTGCATGAGTGCTGCTGGCGCTGGGGAGCTACAGTTCATTGAGGGCACCATGAATGCCAACATGTACTGGGACATACTGAAGCAGAGCAGGATGCCCTCCCTTCGGAAACTGAACATGATAGCGACCCCAAAAACGCCTCCAAGACCACCACTGAGGGCAAAGGTGCTGGACTGGCCAGGCAGGTCTCCAGACATAAACCCTATTCAGCATCTGTGGGGCAGGTGGAGGAGCGCAGGGTCTCTAACATCTGCCAGCTCCGTGATGTCATCATGGAGGAGTGGAAGAGGATTCCAGTGCCCACCTGTGAAGCTCTAGTGAACTCCATGCCCAAGAGAGTTCAGGCCGTGCTGGAAAATAATGGTGGGCAGCCACACAGAATATTGACACTTTGGGCACAATTTGGACATTTGTCACTTAGGGGTGGACTCACTTTTGTTGCCAGCGGTTTAGACATTAATGGCTGTATGGGGGACACTGTGATACAAGTCGTACATGGACTACTGGACATTGGATCAAAGTGTCACATTGTCAGTGTTGTCCCATGAAAAGACAGAATAAAATATTTACAAAAATGTGAGGAGTGAACGGACTTGAGAGAGAGAGAGAGAGAGAGAGAGAGGTGCCAGTGATAGGCGGTCAGGGCCGAAGGGTTCATTGCTGACCACTTTTTGCTGCTAATTACCTCCTTTTTACTTTCATTTTAATTGACTTAAATGGCCCCCAAACAGAAGTGAAACGTGAAGTGAGGGAGCCGGCAGAAGACCACCTAAGTCAGGGTCTCAGACTCCAAGCAGCGAGTCTTGTCGTTCATTAGTTCTGTGGCTTGCTGCTGCGCCGGTGTAACGTTTGGTGGACCCGAGCAGATCAGCGTCCCCGAGACCCTCACCTTTCTTTGTGTTCAGATATTGCATGGTGGTCACAGTTGGCTCATTTTGTATCTCGTTATTGTTTGGCTGCTAATTAAGGAAAAAGAAACAATTGAGGGGCCGGAGTCTTCAAGATGAAGTCAATGAAAATGAATTCAAAAGAAGTGAATTAGCAGCAGAAACAGGACACTCATTAAGAAGATGGTGAGAATGAAAACCTGCAGCCACTGCGCCCCTCCAGGACTGCAGACCGAGACCCCCGTTTTAGAGGAACACTCCACCCACAAACACGAGACGCATCACTTACCCCGTGTGGTTTGTAGCCAAAAGGCAAGAAAAGTTGTGCATTTCATGCGTTTCATGCAGAAAGGAGATGAAGATTCAGATGAGAGAAGTCAATGGTGACCAGCATCAGACGACAGGAGCAAAACCTCAAGCCACACGTGACGTCACCCACTTGTACGCTCACAACGTCCCAAACGCGTGCACAGACACTACAACATCGTTAAATCAGTCGCTTCAGGAAACGGCGACCGTGAACTAACCTGGAGCGCGCTCAGACGCAAACACAAGCGCGCATTCCCGATCAAGCCCCGCCTCCCCTCCCCTCCTCAGCCACTGGCCACAAGTCCAGCCAGTGACGGCTCATCACGGCAACAGGGCCAAGTTAACGAAAGGCGAGTCGGGGCCCCAACGAGCAGAAGGTCACCTCACGGACCACCGCACTCCAGTAGTGGGTAGGAATGTGAATGGATCTACGGCTGGGGGCCTTGCACTGCAACACTCGGGCGCTCCTGAGCGCGGCCCACTTCACTTCTTGACAGCGTCTTCCGGAGGCGACTTATTAGTAAAGAAGTCTGTGTTTGGGACATTCGGAGCACCATCATCATCGTATTTTAATTATATAGCGCCTTTCACGGCCCGACCAGGGCAGGATTTTGTTCATGGACGTTTGTTGGCGGTCACCACTGACTTAAATAAAACAGGACATTAAATATTTATCTTGCTCCTCACCAAAGTCCACAGAGTAAACAACAGACGGGGGGTTGGGGTCATTTTTTGGGTGGGCTATTCCTTGAAATCCTCACAATGTGAAGTTCCTGTAATTAATATGTGAATTAAGGGGATGAAGCCAAGAAGGCCACCTGCACACAAGTCAACGTCGTTTACAGATTATCAGGACCAGACACTGGGCACACTGGGCGACCCTTCCAGTGATTTTCAGTCGTAGCCTTCGCCAGCCGGTGACACGCTCACCTCATCTGGTGACAAACCCTACTAGTCTGTGACTGGCTACGATGAAACCCACCCAAGTCGGATTCTCCCGTGAGATGGAGGGGCGGTAGAGCCAATGAATGCTCATCATCCGGTAGTACAAATGAAGAAGAGTGTGGCGGAGAGGAAGGAGCTGCTCGTCTGTCTGATGTCTCGTAACAGAAATAAAGAACGGAGACTTCCGTTCACACCGCACCCAGCGCCAGCTCCGTCAGACACAATGCCATCGGCCATCAGCACCACTGTGCTGCAAGACCAGCACTCGGCCACTGGCTGTGACCTCCACCCGTGCGATTTGACAGCAAATCTGACAAAGAGTCACGTAATGCGACATCGGCTTAGGGCGGTCTGATCGGAGGACGACCCAAGGCGACATGTAAAGGGTTAAAATGAAGGTGCCAACCCCCCTTAGGAACTTAAAACTCAACCCTGTTATGGAGCAGAAGCCAGCGAGGACGACTGCGGTCACCAAACTGGACGTACGGCTCGACAAAAGGTCACGTAATGCGACATCAGCTTATTAATAAAATGTGACAGGATGAAGTAAAACACCTCATGTGACACAAGGGACATCAAGTGGTCTGCCATCATCCTGGTATGGCATGTAAGTGACACTTCACACCCACACTCATGTCAAGGGCACAGAATGCTTTAAAAACCTTCTTGTGTTATTACTACTGTCACCGTGACAGACCTGCCACCATTTTAAAAAACACCCAGAAATCAAACGCCGAGAGCGGACCCTGCAGCCAACTCAAGGCTTGCTATACGCATTTGTTTATTTGCCCACCATCTTGTTTAGTGCCGCGCCACTTGAAGATGCAGACAATTTCACCAAAATGTCAGACGACACGGAGGTTAAATAAATCAACTAATTGAAATCAATCAATAAAATGAAAATGGCGGACGCTGAAATGAAGACGTGCAGGCCACCAAACTCGACGTGACACACAGGAGGAACTGCGTCATCCATGGTGGGTTTGGAGCCCCCAGGGAGTTCATTCTGTGAGCAGACCTGCGCCCCGGGGGGTGTGTGTGTGTGTTGGGTGCCCACCACGGATTACAGGAGAGCTCAGTGCTGCCCCTTGTGACGCCTCAGGCTGTACACTGACAGACCGATTACTGGGGGGGTCGGGCCCACCAGGGCCAACAACCCAAATAGGCCCATTTAAGATGCAGGAGGAGGCCAGACACGTAAAGGGTGGGCCGAGAACTGAACCCGGGGGTCTGTGGAGTTACGATGCAGCAGCTCAATCCACCGCACCACACGACCAGAGGGCGATTTTGAACAAAAACACAAAAATCAAAACCCTAAACTGGACACTAACTTTGAGTCACCACCTATCAACCCCCAGTGCCAGTCAGGAGCGCAGCGGACGGGGGGCATGAAGGCCCCTCCACGTGTGTTTGGCCAGTAGGCTGGCGTCACACAGATTCGTTTATCATGTGAAACGCAAACCTCATGCGACATCGTGAAGCGAGTCAAACGTCAGCCGTCACAGTGTGTGTGTGTGTGTGTGTGTGTGTCGGGGTCACGCGGCCCTTCTTCTCAGCCGTGGCGTTTATCTTCAACGATCGAAGCGGCAGCAGCAGCACAAAGCGTCACACGGCTTTGCCGAGACAAATTTCTTTTCCCTTCCGAAGAGGCGTTTTGGAAGCACAACGGAGTTCAGGCTCCTTCTTCTCAATAAAACAAAATGAGAGGCTTCAACCACATAAAGCTCACAGATGCCAAGTTGGATCAAAATGTTATAAAAGCTGCCAACGGGCACGGGCACAAAACATCGAGCTCACAGCAGTGAACAGACCCCACAGCGGAAGACGCTGGGCGCCGTACAGCAAAACGCTGCCCGACTACCATTCTTATTTCTAGGGTTAACGCATGACATGCCACCACCAGCGTGCATCAGGCCACCATACGTGTGCTGGGTGACATCCCACACGCTCCGAGGCAGGACCTTCACAGAGGTCCTCCGAACAGTCGGGTGTCACTTGTCAAACTCCTTGTGTGCGTCTGTCTGTGTGTGCGTGTGTGTGTGAGGCCTTCGTCTCTGATCATCCACTTATCAAAGAGGTCACGTGACAAATGTCACAAACTAACCAACCCCACGTGACAAATGGGACAAACTCACCAACCCCATGTGACAAACTGCTGCACTCCCACCTTCAGGCACCAGTGGGCCCCGGGTTATCAGCTGGCGGCGCTCCTTTGGACATTCGGAACCCTCACGTTTGTTGGCAGCTCTGAAAACATCCGCAGATAAAACGAAACGCAAAAAACGGCGAGCTGCTGGATCACGGGTTTCATATTAAAACGGTTTCCAGGCCGTTACTAAAACGGCGGGGGCGTACCGTTTGTCCACCTGCAGCATTTCAGAACGTCGTGGGGTTATAGTGCCGTGAAAACCCACCGCTAACAGACGACTGACCCCTCAGCAGAGATGTGCCACTTTTGCTGGGGGGGGGTCACTTAGTGCGTCACTTCCACCTTCCAGAAGGTGGGCTCAGGAAGTGGGGGATTACGAGATGCACCAGCCAGCTACGTGGGCAGCAGCCGCCCTCCCAACGTCTTACCCCCGTGTGTCTGTGTGCCACTCTGCCAGTTCAACTCTATGACACAACTGATTGAAGACGGTGACAAAGTGTGTGTTGTGGCCCATCATTTGTGACAGTCAAACTCGCTGGCTCACTCACTCACCTCATTAGGAAGTCACCGGCAAAAACAAACATCTAGGAGTTCTGCGCGCTCCTCACATCTGTGGAGGGGGCCGTCACCGAAGTCCCGTCCACCTTGTCCTGTGAGGGTACAGCCAAATGGCCGGTCACTGATGGAGACGGAGGTCACCGGCTGGAAAACGTCATCACGGAGGGGCACAAACCCATCATCACGTCTCGGTGTCCACACGGTGGGTGAACAGAACACCATGGTACTCAACCACTGGATGGGTGGGTCACGGGTGGGTTGCGAGTTGGTCGTCTAAGCCGTCCCCCCGTTTTTCAGTGAGCTCATTACTCCAAGGGGGAACCCCCACCCTCAAATCACGTTTGGGTTACCAGAAACCTGCGGACCCAAAAGGAGGACACCGAGGGTCACAGAGGAGGACACAGGAGAACGTGAAACACAGCGTGAGGCGGGCGTGACAATGACAACTTTAAAACTAATCAGACAGGTCAGCAACGGTCCCGCAAGAATCCCAAATGGAACACTTTGCCTCGTTTTCGGGGCGTCCCCCTCCGATGCGTCATTTTTGTGTGGTCCTCTTGTTAGGGTTACAGCTGGGCGACATTTTTGGATAAAAGACCACGGCACATTCGACAACACAAAACGGTGAGGTGGGCGTAGGCACGTGGCCGTGTTTCGTTTTCGATAAAACGTTGATGTAAATCATAGAGACGTTGGCGTGGGATTGCAGCCAATAGCGCGGCAGAGTCAGTGATTGACGGACATTCTCACCTCTTTAGGTGACGCATGCCTGCCTGCCGGACAGAGGACATGCCCTCCTATCGCTGGATGTCGGGTACCTCTGACCAATGGGGGGGGGGGGGGGGGATGGGGGGTGTTTGTTTGCAGCAGCTGATAGTCAATGAATTTAAAAAGGCAAAACTGGGCCGCTGGTAACCCTGGAGTGGTGGGCCGACGCCAACCTGAAGAGACCTTAAAGGGGCAACCAGGAGTCAGAAAACACAGGAGACCCTGTGAAGAATTAAAATAGCTGACGTCTTACTGCGGCTGGTCCTGGCAAGTTCTTCATCGTCATCACCACCCCGCCATCTTCTTACGGCCCCTCGGCTGCTCTCAGTCGGCGCCCGGCCAGGTTTGATCAGCCAGGTTTTTAACATGAATATCACACACACACTTCCAGTTATTCACAGCAGTGTGACAATAAAACATACGCAGCTCAGGGGGCGTCGGGGTCTTCATATAATCAGCCATTTCTTGATAATCGTTGCAGTGACAAGTCCAGCAAAAAGACCCCCAGAACGATTACAACATGGAGGCTTACGAGGAAACTCAGGCCACTTCTTCAGGCGAGCTGTAATTATTAATTACACAATTAGTACTCACGTAATTAGCAATTACATGCTGCTCGACGAAGGGGTCCGATTTTCCTTGAAAGCCTCCATGTCGTAATCTTTCTGGGGGTCATTTTGCTGAACTTCTCACTACATTCATAACGGCTGGCATGGCACAACACCCTGGCACTGCCGATTATCGTTTAAAAACACAAAATTTAAAAGGAACGCCTCAATGAAGAGAAAAAAGAACGGCACTTGCCCCCCGTAGTTGGTAACGATGGCCGAGAAAAAACAAAAACGCAATCTCGTGTTTGCACGCGGAAAGGAGAGAAAATACTTAGACGAGTGGTGACCAAAGCCATGCGACGGCATGAAAAAAGAAACCGAACCAAAACTCCCGACACTCGCGTCACGTAATCCACACGTCAGGCGTCCAGTCGTTTGTAGAAGACGCACATAAAGTTCTGCCAAACAGACGCATCCGCAAAGCAAAGGCTCATGGGAGGCACCGCCTCTGCCCTTCATTCGCAGGTCAAAGGTCAGTGCCAGGATGCTTTAGTTTTATCATTTAGCATGACTGGCACGTGGATTGGGGGACACAAACAACACGAGACTTGATTATTTTTTCAGATCGTTTGCCGTTCTGCGGCATCGGTCGCCTTTGCCCTCTGTGATGTCATAAACTTGATCCACTCCATCCCGCACGTTAACTAACCCAGGATTACGACTTCCTCTTGGCCAGAAGGCCAGACCCCCTTTGGGTGGCGTACTCCTCTCGCCGTGAAGGCCACGCGACGCCACACTTTGTTTCCTCGACAGACAAACCCAACCGACTCCGGCGTGTATCACTTGTGATCGTGTCACGTATTTCCGGCACAAACCAGCAAACTTAAAGGCGAATTTACCCACAATGCTCCACAGGACAACGTGGGCTTTAATTTGCCTGCTTAGCGAGAAAAAAGGATTTCTTCTTGTTGGCGAGTTAAGCCCACGTCACACACGACACAACGTTTTCAGTCACAGACATCACCGAGTGTTGGGGAAGTTGCTGAATGCCCCCAAGACCACCTAATCGTTTGGTCTTAAGTCGTAGAGGTGGGCCGAGTGTGTACGAGAGCTCAGCCTGAAGACCGAGCAATAAGGGTGTTCTGGACCCCCCAAAAAAAAAAAAAAAAAAAACACAGAAGAGGGGCTTGTCTGCCTGATGCCCTTTGTGTTAATTACTACGACAGAAATGAACAAGGGGCAAAGATGGCATCTGAGCTCGCCACAGCGGTGAACCCCACAGACACCATTACGTTAGTGGCCGATACTGAAAACTGAAAGTCGCAGCAATTTCTAGTTGTGCAAACAGACATCCTCAGCGACCGCCGTCACCAAGTTTGACATCCCCTCCAGCCGCGTCACGTGACGCTGGCATCACTCCACAGAACCGCCAACAGCATTAAAACGTGTACGGAAACGAGCGTAAACCGTTTAGCCTCCCAAACTGAGCTTCACACGGTTTAAAAACGGACTGGCGGCACATTTCAGAACCACACGCATTATTTTAGGCTGGCACGGCCACAAAGCTGCGCTGTATACTTGGCACAAAAAAGGGCACAGGTACATCAAGTGGATCACATTAAAGGGCGCAGGCCACTCTTTGGATTTCAAATCTGGAGGAAAGTGAACTCAGGTGATTCTCAGGACAGATGCAGGGACGATGCCAAGTGGGAGAGGGGCTAAAAAAAACAAACCAGCTGGCACCCGTCATCTGAAAAAGAAGAAAAAAAAAAAAAAAACACACACACACCTCCCAAGACGGTGGCACCGGGCTCAGCGGAGAGGTCAAGGCAGCTTACCTTTACAGCGTCTGAGCCGAGCCCCCGGCCCGCACCTCCACGTTGAAGGCTCAAGTCCCTCGTCTCTTGGAATTACAGAAGGCAAACAATCGCGTGCACCACATTTAAAAACCAAGCGGGGCTCGGGCCGTGTGACAGCGGCGTCATTTACTTTGCTCTGAAGTGACAAACACAAGTTAATACAGCCAGCGCGGCCCAGGCCAGGACTCCATGCGATTAAGTGGGCACAAGCCTCACCCCCCCACTCGCTCACCTGTTGGCACCGACTGTGCCCCCCACCCCAAAGCACTGCACATCCCTAAGCTGTAAGAAGAGGACAATACATTGGAGGGTTGCACTCACCGCTGACGTCCATCCAGCCTCTTTGTGAAGCACCTATTTCAATCACAACAAACAGAAACGTGTAACTCGTTTTAGAAGGGAAAAGCAAAGTGCGGTCACGCCGAGGGGGCCGTGAACAGTCTGACCACCACCACCACCTCGGGGCGCCTGCTGACCGCCGACAAGTCCATTTGCAGACCCCCCCCCCCCCATCCCACCCAAGTGTGCGGTCTTACTGCTTATGGATGGCCGGGCCCAGCTTGGAGCAAACAAGCAAGATGTGTGTGTGGACAATCCAGCCAGCCAGCCTGCCGATACCCACCTGGCATACGGCACTTTAAGGCGAGTCCGGGGTCGCTTGAGCCTGCCCTGGCAGTACTATGGCACAAGTCAGGGAACAGCCACTTTTCACATGCCAACCCAGTGTGCATCCTCTTGAACCCGGGCACCTGTGCCAGTCAACCGAAAGACGGCCTTAAAACGCAGCAAGATCTAAAAATCAATACCAGCTTCGGAGTCTCATCATGGGGGCGTACCTGGTACACAGCAGCATGGGCGAATGTGAGAGTGGAGAATGTCACTGCGTGGGCAAATTAATGATAGACGCATCATCAAGTGGCCCGTTTGTGGCTTACCTAGGCAGTGGTGCCCATTCTTTCCTCAGTGCCATCCAACGTGAGAGTCCACTGACAGATCTCACGACAAGTGGTGGGCAGGGTCGAGCATCCATGCGCTGGGGACAACTAGGACACACGGATGCCACCCCCACCTGTGCGCCATGCCCGTACTACCACTCCCCTGCCTCACCGCGCAGTGCCCTCCCGGGGAGGGGGGGGGGGACTGACAGAGGAGGGTCCAGGCGATACTTCGACTCTGCTTGGTCACTTCTTCGGCATTTCCCGGGCGAGCTCGGTTTTTTTTTTTTTTTCCCACAAGACACCGCTATACTGGAGCAGCCTGTGCGGCTAGCAGCACCGAAGCTGTCGCCGAGCGTTTTGACGCCAAGCGCGAGCCCCCCGACGGCCGGGGGGCGAGGGGCGTGACTCACGCGCGATGTATTTGTGCTTTTTTCGGAGCAGCCGGGCCGGCACAAAGCGAGTGAGCCGCCCGCTCGAGTGCCGCACACGCGTGCTGCCCCCGGACTCCAAACCAACCCCCCCCCCCCCGCCTCCGCTTCTCTCTCTCTCTCTCCCTCCCTCCCTCCATACGCAGCGCCACTAATGTGTGCATCTCTCTCTCTCTCTCGCGCTCGCTCGCTTTTTACCTTTCGTTTCCTGGTTTCTGCGGTCCCGCTCCACACAAAGCACTGGTAAATGACTTTGAGGTTCTGTCTCCAGTTCTCCACCTTAAAGCTGTTCACATGGGAGCACCCGGCCGGACTCATGACAGAAACAACATCCAGTCGAGTGGAATGAGGAGCCTTTTCCTTTTTCTAAATAATACAACGCAAGAGCGAAGGGTCTGCGCTTTCTTTCTTGAGAGCCTTTCCAATTTGGGGGGGGAGGGAAAGGGTCCAACCAGTGGAAATCCACGCTTGCAACGCTGCGCGACGACTCCTTTTCCAAATCCGTCTTATTAATTTCTCTGTCTCTTTAAATATCGCCTTCTGTCTCGCGCAGCTCTCGCTCTCTTCCCCACTCAATCCCCAGTTCTTTTAATGGTCGGCAATGGAATTCAACAGAACACCGCGAGCTTTGCAGTGCCCGTCCACCCGCTGCGCCGGTTGGTCGTGAGCAGCGGTTGAAGCTCCTGATTGGCTCGGGACGATGTCGTTTTCCTGTGAGCTCACGCCCAGTGCGGCATTACGCAAACGCTCATTGGTCGCTGCCGTGTCATTTTCCATTTTGAAAAAAAAAAAGAAGACATTTCCTCTCCGTCGGGTCCGGTGATTGGCTCCGAGTCGGAGGTGAACAAGGGCCGTAAATCGACCGCAGTGTCACTCAACGCGACTCGGACTCGCTGCTGTTTTGCGAGCGGCTGCGTCGCGCCACTTGCTAGCAAAAAAAAAAAAAAAAAAAAAGGCGGCGGGCCTCCTTTAAACGTTCGGGTTCTGACGCCGAGTCGTAGGGCAGGCCGCACCCTGTGATTGGCGGCTCGCAGCCTCGCTCTTTGCTCGGCTGTGGGTTCGGAGAGAGGGCGGGTCGTGTTGGCGGCGTGGTTTCCGTCTGGCCTGGTGCGTACCCACTCACACGAGACTGGCACCGGCTGGCCAAAACAAAGAGGGCACTCGTTCCAAGAAAGGTGCTTCGGTGAGCCCCTCGTGCCAAAAGAGGCCGGAAGTGAAGTGAAGGCAGTCCCAGGATTGTTTGCGGCCACGCAGCATCGCGGGCCCCGCGCTTCACAAAGTGGAGACGTCGTCGTTGTCCTCGCCGGACGCCCCATTCACGCGCTCGCGCCCCATTGTTCCGCTTTTTGTGTGAAATTTCAGGTTCTTGTTTGTAAAAGGCCTACTGGCAGGTAGATGGCCGCCGGCTGTGGCGGCTAAACGTTTGCATTGGGGCTCCGCTGTTGATCGGATTGATGTTGGCGGCACATCAGACAGCTGGAATAAACGGGAAAACTGCCATTAAGGTTTAGAGGCAAGATGAGGCCTGGTGGGACCAAATTGTGACGGCTGCCACCTGCATATGGCGAAAGAAAAAGTTAGGACGCTCATAAGAAACGTGAGGAGGTAGACCAGCGTACATAATAAAGTAAAGTGGGGTCGGGGATTTAAAAAATGGGTGAGAGTCCTCGGCTGTAATAGAATGTGTCATTTGTCACCCTCTGGTGACATAGAGTCCATAGAAGGCTATGAAAGGAGCTAAAAATCGCCTCCTATTCGTAATCTTGGACCTTCAAATTGTTTGAAAGGACAAGCCTGCATGTGGAGATTTGTCATTTGTAACCTTGAGGGTTTGGCTCTTGGGAGGGCGAGGGCCACCAGTGAAGAATCAGACATCAAAACGTCTAACCCTAAGCCCTCGGGGATTAACACAGTGTACCAGACATTGAGCAGCCACCTCCCACCAGCATGAAACGACACCCGACTTGTTTAGATTTGACATTTGTCACCTTCGGGGTTTGGCTCTTGGGAGGGCGAGGACCAGCAGTGAAGAATCAGATATCAACGCGCTGACCAGCCACCTCCCACCAGCATGAAACGACACCCCACATGCCAATGTTGCTGCAATCCATTTTTCCAGGTGTTGTGACCCGTTGTAACCCATTGGCAGGTGAACCCCTGGGGTCGTTTGATGCCCAACTTCAAGTCCCTCTAATTGTTTCCTGCTGAAGACATCTTCTCGAATTACTCTTTGTCATAACCGTGTCATTTTCTGCACAAAAATGGCCTACAAATGAGGGTCTAGAGGGCCAAAGACGGGGGGGGGGGGCGCGGGGCCCGGGGCACCCCACCCCACCCCACCCCAATAAAGTGTGACATCAAGACGAGTCCAACGCTATGTCATTTATGGGTTTTTCTCATTCTGGTGGGTCGGGAGGCACTGTTCCCTAGTCACACCGATGTCACCTGCACCTCTCTTGTCACCTGCGGCTTGTCGCTCCTCACGTTGGTCAGACGCGAGCCCCCCATCTGAAGCCATGCTGGCGTCTCCTTGAGGCTCCTCTTCTTCATTTTCCTCCCTGACACAGCTAAGGATTATCCGACTTGACAAGGTGTTCACATGCTGTGAGGTGGCAGCGTCCTTGGCGCTGAGAGACCGTGAGACGTCCGCGCCAGGCGATGATAGCCGAAGTGATTACACACATCGTTCTTATGAACGCAATTCAAATGTTAAACGGTCACTTTTTGTTTATGATTTCCCATTTAAGTGGCACTCTTGAGTTGGCTGCAGCTGTCTATGATGCCAGTCGCCCACGTTCTGACGTTAGGACAATATTGAGTAGAGCAGGCCGTTCAGCTCGCCAGCCCTTATATCCTCGTCTCGCCACATTTTCTTCACCGACTGTCCTGGTGAGGGTCACGGTGGCAGCAGGCCACGCCGGTCAGGCCACACGTCCCTGTCCCCAGCTTTGTTTCCTCTGGCATGTCCTGGGGTCTCCAGCCACTGGTGTGGCTCTAGGGGGGCATCCTTACGACGTGCCCAAACCACCTCGGCCGGCTCCTCTCGACTCTCCGGTGAGGATCTCCTGAATCGCTGAGCTTCTCACCCGGTCAGCCTCATTTCTGCCACTTGGACTCCTCCTTGGTGTGACTTCCCACAGCAAGGACAGGGCCAAAGAGTGACCAGTAGACCCAGAGTCTCGTCCTTAGGCACCATGGGCAGGTACCATGCCCGCAGAACAGCTGGCACCACTCAAGTCCGCTCGTCACTCTCACGCTCCCTCCTTCATCACTTGTGAAGAAGATCCCGAGACACCTGAAACGCGCTCTTCGGCTAAAGAGCCAAGACCTCCGACTTGGAGGTGCCACAGTGCATCGCTCGAGTGTGTGCCAAAGGTGACATTCAGATGGGGCAGAGGACACAGTGCCACCCCAGCTGGACCCCCCACCTTGATTTCCTGTCCACGAAGACTTGGCATTAAGTTGAATGTGGTCACCACAGGGGTCTTGTTACAACTCCAGTCCCAGTCTCCAAAGTAACATCCAGTCGATGTCATTATATAGCGCCTTCCAAAAGTCCTTAGACCTGTCACTTTGTCACATGTTGATAGGTTGCCACCTTGTGCTAAGATCATTTCACTTTCATTTTTTTTTTCCCCAAATCGAGCACTGCTCATCCTTCCATCTCCCAGACCTGCAGCACTCTGCTGCCCAACCCAGAGTGACAAAGTGACAACAGGTATTTAGGTGACATTTGTAAATTTATAAAAAATAAAAAAGTCAACATCCCACAGACATGTGTCCTCCGAGTCTTTACTTTGGCTGACATGTTTGGAGTCAACCTGTGGTCATTCACTTGATTGGACCTCCTTAGACACACACCTGTCTATAGGGGGTCCGCAGTCGTGCCAATCCAGGCCTGGCCTGCTGAGACGCGATTGTGTCGAGGGTCACACAATGCCCTCCAGAACATCCACAGCTCGTCCTTCAACTGGCCAATCACAGCAGAAAGGACCTTAGAGGAGGAGAGGTGACCGAGAACCCGAGGGTCTCTCCGCCCGAGCGCCAGATGACCCACATGGAGACGAGAGAAACTTCCAGAAGGACAACCACCAGCGTAACATTAGCACCGCGCTGGGCTTCACGAGAGTGGCACCGACTGGGAGCCTCTCGTCCGTAAAAAGACCCCTGAAAGCCCACTAGGAGTTTGCAGTAAGGCACCTACAGGGCTCTCGTCATGCCTGGAGGAGAGCGGGCACCACTCGCCCACCCTGCAGTACCAGGCCAACAGTGGAGGTGCTGGCAGCATCAAGGACTGGGAGAGCAGCTGGACGGAGCGGAGCACAGTGGTGTCCTCAATGAGGGGCTGCTGCGGACCTCAGACTGGGCCGAAGGGTCACAGTGACAACTCTGGGGGTGTCTGGAGGGACCTGAGAGGCTCTGCAGAGAAGTCCAGCTGGGTGAGGCTTGTGGCGTTGGAGCCAAGGAGGTGCCAGGCTGGAATGGCTGCCGGGGGGCGTGCTGGCTAACGGCTCCGAGGACTCGGGTTAGCTGCTGATTTTTAAGGACTTGACAGACGTCACCTAAACTGCCGTTGTCACTTTGGCTTTGGGGGGTGTTGAGTGTCACTTGATGAGGAAAAAAACAGAATCTCAAAGGTGGCAAAGGGGCACAGAGTGACAGCACTATATATGCTACTGTGACACACTAGCCGGGTGCTCGGGTTCAAATCTAATGCTGAGTCGTTGCCTATGTGAATTCTGCATGTTCTCCCTGGGCTTGGCCCCCCCCATTTGTGACAGACTGGCACCCTGCCCAGCGAATGCTTCCTGCTTTGTGCCCGATGATGCCCCGATTGGCCCCAGCAGCCCGGAGTGACTGACCGTGTCTGAGAATGCTTTGGGTTTGATGCGCGTTACCAGCCCACCAGGGGGCATTCAAATGCATGTCACAACAAACCATCAGACACCCAAACAGCGACTCAAAAAGATGAAGGAATAAAACCACGGAGTTCAATCAAAGAGGATGATGAAGGGCGAAGGGCGGGGCGTCAGGAGCCCAGTGGCGGCTTCTGAATACACCGTGGAGGGTGGAGCCACCGGCCAGCAGCGCCCCCTGAGCAGAACTGTTCGTGATGGCATCCAAGCTCGCCATCGTCCTCTCATATGCAGCACCCACTGTGACCAAGGTCAGTCCTGTCATGGAGCTGCTTGTCCAGGAGACCACCATGTAGAACAACCTGTGGGCATCTCCAGCAGCCCCGAGTCTCCTCAGGGGCTCCACCTTACCCAGCACCACTGTGTTGTCAGACCAGTCCGGTTTGCTGTTCATAGGTGGGCCCCCCGGGGACCCCAGCCCCTATGTGCGGGACATCTGCCAACCTGCCCAGGGGTTTCTGTTGGGACTCCACTTTCAATCCAAATTCCAAAAATGCAGGCAGTGTGGCACACTGGTTAAGGCTTTGGACTTCAAACCCTGAGGCTGTGGGTTCAAATCCCACTACTGACACCAATGTGCCCCGAGAAAGTCACCTGACCTGCCTGTCCTCCAATTGGAAAGCCAAAAGGAATTAAAGCAACTGCATCATCATCATCATCAATGTTGTAAGTTGCCTTGGATAAAGTGAACGTAAAGAGAGGTGTGGCCATTTAAGTGTCATTGTCAACTCTGAGGTGGCCTCATGTGTGACCGAGCCCTGGAGTGGACTGTCAAGGTTAGGGCTGGCTCTGTGGGGGTCCAGGATGGCCAAATGGATTGGACTCCATGACACCAGGGCCTGAGGGGCTGCAATGTGGACCTCAGCCCCCTTCACTGGGACCATCATGAATGTCAAACAACTGAAGATCTGATGTAGCGCCTTTCATGTGCACAGGACTGAAGACAGGCACCCTGATATCTATCTATTATATAGCGCCTCTCACATCGTGACTTACACGTCTCTCTATCTATCTATCATATAGCGCCTTTCACCGGTTCACTATCGCCATGCACATTAATAATGTACGGTGGTCCCACCACTCATTAGCCTTTTGGATTAGTAGACTTTGGAGCTTTGCTGCAGGGATTCACCTCCATTCACCCTCAGGAATGCCAGGTGCCAATGCCAGCCTGGACCCTAAGATGTCTCTGTCTGCTGTAGCATCGAGATTTCCACTCACTGGAATGAAAGGGCTTCGTCCGAACTGTGACAAGTGTCCCAGATGGCTCTTCCTCCTCTCATTCCTCCTCCTCTACCAAACTTTCCAGCTGGCAGCATGCATTCAGGCAGATAACGTTCAGCTGGCATCTGCCAAGCTCAAACTCATCCATCAGGCTTCCAGATGGTAAAGCTTGACTCATCACTCCGGAGGACGGGCAACCCCTGTGCCCAATGGCCGTGAGCTTCACAGCACTCCAGTCGACACCTGGCATTGTGTGTGGTGATCTCAAGTCGACCAGGGCAGCAATGTGACAAATGACTTCCATGAAAGGTACCATCAAGTGACAGTGCCACACTGGACATCACATAGCTTGAGTGTGACCCACTGTGTGAAGTGCAGGGCACCATTAATGGGACTGGGCACAGACTTCAGGCCACGTGGTCTGTCTGACTGTTAATCTGTTATATAGCGCCTTTCACATCATTGTGTTCTTCACTCGCTCTTTCCGCCTGTTCGTTTGTGTCCCTGCTGTCAGTGCTGAGTGTCGCATGTCGTGTTCTTCCCTCGCCATCGAGGGGTCTTTGGTCAGCTGACTTTCTATCACCATGGCGCCGGTCACCTAACGCATTGTCGTCTGCCCAGTCTGTCCCATCCAGCACCGCTGCCACCACTCTAATCCTCCCTGGCACTTTCAGTGCCACTCCGGTCACCTTTTCAGAGTCGTGTCCATGGCCTCCCCTCCCCTTCCCCCAAGTGCCACCTCGGGAGGGTCTCACAGTCCAAGTTCCGTTCTCCAGGATTCTGTGAGCCAATCCAAGCGAGGCTCCTTCCTGTGGCACTGCCAGCAGACGAGGAGCTACTCTGCCAGTCAGTCACCATCTGCCACACCCCCTCATTTACACTCCGTCTCAGGCCACGCCCCTCTGATAGGGCCATGTGGCCCCAGTGTACGGACACCATTTTCACGCAGGTGTGTCACACTTTGTTCTGATGGCACGTGGCAGTCACAGCTGAGCGTCAGCCAGAGTTAGGGGGTCGACTGCGACCAAGAGACATGATGAGAGAGTCGGTGACCAGAAAATGTCACATGGCCAAAGCCACAACACGAGGAGAGAATCAAAGAATAAAAAGAAGAAGAAGTCGCAACGGGAGACCGGAGAGCGTTAAGCTGCGCGATGGCGCGAGAGTTTCATTTAGTGGTCGTTGATCCGTAAACTCGGACGAGCAGGGAGTGGACGGTGGTGACCTTTATGCCACTGCGGTTGTGACGTCACGCTGTTGTGGTCAGTGCTCTTCATTAATTTTTGTTTGCACTTTCCTGAGGACTTTTGGGGACGTCTTGGTGGCAGTTGTGGCCTTTCGGAGGTCGAGGAATTTGATTCACGGGTTTCTTTCACCCCCATCTTGGTTTCGTTGAAATGTTTAGCGTCTTATTGCGGCGCCGTTTTCAGTGCTGACAGACGGTGCCAATTTGTGACTTTGGCATTGGCTGTCGCCGAGGCAGCCTCCCAGAATTCCCCATTAGTGCACTCGTGTGACATCATCAGTGCCACCATTTACTACAGTCGTTTATGTGCTGTCAGAATGAAACTAAAAAAGTTGACGTGCGCTTCTCGACATCTTCTGACTTCCTTTCCGGCGCTCGTCTGCCGTTCCCGGGTGTGGCACTGGCCCCGGCGTCGCTCTGCTTTGGAAGGACACACACACACGGCTGCCCGTCCTGGTGGCCCCGCATGACAAGGAGTGCCCGCAATGAGGACAAAATGGCACCATGGGGGAGGGGGGGCGTATTTCAAAAATACCAAAAAAAAATAATAATCTGACCCCGGCATTCCGAGACCTACACACCCCAGAAGGGTCCCACCAAATGGCGCGTGATGCCAACATGCCGCCTTCTCCTGTCGTCCCTGAGCTCTCCGACCACAGGGGGTCCAATCGGCTGGAACGTTCATCTCCTGTGAAGTGAAATTCAGTCGCCTGCTCAACAAAACGTCCAGCACACGAAATGAAAGTCGAGGTCACCCAGCGGGCAGTCCTGACGTCCGCTTTTAAACGAAACGACTCCGCCACCTCCACGTGCCACTTGTTTCTACGCTGCGTGCGTCACCCACACGTCTGAGCGGGACGTCTCCATGGAGAACGGAGAGAACAAAGTCTGTGATGTAAAAGAAGTCGATGGCGAAAAAAAAGAAAGAAACCTCGCGGGCTTGGCATGACACTCCGTGGAAAGTCAACCTTCCTGGAATTCGCCCAGCAAACGGGCAGAGGTTCCTGCCAACAACATTCTGGCCACTCTCAAATGAAGTCGGTCGGTCAGTGAGACTCACGTGTCACTCGCCATCCTGCTCGTGGAGGCGTCACGTCGCACATCGACGCACAAACGTGAAGCTCACCTGGCGCCCCCCCCCCACCATCACTCAGACTCGAGCCCCACGACCCCAGAGTGTGACGTGTCCCTCGTCAATCTCGTCTCGTGTTTCTGCTCCTTCCCCGGGGTCTCTGGCTCCTCGTAGCTCCGCGGCTTGGCCAAGCGCCACTTCAATCCGAAACACGCGTTCTGATGGGGGGGGGGGGGGGGGTAAAAACACCAAAATATCAGCGCACGGTGGGCTACCTGGCAGGTCACCTGAACAGATGTGGGGCGCGAGTGAGCGAGTGAGCGAGAGGTCTGAGCCCTTGGCACCCCACTCACCGGTCACCAGACCTCAACGTCGAGAACCTCCAAGTGGCCGACACCCCCATGACGTCACTCTGGGCGGTGGGGGGGGGCCGCTCTGGCGCCTTTGTTTCTAATTGTGTGTCCTGATTCCGCTTTCTAGAATGACCAGCAGGTCTCTGCCAGTCGGCAGTTTAAATGAACTTCGCTTTTTCATTTTCTTGTCGATTTCTGTCCTTACTTGTACGTCTAACTTTCTTCCATTTCAGTTCAAAAAAACAAAAGGCGATGAGATTGAGGAAGACTCTCAGCTCTTTTCAGTTTGTAAATTCGGTCTGTGATTTCCCTCTGCCACTTACCGCTTTATTTCTCTATATTTTTATGTCTATTTTAATTTTTTAAACTACAGAATGACGTCAGTTGCTTCACTAAAATATTTCAATGTTGCTACAACAACAAAGTGCGATTAAAAGAGAGAGAGGGAGCGAGAGGGGCGTGCACACCGCGCGCCTGCGCACACGACGACAGGAACCGGAAGTGCCCTTTGGCGCTCACGGCCCTTCACGTGACATGGCTTCAGTCAGCTGGGCGCCCCACTCGGCGCCGGAGCCGCCATTCACGGCGTGGATGTCACTGAGCGAAGAGGCTTTCAGCTGCCTCCCCACGGCCGTCCCCGTCATCCACAGGTCTGCACGCCGCTTTGCCCTCGCACTGCATGCGTTTGGCGGCCCCGCTGACTGCCTGCCCGCATGCATGGAGGGCGGGGCCCGAGTGAGCCTTGACCGGCCGGCCGTGCAGCACGGCGCTCCTTCAGTTCTAGTAAGTCACGTAAGGCAAAGACAGGGACGATCGTGGGCGGCACGCTGACATGGCGCTCGCAGACACACAGCGCCAATGAAGGGCTGCCGGGTCCGGAGCTTGCACCGGCATGGCGTGACGAGAACAACCGCGTGTGAGCACAGGGCCAGCGGGCAGGCATTCGAGCCGAGTCTGCTGGGGCCACACCGCCGTCCTCCTCCTCCTCGAGGCCCGCCCGCCTCCCTCCTTCTGTGTCGTTCAAGCGCGCAATGAAAATGGCAGGAAGGAGTCGCGCCGAGCAGCGGCCCACGTGCGTGCAGGCGACGGGCCTGTGACGACAGCGCCCCCGTGTGGTTGTTTGTCTCTCGAGCGACGTGAGCCGCAGTGTCGCTTCTTTTCACTGCTCTCACTTCAGTTATCCTTGTGGCGTTAAACAAAGATAGATACTTTATTAATCCCAAGGGGAAATTCACATAATCCAGCAGCAGTATACTGATACAAAAAACAATATTAAATTAAAGAGTGATAACAATGCAGGTATAACAGACAATAACTTTGTATAATGGTCGCCGAGTCGCATAGTGTGGGGTCCCCTCAGTCTGTCAGTGGAGCAGGATGGTGACAGCAGTCTGTCGCTGAAGCTGCTCCTCTGTCTGGAGATGATCCTGTTCAGTGGATTCTCCATGATTGACAGGAGTCTGCTCAGTGCCCGTCGCTCTGCCACGGATGTCAAACTGTCCAGCTCCGTGCCTACAATAGAGCCTCCCTTCCTCACCAGTTTGTCCCTCTTCTTTATGCTGCCTCCCCAGCACACCACCTCGTGGAAGAGGGCGCTCGCCACCACCGTCTGATAGACCATCTGCAGCATCTTATTGCAGATGTTGAAGGACGCCAGCCTTCTAATGAAGTATAGTCGGAAGTAGAGAAGGCGGAGATCAGCATATTAACACTCCACCTGCCCTGAACAGGACCCCCGCCCCTGGGTGGGCACACTGACATTGTTCAGAGCCAGCCAGTCGACCTGACCTGCATGTGTGTGGGAAGCACTGGAGAAAACCCACCACTGACTTGAGAGGAGCGGCGCTGGATGGGGACCCCACATTGGGCCAAGTCACCAACACCCCCAGTGGCTCTCGTGTCCATTCTGTAGGCTCTTCGGGGCTTCATTGTGTCACACATCAGACTTTTTCTGACAAATTCTAAAACACACGAGCTGCATTTGTGACAGATAAGATGATGATAATAAAGAAGTGAGCCCCCCCTGCCCAGTGTGCTGTGTGTTTGGAGCCCCCTGCCCATGTCTGTCACTAACTCGCTAACCTAAGCTTCTGTATCTGCACCTCAGCTCAGCAGATTCGAGTTTTTAAAATCAGCATGAAGTCAAAGAGGACGTCACACTTGTGCTGTGTGAGGTGACACAAGGGGGCGGCCGGCATGGGGAGGGACATCAGCTTGACGTAATCATTTGGGCATCCCAGAAATACGAAGGTGTGTCGTCTCAGTGCAGCGAGGTGACAGAAATGACACGACTTGTCTGAAGTCCACCAACAGTGGCGGCTGCTCTGCCTGACTGGAGGTTTGTTTGTGTCTGCTGATGGCAAAAGGGACCGGTGGGCTTGACGCGCTCTGAGCTGCCAGCCTTTGTTTGTAAAGCTCCTGTCATAGGCTCGTCACACAGACGGCACAGCGACATCGGGACACTGGGGCTTATTTTATGGAGAGCAGCGCAGACTAAGGGGGTCCAGACGAGAGTGAGTCAGGGGCCCCCTAAAGCTGTGGGCATCTGCACCCGCCAGTCGTGACCAAAAACCCATTGAAACCCGCACCCTTCAGATCCTCGAGTCTTGTCAGAGCTTAAAAGGCGAGGCAGGCAGACATGGGAGAAGCTGAGGGGAGACGGGAAAGGCACGACATTGTGTACCAGGTAGGGAGAAAACTGAAAGGCACTATATAATAGATAGACCACTGTGAAAGGCACTATACTGTGTATCAGATGGGTAGGTAGGTGAAGGGCGCTATATAATAGATATGAGAGCTACCATCTACCAGATGTGAAAGGCGCTATATAATAGATACAGAGGTAGATCACTGTATGATATAAAGACGTGAAAGTCAATAGGTAGATAACGGAGAGGCTCCATATAAAAGACAGATGTGAAAGGCGCTATATTCTGGGTAGAAAGGTAGGTAACTGAAGGGTACCTGTGTTTTCTTCTTTTTTCTGAGCTCGTTTCCCAGTTGCTATTTATTTATTTATGTATTTCAGGTTCGCTCAGTCCCTCTGTAGTCGATGTGAAAGACGCCATATAGCAGATCTATGTGAATACACACAACAGATGGGTAGCTAGCTAAAAGGCACTATATACAGTAACAGACGGAGTCACATGCATGGTGCCATATATCCGGTACAGTTGTGTGAAAAAGTAAGTGCACCCCATGAAGCGTCTTCTTTCTTTCATGTTCTACCATCTCAAGACGTGATCCTCACTTAAAGGATCTCGGCCAATGAAGGCGATGTAATCTGATGGGCATCAGGCCACAGTTACGTTTTGTGCTCCGCGGTGTCACTGAACTAAAGGTAAACGTCACCAGTGAAGAAGGCGTGTGCAGCCCGACGAGGGCCACCGTAGTCATGAGAAGTCGCCAGAGAGGCCCTCGCCTCTCCTTTACGGCACATGCAGTCCGACGTGTAGTTTGGTTCGCCCTTCATCACTGACGTGTGTGTTAGCAGAGGATCTCTGAAGTCTGAGAAGGGAAGGGAGCCATTTCACTGTCCAGCAGGCCATCTGCAAGTGCAGGAGATCTCAAACAACGGCCGACTTCTCCAGGCCTGGCTGTCCCAACAAGTTCAGGCCGAGTGCAGGGTGCTGAGATGCTGACCAAGTCTCAGGAGGCCCAGAATTTCATCATAGTCATCTCCTGCCCCTGGTGACATCACCGCGCACAAGTCTACCTTTAGACGTTCAGCCTATATGGAGGAAACAAGAAAGAACACGAGGGCATGATGAACGTTTGGCCCGGGACACAGCACAAAGAGCAGGAGGACCTCTGAAAGAGAAGAGCCACAAATGGAGTAGTTTGACCAGAGGAACCTGTAAAGCAAGGTGGTGGGAATGTTGAGGTTTGGGGCTGCCGTTGGGTCACAGCCTGGTCAGCTCGCCACCATGAAGGAAATGCGAGACCACCTGTCAGACGACTGAAGTTCACCTGAAAGTGGACCTTGCAACATGACCGTGACCCTAAACACACCAGCAAGTCCACCAAGGAATGGCTGAAAAGAAAGAAATGGAAGGTTCTGGAATATGGCAAGTCAATGGCGGGGGGATTTGAAACGGGCTGAGCACACGAGACCCCCTCAAACGCCACTCCATGTCAGAGGCTGCTGGACAATTCTGGGAAACGCCAACGTGGGGCTCAATGCCAACTACTAGAGTCAAAGGGGGCTTACACGGCAGTGGTGCATCCGGTTGTTTGTTTTGTTGAATAAATTATTGCAAAGTCAAATTTTCACTCTTTTTCCCCAAATTTTATTCTCTTTATTTAAAGATACGATTTAAATGAAGTGCAAACCTTGAAATGGTCACAGACGTGAACAGAAGAAAAAAACATTTCGTGGGGGTACTTACTTTTGCACACGACTAGATATTTAAGACACACAAGCAGATGTTAAAGACGCCATAAAGCAGAGTGACAGGCCGATGTCCATGTATGGCGCTATATCGTAGGTTAGGAGCCCGCACTGATACAACGCAGTGCCGCACCCACCACACGACCAACCACCTTGGGATCCCAAATTAGGACCCGAGTGCAGCCGTACAACGAGTGACACCTCAGCGCCACATTAGCTCAAAACGAATGGAGCAGTGGCCTTGGTAGACTTGAAATTACTATGGAATTGGTAGACCAGTGTGGAAGGCGCTATATACTAGACGGATATATGTGAAAGGCGCTATATAATAGTAATAATCCCTGAAGGCCAGTTAAAGGGACGCGGTGCCAGGACCCTCCGCTGGGCTGTACTTTCCCTATAAAGGATATCGCCGTCGGAGTGCTGTAAAAAGCGGGGACACTGAAGTCGCATGGATTTGAATAGCGAGGCGCTCCTCCATTGCAGTGACCCCGGCTCAGTGCGACTCTTTTCTTAAGCGTTTTCGTCAGCCAATCCACCTTGACGTCTCATTTTGACTGACTGCTGTGGTTTTGCTAAAAATGCCCGAAAAAATAAACAGCCGTGCTGAATGGCTAAGGAGCCGGGAAGCTTCACCAATCATTGAACGAACTGCTTGTGAGCCCCCGCCTTGTCCGATAGCTCTCAACAAATCAGAATTGAGCGCCTTGCGGCTGCACTCAATACGCTGCTTGTCGGGTTGTTCCGCTTTCTTGTTATCGCTCTCTATCTTGTAGTTAACATTTTTAGTTTATTTCCCTATGACCGTGTAACAGTGCCGGGCAAGTCGGCGTTGACACTGCGGCTGATTCGTTCTTGTTGGGCGTTACAAATTGATGAAATTACGAGTCGTAGACTCGAATGTATAAAGCGGTGGCGCCGTATTGAGACAAACACGCCTCCACGACTAAAGCGAGCATGCGCAAGTGACGTCACCGAAGCACTGTGTCCGTTGAGTGAAAGGGCTCGGGCAGCAGGTTCCCTCCCCGCTCTTCTGTTCCGGGGTGACACCGAGGCATGCTCGTTCACCAGTCCAGGTGAGTGTCCGCCATGGGTGCGCGTGTGTGTCTAGTGAGCTGACCGTTTGAAGAGTGGCCACCCCCCACCACTGAGGAGGACGCACAGACTCTGGCCAGTAAAGGGGCCAACCGCTTCGGGATCGAGTGCTGCCCGCTTGCAAGCCCGTCTCAGGCCCCGACGTCTGCGGGGCGGCGGCTGCTTCACATTTTGCTGTCCGTGTCAGGCTGAAGGGCAGGAGCCGCGTCCTTGACGGTCCGCCTGCGGTGTCGTCGTTTACGCTTTTAATCCGTGCGTTTCGGGGATGATGGCCGACGTGATTTGAAGATTAGACGTGCGAGTGGAGGAACGCGGGGGTAATGCGAAACTTTACGGGGACGACTCGGAGCGAAGGCGGCGCGTTTGAATCTTTGAAGGTGTTGAGATTTGAAATCACCGACAGATGGCAGTGTGGCGTAGTGGGTGAGGAAGAAACCGAACCAGTGGTGAGCCCAGTAAGCCAATGCACGTTTTACAGGCAATACAAGCAGTGGCCTGGCATCTGGGTATTGGGGTTTGTGGCTTAGGGTCTCAAAATCATAAACTCGGCAGTCAAAATCAAACAAACAACAGACTTGACAAACGGCTGGCATCTGCAGCGTCCACGCCGTTGAAGACCCTCAGTGGCTTACGTAAGGAACTCGTCTCTCAGTCGGGACGACACGCATGGCGCTGGATTGTGGGAGGAAGCTGCAGCTTTGCATGAGCAGTCTCATTCGGCCCCCCGTCTCAAAGGTTGTCGAGGTTTGTGCTTCCCCTCCAAGGCTCACGAGTTTGTTGAGGTTCCCCCAAGTGCGAGTCCCCTTAAGTTCCACTTGTGTCCTCGACGTACCGTCCCGCAGCGAGGTGGCCATCTGCACCGTATGACTCTCTCTCTGTCTGTCATGACCTCTCAGAAGAACAGCTGGTGCTTGGCGGTTCGGCCACATTGTGCCCGACGTCTTAGTCGTTGGTCATGTCGGGTGGGCCACTGCGGTAGGAAAAATGTTGTTTCCTGTAAACCTTCTTACCAATTTTAGAAAAACCTTTTGGGGGGGGGGGGGGGGTTAGGATTTAACAAAATAAACCCCCCAAGCCTGCTAACCGCCATCTTGCTTCTCCTCGTCTCTCTCTGTCTTTATTAAAGGACTGCGGCCTCTAAGAAGATGGACTACAGCGTCGGCGGCCTCCTGCCAGTGCTTCTGGGAAGCATCGGGGTCCTGGCACTCTACCAGCTGCTGCAGAGGGTCCGCCAGAGGACGTACATCCAGGACGCCGTGGTGGTGATCACCGGAGCGAGCTCAGGACTGGGCCGAGGTCACGTATGGCACACGTCACCCGCTTGGCTCCTTTGATTGGCCGATGCCGTCCGTCTGTCACCCCATCCCCCTCTTCACTGACCCCATTCTTTAGGTATTTGACCCCCCAGTGTGTGCCTGGGTGGGCCGCAGTTTGGACGAAGACATTCCAGAATATGGAGATTGCTTACCACCTCGTCAGACCCTGGCGTTTCTTTGGCAGTTTAATTTTCCTGCAGATGTGGGGGGCAAACGACAGTGAATGCTAAAGGGAGTCGTGATGCCCCCCAGCCATTGTCACGTGTGTGTGTGTGTGTGTACTGTGCCAGCGCTCCTCAAGTCAAGCTGACCAACTTGTACCCCCACCATGCACTCTGAATGGAGGCACAATCACAAAGGTGAACTTCTGGGGGGCTGCAGCATCACTTGGCACACACACCTGAGTTTTGGGGACATTTGGAAGCACAGACCAGCCCTAGAGACCCTCTCGTTAAGGTGACGGTGGGGCGCCGAGATGGCACAGCTGCTGGCGGCCCCGAGTCACAGCTGACATGACTTGACTACACAGCCCCCTTGTTGCCCACCTGCTTCCAGAAGCAGTCACCTAAGCCAAGGCCGACGGTCCCCTTGTTTTGGGCATGCAAACCCACACTGGGGTGCCACACTTTGCCCAGGTTGCCCCTAAACTGTAGTTGGTTATGCCAGGTACCCCTGCTAGTAGATCAGTCTGCACGTTTACATTAACACGCCTGCCCCCTGACACCCCTCAGGTCACCCAGTGATGGCCTTGCCCCCCAGAGCTCACTGGGACCGGTGCCACCTTCCCCATGAGATCGAGGGGTGGCACAGGATTGCCGTGTGGACGTTTGGTGTTGCTTTTGTGTTTTTGTCATCAGGGTTGAGGAGACATACACCCCCCCCCCCCCCCCCCCCCGCTCCTGTCGTGAGCCGCTGGCTGTCTACCCTCATTAACTGAGCAGTGCGCCCCCCCCCCCTTCACCAGCCTGGGGGGGGGGGGGGTCTGTTCTCAAAGGCGCTACATACCAGCGTATCGCTCTGTCGATGTGACAGCCGTGGGGGTTTTGGGCCACGGATTCGGACTTTGAGGTTTGCTCCCTCTGTGGGACCCCCCCGGGGTCCCATCAGCTGCCTGTGTGCCTTGTCTGCTTCACACTTGTGCCCCGCCCCCGAGGGCATCGCCATGGAAAGGCACTATATAAAGTCACTTCTCATTTGAAGTTTTCTTTGGTTTCCTTCTCATGTAGAATGTGCCAAGGTGTTCCACGCGGCCGGTGCCCGGCTGGTGCTGTGTGGCAGAGACCGAGAGCGACTGCTGGAGTTGACACGAGAGCTCAAGGGGATGGCAGACGGTACAAAGAAGGTAAAAAAAAAAAAAAAAAAAAAAATGAATGAGTGACGGTGTGGAGTGGCAGCGCGGAGTGACGATGTGACCCGAGGCCTCTGCCGTGACAGGTGCACGCGCCCAGCATTGTCACTTTTGACCTTTCGGACATGGAGATGGTGGCCAGCGGGGCAGAGGAGATCTTAAAGTGCTACGGCCACGTGGACATACTGCTCAACAACGCTGGCATCAGCTACCGGGGGGCCATCCTCGAGACGTCCATCCAGGTGGACCAGGAGCTCATGAACGTCAACTACTTCGGGCCTGTGGCTCTGACCAAAGGTAGGTGCCCCCCGTCTGCGGCCCAGAACACCCATGGAGAGGAGCCCCCCATGGGTGACCTGCCAGGGTCAAAGGTGTCCCGTCTAAAGTTACAAATGGCAGCAGAAAGTCAAGGTGTGGCCCCCCAGTGTTGAACCTGCACGTAGATGTGGTGGTCTGAGCAGCCCCTTCCCTGACACTCGGCCAGGACCGCCGGCCCTCTAGAAGCGTCTTACCTCCTTGTCCGGGTTGCCACTTTGTGTGC
Organism: Polypterus bichir lapradei; assembly: GCA_026402145.1. Taxonomy (NCBI): domain Eukaryota; kingdom Metazoa; phylum Chordata; class Cladistia; order Polypteriformes; family Polypteridae; genus Polypterus; species Polypterus bichir. The sequence goes on along the minus strand of JANRMT010062861.1, from coordinate 910,326 downwards.
TCAGGACCCCGTTGCAGTTTTTGGACGTGCATCTTGTCCTGCTGCTTTTTTAGTTGCCCCGTCCCGTCCCGTCCCGTCCCTCAAATCCTCGAATTTCGTGATTCCCTTAACGCATTCACGGCCCGCAGATTTGCAGTTCGGGGAGCGGCCTGGTGCATCAAACGCAGCCTGAGGGGTCCGACTTTGGCAGTGCCATCTGGCTGGTGGGGTTCAGTGCATCGCCAGGCCCGTCTGTTGTTCTTGATGTGTACCCTGGGTTTGCCACCCGTGAAACTTTACAAGTGACGATGCCTCGGTGGGTCCAGTGGGCCGCACTAACGCACATCTCGCTCTTTCAGCGCTCTTGCCAGCTATGGTACAGAGGAAGACCGGGCACATTGTTGTGGTCAGCAGCGTCCAAGGAAGAATAGCCATCCCCTTCAGGTCAGCCTGTAAGTATCCCAGCGGGTGGTGCCACCACTGTGCCCGTGTTCTGAGTGACACGTGAAGAGATCTGTCCAGGAGGAGGGTGGGCCGAGGTGCGGCTCTCCTAAGGCAGGCGTGTGTCCCCTCGTTGCAGATGCCGCTTCCAAACACGCGACTCAGGCGTTCTTCGACTGCCTCCGTGCAGAGGTGGCACAGTTTGGGCTCGAGGTGTCGGTCATCAGCCCCGGGTACATCCGGACAAACCTGTCACTCAACGCCGTCACCGGAGATGGCTCCAAGTATGGAGGTGAGTGAGGCTGAGCCACGGCCTTTGGTGGCAAGTGGGTCACAATAAAAAGCAACTCGCCGCCTTCTTCCTCCTCACTTTTTTTTTTTTTCCTTTTCCAGTCGTAGATAAAAACACAGCAGAAGGGCGCGATCCCACCGAGGTGGCAAAGGCCATCCTCGCTGCAGTGGGCAGAAGGAAGAAGGACCTCCTGCTGGCAGGCCTGCTGCCCGTCCTGGCCATCTACCTGCGCACGCTGGCACCAAACGTCTTCTTCACGATGATGGCGTCGCGAGCGAGAAAGGGCCAGAAGCACAAAGAGAACTGAGAACGGGGGGTCAGCTGACCAACTGCCTTTTTAGAATTGTCTAAAAACAATAAACGGGGCGCCTGCAAGTGAATGGAAACATGTTGGGTGGGCCTCTGCCTGGCAGGCCTCTAGAGGGTGCCAGACCTGCCAAGGGGGGAGGGGGGGGTAAAAGTCAGTGGGTCACAATAAAAAGCAACTTGCCGCCTTCCTCCTCATCCTCTTCTTTTCCAGTTGTAGGTAAAAGCACAGCAGAAGGCTGTGATCCCCCCGGTGGCCCTCACCGCAGTGGGCAGAAAGAAGGACACAAGTGGCAGCCCAGCAGCGCCCCCCACACCATCTCCATTGCTGCCCCTGACTGAGGGCCCTTCATTGTTGTCGTTGTCCTTAGCAACAGCAGAGCCCACAGCTGCCCTGCCACTTCGGGGGTCTCAATTCTTCCTTTACAAAGCAGAACCGTGGAGCCTCACTTGGGCCGCGGTGTACAATCAAGTGGTCTTTGAGGTCTGTGCCCACGAAACATCAGTGGTGTGGTGGAATTAAACAGTGGGCGTCGTTAACAGAATTGGGAAATGAACTGCAGACGAGACCCCCGAGTTAGGCTTCAGACACAATTGTGAGGTGAGCGGCTAAGACCAACCCAAAATAAACGGCAACCTGCTTCGTCACTAATGAAGAAAGCTGCCAGGACCCCCAGTCTGAAACCCCTTTGTGAAGTGCGTATCCACTGCAATGCTGCGCCGTCCCCCCAGAACTAATAAAGGGCAACACGCACCTTGTGCAGAGCGCTGTGCCATTTAATGACTCCTGGGGTCCACGTGTGGCACTGACTCGACTGAAAGGTTCTGGAGGTTCCGTCCGACTCACCCGCCCCGTGCCAGTGATGCCACCAATGGCTCACGCCAGTCTCGGTGAGGACTCCCAAGTCACCGGCTGTCACACGGGGTCTTCCCCACACAGACGCGTTGCTTGGCTGGAGGGTGATGGACTAAGATGGGGCCAGCTGGAGTGCAAAGCAGGACGACAGAACAAGAGGGAGCGGGCACGCTGGGCAAAGGCCTGGCGGCATCAGCAGCCCTACGCTCGCGTGTCCCAATAGACAATAAAACAAGACGACAGCACAGCCACAAATCGGGGCACACGAGGAGAAACAAAATGAGTCCACTGGAGTGCCTGAACAAGTTGGTAGTATAGGTGGCAGGCACGGGGCGTCACGGAGCTACCATCTGGGCACTCCTGCCAGGCTACCGGAAAGGTTCACATACAAGATGGCAGAAGAAAGGCCATAAAGCATGCCAGCCAGTACAGATGAAGGCGCTCTGAGGAGGTGGGCACATGCCAGCTGCCGATACTTCAGCATTACAGGGCATCATGCAGACGGGTACCTTTAAATAACTCCAGAGTCATAAGGCCGCCACTGCCGCGTCACATGATCCAAAGTGACAGGAGGGACCCCCACCCCCGCCCCTCAAACGTCCGCTCTGAACGGCGCAGTCGGCCGTCACGCCGGGACGTTTAAAGAAGAAGCAGCAGGCGCTGAAATGTCCTAATTTTTAATGAAAGTTTTGTTGGTTTTTTTTTGTTTTTTTTTTTGGTTTCTTTTGTTTTTCTGACCACCAATAAAAGGTACAATACAACTACCAAGAAAAATAGCGGCGGGCCTCTCGAGGCCATTTATAAAACATCATCGTTGGGATTTCATTTTTGGATGAGAAGTCCAGTCCTCCCCTGATCATCATTTAGTACACGCACGCCTGTCTAAAACGGGGGTCTCGCATCGGCTTAGTAATCAGTGCACTGGCGGCGCCGGGACCCTACGCTCCAACACTCGAGGCCCCGCCCAGTCATACGGCGTACAGCTCGTACATCTTCTTGATGCAATACGCCAGGGCGGCGAGCGCGATTGTGTTATGGAGTCTCTTTCTGTGAATGTCGTCCTTCCTCACCAACACCACGGGCGTGGACGAGGTGAGCGTGTGCAGCGGCAGCCGCGACAGTTTCTGGGTGTCGTACTCCACCTGGTACTTGCAGCAGGGGTCGAACTGCCACGAGATGCCGTAGAGGGCCGCGCAGGCCACGCTCAGGGCCCCGGCGGGCAGGGCGACGTAGCGCGAGTACTCGAGGGACAGCGAGAGCGGCGACAGCAGGCAGGCCGTCCCGGACAGGACCGCCGTTTTGTGCAGACAGTTCCCCACGGTGATCCACCGGGCCGTCTCGTCGCCGATGCGGGTGGGCTCGATCACGATGTACTTGTACTGCGCCTCCAGGGCCTGCTCCAGCTCGTACTCAAACTGCTCCTGGGCGTTCTCGCCGTTGTAGATCTCGTGGACGATGTAGCAGTCGGTGGCAGACAGCGCCCCCCTGCAGGAAGAGAGAGAGAGAACAGTTTGGGGTCAAGGCGGGCAGCGTTGCGCAGGACTGAGAGCCCACCTCCTTTGTAGGAACTGTACAGTTACGTATCACCCCCGGAGACCCCTCGTTTTGACAAGGCAGGGGAGCACGGAGCGGAGGTAGTCGTCGTAAATGTGACATCAAACCAGGCGGGCACACCTACCTTAACGCCCACTGGGCACCTGCAGCACAGAGACGACGAGGCGGCCGTCCGTTGCAATTTTTATTAAAATGGCTTCGCCTTTTGGGGTCTCAAGTGGGGCTGCACTGTGAAGAACAGGACAAGTCATTCAGCTTCTCATCACGACCTAACAGAAGGTGGCTAACGGGGGTCCGGGCCATATAGCGCCTTGACGCCTTTGGAGTAAACGTCACAGGAGGGGACACTCGAGCTTTACCTTTACCTGTCAGGTGACAGCGGTCATCAACCATGGGTCACCTGATATGCTAATGAGATCACGAGGAACTATTTAAAATAAATAAATAAATAAATAAAACACTCAAATGGTGTGCTGAACAGGAAGTGCAGGTCCACATCTCAAAGGTGGGGGGGGGGGGAGATAACGACTCCGATTTCAAAATGGGGTCACAGACCAAAAGAGCTTGAGGACCCCCGAGTTATGAGGAACCTGTTGGGAGAATAAGAGGAGACCCGAGTGAGGGGCTTCAAACTGAGAGGGTCCATCAAGAACACGGTTGGCTTAAAACCGTTAAAAACCTCACTCAAACATCTGGGGGTGGACCCCAGCAGGGCTTTAGGACCCCCCGGTCATTTGACATGATGCTATTGGGGGTGGCTGAAGCAGGCAGGACTGTCCTCATGCAGGCCATACCAAAGTGACTCTCAGATCACTAAAGGGTCACAGTGGGCTCAAGTGACAAGTGCACTGACGTGTACTGATTAGCACCAGTGTGCCACGGCTCTCATGACTGCCCTTGGCAGTTTCTTCATTCATCATCCATACAAACGCCTGCAGGCCCACAAGACCGGGGGGCATTTCAGATGCTGTCAGACCCCAAACGTTTCCCCAAGTCGCAGATAGAGGACTGGACAACGTGACAATGCTTGATGCCCGCACTTTCACTGCTCTGTCAGTGTCTCAGCTGCCAACCGTTTCACGCCAAAGACGGTGGGCCCGAGTGACTCCGCACTTTTACCCTACAGCATGAAGATGGCCATCAGTTTGCAGCTGTACCCGGGCCCTGCCGTTTGAGTCAGTCCTTCAGCAGCTTTTGGAACCCAAGTGTACTGAATAACGGGCACAGCGTACCCGCTCTGGCTGACCCTGGCCCAGCTCGGACATCTTCTCACACTCCAGAAAGCTGGGGCTTGAAGGGGTTTCACGTAGGCTCCAGCTGCTTTCACTGATGCCCACCTAACTCTTCCATTTTATTTCCCAGAGGCCCAGGACGTCGTCACTAATCACATTCGTTCTCCAAACCACTGCACTGCTCACCTGCTTGTTGGGGGCTTATGAAGCAGCCAACTGAAGGGCCGTCTGCCCTGGGCTCTTTGATCCTCTGCCAGTCCTGCCCTGCATGACATCATGACATAACAGCGAAGGGGACACCACAGTCGTCTTACTTGAGGTTGGCCTCAGACGCCCGCTGCGGTCTCTGCCTTCCTTGGCCCACACAGGCTCTGCCAGTCGGCGCTCTGTGCGTCTGCATCACCCGCTTTGTACTGACAGTAACATCCAGGGCCGCTTGTTGCTGTATTGGTGGGAAGCGGCGCCGCTCCATTTTTACAGAGGGTGACTTTCAAAGGCCAAGTGACGGGTGGCACCTAAATAAGTGAAGCCGGGCAGTCAGCCCTTACACTCCAGTTAGAAAGTGACCACAGCACACAAAGATGGACGTCTCTGTGCCAGTGAGTGCTACTCTGTAATGCCCCACTGCCTCCTATCTGGTGTGCCAGGCACCCCAAAGTCCTGCCACCATAGACTGGAAAAAGTCAAAGTGCTGTGAAGCCACTCATTTAAAGACCCCTTGAAGCACAGCGACTGCCCACCCATTCAAGTGCCGGAATATCTCAGGTAGTAAGAAGGGGAAGACTGGCATCAGCCGCTGTCACACGACACTGGGAAAGGGACCCTCCTCTGTCACTATCTCAGACACATTTAAAAGTGCACATCGGGCACATCTCTCCAGATCAGGGGTCTGCGGTGCCGCTCCATTTCATTTTAAGCCTTTTCTTTACCGGTGACCCGTTTTTGCTGCTACTACTTTTTTTTTTTTTTTTCCTTTGTCAGACAGACAGTCACGAGACACAAAACGAGCCAACAAGCGACCAGCTGACCAGTGCCCACCAATCAGCTGAAAGGTGATGTCGATCAGCTCAGGTCACCCAACCGTGAACTGACGGTGGTCTTAGAAAAAAGGAAAAGGGCCGTTTTAGAAAAGTGTGCTGTGGCACAAAGAGGACACCGACGGGTTCAATTAATGACAAAAGTATGAGTTTGAGGCCCTGACTTGAGTGGTCTTGTCTCTCTTGGCTCACTGCTAGAGGTTTGGGGGGCCATTTAAAGGAAAAAAGAAATAAAACAATTCAGAGGACCGAGACCTTAAAAAAAACAATGAAGGGAAACAAAGGAATCAGCGGCAAAGACGGCTCCCCGATTAAGAGACGGGTTAGAATGAAACTCCACAGCCATGGCGGCCTGGAGCTGGAGACCCCCTGCTGCAGACGTAACTGGCATTTCAAGGACTGGAGCCTACCTGTACTCGCTGGGTCATCTGTGTCAGGACTGTCCCAAATGAGGGCCTCGCTGGCCTAAGGTGACACTCCTGATCCTCTGCACTGACATCAGCCTGGCACTGCTGGCCCGGCCCTAAACTCCGTAATCTCCAACTCAATGCTGTCATGTGCCCAACACGCTGTAGGACGGTGAATCCTTGGCATGAAGCAGCGAGGAGCACTTTAAGGTGACTCTGGAATACGACCACTGGGCCGCTGCCAGCGTGGCGGGCTTCTTCTCACTACCCTCTCTCATGTGCTCCTCTTCACCTCCTCCAGGACTGGCTGTGCCGAATGGACGCACTTTTATTTTTTTGTTTTGATAAGCAGTGCCAGGCCCGTCACGCTCCACGTGTAAGTGGTCAGGCGTTCATCTCCACCGAGTCCCTGCGCACACACCGTTACTGAATACAACTGTGTGTGTCGGCATCTCCCAATGTGCCAATGGCAGAGTGACGGCACATGCCCAGGATGTGAACTGCTATGAACAGCACGCTGTGGGTACGGTCTGGGCATGTCTGTGCTAGGGCTCGGGATGAGGAGCCCATGTGTCTGTGTGGCATCAGACGTCTGCTTAACCCTAAACGTGCCAGTTAAATCCTGGGTGGGATGTTCTAATTCTCTCTCTCTCTCGTTCGTTTTCCTTTCTTTTTAATTTTTAATCTTTGGACACAGGAGACTGTCAGGTGAGCAGGGGTAGGAAAGGGCCTGGTGTCACTTAAGTTTGTCTTTTTGGCACTATTTTGACACCAATGCTCTGAGACTAGAACGGTGCCAGCTTGTTTCACAGCATTGGTAGTTGGTGCGACATTCATGGAGGGCTGCAAGCAGTCAAATTACTCCAAGAGGCACAACAATCTGAGAATAAATCAAGTAAAAAACACATGCTAGACCACCTTGGGCAGCACTGCGAGCGCCAGCGTGTGTGTGAATAGCTACAGAAGGACATGAGGATGATGATGATGCCACAGCAGCACATCAATGCATGTTGAAAAGAAAAACAGCTGACGTCACATCTGGAGCCGTGAGGGACAATCAGGGTGCAAGTGCAGCAAGCGTCCTCGTTATTTAGAAAGGAAAGGAGAAAGACAGACAGACAGACAGACAGTTATTATTGGCAACGATTGGCAGTCCCCCTGATAAAGTGTGATGGGCACTTCTACAAATGTCCAGCGGTCCAAGCACCCGTCCAGGTCAACGGTGCGGATTGAGGAGGGGGCACAAATGGAGGGCTCGTCGACGCCCACACTGACATTGGCCAATACCGGTGTCTCCATACTCTATTAGTGTGTGTGTGTTAGCAGACAGGCAGAGTCCAGGAAACACACAGATGGCAGGACAAGTCAAACAGCAGGAAACTGCCAACGCCAAACTTGGGTCATTTGTTAGGCTGTTGAAGGCAGTCGACTGTCCCTTAGTGTCACTTGTCACGTGTGTGAATGGTATGTTAAGGACCGCAGTGCTGCCACACAGTTACACATTTTGAGCACAGATAACGACAGCCCCGCCTGGATTTGGACACAGAGGTGTGATTAGTCGCACAAGAAAGACAAAGGCCGCGTGCGATACAGAAGCTCAGAAATAAAACACTAACGACAAACGAAACAAGTTGGAAACTTTAAATTCGGGATCAAAAAAAAAAAAAAATTTTAAAAAATCGGCGATGCTCTCCCCTCGACCTTCTCGTACTCTGTACTCAGATATGGCGACGGATATTTGAGGAGTAAACCACAAGGCAAGGATAATATTTTTAAATGAGGTGCATTAAAGAACCATCAACAACAAATCTCTAGTAGGATTGACGACTGCAATGCGCTGCTCACTGGATGTTCAAACTGTTCTTTATTCAGCCGCCAGGTAATCCCAAATGCTGCTGCAAGAATTATTACAAGAACTAGAAAATACGAACACATCACTCCAGTTCTTAAATCCTTACACCTGCGACCGGTTAGGTTTAGGGCAGATTTCAAAATCCTCCTTTTAACTTATAAAGCCTTAAATGACCAAAGTCTGACTTACTTGTCTGAACTTATCACGACTTACAAACCTGAGCGCACATTAAGATCTCAAGATGGCGCTCTGCTTAGGATTCCAAGGATTAATAAAATAACAGGGGGAGGTCGAGCTTTTAGTTCCAGGCCCCCCCTAAACTGTCGAGTGGTCTGCCTGCTACTGTAAGAGACGCCCCTTCGGTCTCAGCTTTTAAAGACTCGCGACTTCAGTTTAGCACACCCTGACTAGAGCTGCTGATTAACTGTGCAGACTGTCTGTCATTAGCACTAAAACACAAGTCACATGACAGTTAGAATTTGTTAGGCCAAGCAGTTCTCTTGGCCCGCTGACCCTGCTGTTTAAACCGCTTGAGTCACTTTTTATTTTTGTAATTTTCTTATCATTGATTGCTGCGTGTTTTTTATTTATTTTCCTTTCCTTTCTCACATTCAGCAGGATTTATCTGAGCTGTTGCTCTGTTTGGGTGTCCTCTTGTATGTCTGCCAGCTTGTTTGAGTGCTTCAGAAACATCAAATTTCACAGGCCTGTTGGGTGTTTGTTGCACATTTGGAACTTGTTGACCGTACAGTTAATGGAGGAGACCCTTCCACACCATCACCCTCACCTATTCAAATTCTCTTCTCGGTACCCAAATGTGCCACTTGGTGCCCACTGCCCACCTGCCAAGTTGTTCTGCCTGCCTAAGGTAAAGTCATCCCTGATGGAGGCTCACAAGAATCGTCGGGTAGAGGGGTCCTGTCATCGGATTGGTTGGCCCAGCGCTGACACAGCTGTGGAATGGCCAATGGGGGAGGCGGCTTGATGGCCGAGGTCTCCAGGACTCTGAACAAATCCAAATCCTATTATGGGATGTCATCTACTGTTAAATGTTTTATTTTTATACTGTATTGAGGGCAACTTGTGTTCTGTGTATTGTATTGACCCCTTTCTCTTTTTGACACCCACTGCACGCCCACCCTACCTGATAAGGGGGTCTCTCTCTAAACTGCCTTTCCTGAGGTTTCTTCCATTTTTTCCCTACTAGGGTCTTTTTTAGGAGTTTTTTCCGTGTCTTCTTATAGAATCAAGGCTGGGGGACTGTCAAGAGGCAGGGCCTGTTAAAGCCCACTGCGGCACGTCTTGTGGGATTTTGAGCTACACAAAAATAAATTGTATTGTATTGTAAATCAAATCAAATTAATAATATAGTGAACAACTATTAGAAAAGTCAAGTGGAGTAAATCAGACTCTGCAGCTGCACGAATAAAAAATAAAGTAGCACTTCAGGTTAACGAAAGAACTCCGAAGTGGATAGAAATCTGCGTTTTGTACCCAATACTTGTATGTAAAATCCGGCTGAGCGAAGTGAAGGTGAACTCAAGTCATCGTGTTTACACACAGACAGACAGACACACACATCATTCTATAAATGGTATTTTCGGACTTGGGGAGGTCTGAAACGTCGAGTTTCATTAAAACCTCAACATCGAATCGTTGGAGGACTCCAGTACTCGCCCTTCACTTCGTCTACGAGAGTCAAAAACGCAGGAGCAGATTTGGAACATGAAAAGGGTTTCAGAAATTCCGATTTCTCGGACTCCTCTGCTCCTCTTCAGTAATCGGTTCAACCAGCTGATCCCTACAATAGCAAAGAGACTGAATCAAGAGCTTTAAAAGCGTTTGTTTAAATGGAAATATCCGGAATGATGCTGGATTTCACTAAACAGACGTTTGAATTTGTATATTTAGTACGAGCCTGGAGCTGCGTTCTCACTGACTAAACAGTCAATGTCTGTGAATACCTTTAGAAGGCGCACGTCATTCTTTATACACCCCCCTGTGTTGTTGCCCTGGGGGGATCCCAAGCCTGGCATTGAACTAATGAATGCCAACATCAGTTTACTCAAATGATATTTGACAGCTATGCCAGTATTGGTGCCAGGCTGGTGTCACCCTTAGTATTTGGTGTTTTCTGTTGTAAGGCCCAACATCGTTCACTGCCATAATGGAGCTCCTTCTACTAACTACTATTAATAAAAAGCCACCGAATGGTACTGGGACATGCCCAGTGCTGCCAGCCACCTTCACCCTCACAACAGGCTACAGCAAGCAGCCAGGTCTGCTGAAAAGGTCACTGGCACCAGTTGTGTGCAGGAAAGGGGGGCTCACCGCCAACCACCCCACATCCAGGCCACAGCATTTCTGAACTTCTCCCGTGCACCAAGCGTTGGACTAAAGTGCCCCAACGCACACAGGTGGTCTCCACGGGCCCTCAAGCCCCCAAACGGTCTCAGTGTCTCCCACTATCCTCATCCACTGGACGTGCGGTTCACGTGCAGGTATTTCAGTGCCCCCCCACCGCGCTTTCTATACACGTCTCGTATTCCCCTCAGGCCCGTGTGATCAGCTTAGAGAGCCGTCAAAATACGGGGGGCACCTGCCCTGTACGCAAGCAGACTTGGCCAGTAAATGGGATTCGGGTGATCAGTCCCTGCTTCAACAAGGGCAGACATGAGGGTTCAAACAAACCACGGAGTGGGGGGGCCGGCCATATTGTGTCTCTTTCAATGGCAGCGTTTCACTGCTGATAACATGCAACATCCATCGCCACACGTCATCTCTCCAGACGCGGGCAGTGGCACACAAACAGCCGGTCCTTACGACTGCTTCCGAATTGTCACCGGGAAGTCCTCTTCTAGGCTGAAGGAAGCTCAAGACAGACAGAGCTAACAACTACTGGTCAATTCATTTTTTCCTTTCAAAGACTCTTCAGTGAGACGCGCGCTCGCTCCTTCTTCAGTTCATCCTACTCCTCAACAGCCTTCCCTGAGGTACACACAGCCCGACGCCTGACAAGTTGTACTGTAGCCATTTAAAACCTGACAGACAGGAATAGCCGAGTGACAACACGAGTCAGGCCAACAGGCACAAGTGACGCTTCCTAAGCCGCTCCTCGGAGAATTCTACACATGACTTAGTTGGAGTTCATTCGGCTCTTGTGCCAGCTTTGGTGTCCAAGTCACGTCTGCGGATACATCTCATTAACACCACCGACGGATGAACCTGAGCCGCCTGTGCCAGTTGGCTAATGAGAACAGAAGCCCGTGATGGTGTGGAAGGGTCTCCTCCATTAACTGTACGGTCAACAAGTTCCAAATGTGCAACAAACACCCAACAGGCCTGTGAAATTTGATGTTTCTGAAGCACTCAAACAAGCTGGCAGACATACAAGAGGACAACCAAACAGAGCAACAGCTCAGATAAATCCTGCTGAATGTGAGAAAGGAAAGGAAAATAAATAAAAAACACGCAGCAATAAATGATAAGAAAATTACAAAAATAAAAAGTGACTCAAGCGAATTAAACAGCAGGGTCGGCGGGCCAAGAGGACTGCTTGGACTGCAGGAGGTCAGGGAGCTGCCATCATCACGCTGGCCGGCCACTCCAGTCCTCGCTCGCTTACACAGCAAGTTTTCGGTTCCTTTTTTTTTTTTTGGATATTATACTATAAGTCAGTCAATTACTTCTTACAGCTTCAACTCCCTGACAATATGGTGCCAACGCTTTAAAGAATGATCAGCCTCTATTTCAAAAAAAAAAACCCTGTCCGTGCCTTTTACATTTGATTCAACTTTAACTACAATATGGAAAGGGCCTCGAGATTTCGCTACCCCTCAATACCCCCAGCTGGAAATAGCATTCGGGCAGGACTGACGATGAACTGCTCTTCCATATAAAACACTCCACACACACACATCAAGTCAGTCAGTCAGTCAATCAGTTCATGCTCACTCACCATAGCTTAAATCATTCATTTTCTAAACCCACTTAATACAAACGCAGGGTCCCAGGTAGCTAAATCCGGTGGTCCCGGCAGCAGTCGCAAGCCACATGACCTGAGCAGGAATCCAATGCCAGTCCTTCTCCAGAGACACAGCTGCACGCAGCCACACTAATCCACAAAGACACCATTTCAAGCCAACACTGCCATGGCTGGCAGTGTGGCACACTGGTTATGGATTTGGACTTCAAAATCTGAGGCTGGGGGTTCAAATCCTGCTGTGAACACTGAGTGACCATCACCAAGTAAGTAAGGAAAAGTAACTGGGATCACTCTACATTGGACTCGGGCAGAGCATTCAAAGCCCACACTGACAAACTCAGGACCCCCGTTATTTAAAGCAGTCGGACTGTGCCAGGTCTTCAGACTTGGATGAGGCGGCATCATTCTGCCTCTCCCATGCTATTTTGACTGCACTTTTAACTTTAATGGTGGCTTGTCTGCTGCTTTTCAAAGCGCCTACAGTCGGAGGAGTTGATTTACTGATTGCACCGCTACTGCTTTAGAATGTCTGGGTGGGCCGAGGGGCTTTTCGTGTTATAACTTTATACCTTATAAAAGGTGTCAAAAGCCTTCAAACGCTCTACTGACAGATCAGTGCCGCTCTTTGCCCTTGGGGGGGCTCGGCTGGTGTGCTGCCGCCTTGCCCGCCACACAACTTCAGCGTACGATCGGCCCGGTTACTGCTCCATGAATGGTATCGTGTTGGAGGCTTTTAAACGGCTCAGATATGCGAGGGTATCCATCGGACACCGCGGTACGCTGAAATGCCGCTCCAAGCCCTGGCTGGGAGGTCGGGGGTCGCCACCCTTAAAACGACTTTAGGCTCACCCCGCAAGCGACACTAACGACTCTCGACATCTGCCGATTGCTAACGATATGGAGGAAGCCTTCGTGCAGCAGTCGCCCTGTGAGCGAAAGCCGCCTCTGCCGTGACCTTCCACGCGGTTTACTCCTCGCTGGAATTGGGTCAAAAGTGCCGGCTTCTCGGGGAGGCGCGATCGGAGCGGCTGCACAAGTTTGCCGCGATTTTTCGCCTCCATTTTATTCTATAGACTGACGAGCGCTTCGTCGAACAGCGAACAGTCCTGTTCATTGCTTTCCGTTTAAGAGCCCCGTTACACAGGCGCTTTCGTTTGGTGTGCATTGGCACAAAGTGTGACGAAAACGTAGGGCGTGATAATCCAGTACTGTCCTGAAGGGAGAACCAAAACAAATTCCTTTAAAAGCCTAAGAGGGGGCTGGCAGCTCCAGTGCAGCCCACACGACGGGGCAGAAGTCAGATTAAAAATAATACGACAGATCCGTATACCTAATATTCGTTTCTTTGCGCAATGCCTCGATAAAAGTTGCTTTGACGGAATAAATAAGTGGCACTGACCTCTCTCTGCTGGCTGGGACACCGCGCCTCCTTCCCCACGCCGCCATCTTGGAGACTCTACACGAGTGCTGTTGAGCACGACGCGAGCCCCTATGCACCACGGGAAATGTAGTCTCACCTAAGCTAAAAACGAAGGCATCCGAGGGTGCCTTGGACTGCATTTCCCATTGTATAACCGGAACTGACGCAATCGCTGCGGAGAAGAAGCTGTCTCGTTCGTGTCTTTTGGTCTTATGACGGAGGACGAGCTACACCGAACAGCGCACTACATTTCCCAGCGACCCAACGCTCCGAATCGTAAGCAAGAGCAACAGTATGGTATACCATGTAGGACATAACACTTTACAATATCGTTTGTCTTTAAATGTCACAGGCGTATACCGATTTAGTTTTGACGCTTTCAAACGATAACATTTAAATCGTGTATCTGTTGGATTGTTATCTGTTTAAGTTTGCAACGTTTTCACGTCGCGTTGATTCCGTTTCAGTCTTCTGTAAAGCGAAGCTCTTTATTTCCATATTTCTGTATTGAATAGCGAGCCTGCTGAAATGTTAAAAGACTCGGATTTTGGGATGTTTGCTGTTATTGTCGTCTCGGCAGTGACTGACAGTCTAAATCGACTAGTGGTCTAAGGCGGTGGTCCTCAAGTTCAGGCCTGGGGGCCCCCTGTCACTGCAGCTTTTGGGTTCTTCTCTTAATTAATTAATAGATCAAACCATCATTTCCGAGTTTTATGGTTTTGCAACCATCCTGAAATTACAAACTGGTTATGCTCTGTTTGTACTGAATGGAGCGGGAATTTATTTATTTTAGATGGGGAAAGAGTTCATTCTTTTTCCTTTTAAACATTTTTGGTTTATTTAACATGCTGGGTATTTAGAACAGGGGATCTCAATAACTGGGTCTCGGCCCACTTTTGGGTCGTGACTTGCTGCTCTTTATAATGGTGGTGGGCCACCCTGCTACGCTCGATTCAATAAGGCGGACCACGCTGATGTTTGTGTTCAGTTTCAACAAATCTGACAGTTGCTGCCGATTTAAACACTCGACGGCCTTCTTTGCTTTGTAGTTTGCTCCGTTAACTGCGTCCTGCTAACAGACATAAAAAAAATGGAAGGATGGATGTGCAAAGATAACTGACGTTAGAGGCACTACACAGTGTAAGAGGTAGATGATACTTGATTGGACCCCAAGGGGGAATTGAAAACTTCATAGAAGCTCAAGAAAAACATAAATAACAAAGCGGGACCCCCAAACACCGACAAGAGCTTCTGGCCGGGACCGTAAGGGGGCCGCAGCCTCTGAACCTGCCTAATCCAAACCAAGGTGGGCTAACGTCCATCTGCAGTCCGATTCAGGGGGACTCCACAAAACACAATCCCTGCGCAAACAGAAGAGTCAAGAGAAAGATTTATTAGAAATGTGAAAAACAGGCGGCTTAAAAAACCCAACTAAGAGTAAAAATACCATCAAAGTTACACAATTAAAAAGAAAAGGAAAGGAAAGACACAAAGTATTACAAATCGGCAGGAAAGTTCTTGGAAAGCTGGCCACCTCCAAAACTCACACAGAGTGGAGAAGAAGCGGGCGAGGCATCACACGGGGCAAAGTCCTGCAGGGGCACCCAGGGTGGGGGCAGATGGTCCGAGAAGACCTGATCCATACACCCCCCCCTTCAAGGTGGTCCATCGCTTTACACTTGGTGCCACAAAGGCTGAGCTTCACAAAAGACTCTGCATCAGTCAGAGAGACAGAAAGCGCCTCACCATCTCCTGCACATCACAGCCTTCACTGGGCACATTCTGGGTAAGCGCTAGACTGGCACCTTCACAATGGGCGAGGGCCACTGGACGGCAGGCCAGACGAGTAGTGTGCTCATTCTGGGTGGGGTTACCTGAACGTTAACATTCTGTCCGTCCATTTTGTGGAACTCGTTTGATCCCTGGAAGGCTACAAGCCTGTCCTAGTGGCACACGTGCTGGCGGGCACACAGCCATTAACATCACCAAAGTGAGACTTGTGCAGCAAACACACACACACACACAGAGCTTCCTTTACAGGTAAGCCAGCTAAAGGCGAGTGCTACAACAGGACACTTCTTGGGGGACGCTGCCACCCCCTGACACTTCAGTGAACGGGACCATAGACCCTCCACTGGCAGCAAGTAACAGTCAAAGAGCTCTCGAGGGAAAACTCGGAGGATATCGGGGTGAAGGGAGGAACAACCGACTGCAAGGGTGGCTGACACCTTGGCTTGGCTTCGCCAGCCACGACATCCTGAAGGGACACACCTGCTCAAGTGCAAAGGGGCCAGCGGGCAGGTGACGAGGACGCAGGGTGAGTGAGGTGCCGACAGGCAGCGCAGCCCTTTTTCATATCAGGTGTCGGACCACCGGCTGCAGGACTGTGAAGGCTGACAGGCTGCTGGGTGATCTGAGGACTGCCATCGTGACCCTCCCAACAGTGGATGTGCCCTCTGAAGTGCATAAAACACACACAGGTGTGGCACATCTCTCCACGTGAGCACCTGAAGTGTTGTAATCAAGTAAAACACACACACACACACACATATACACACACACTTCAACTCAAAGCAGCAAGTCCCAAGTGTGGAAGACAGCAGGGCGTTCTGACCCCCCTGGCAATGCCATTCACACAGGCCCTTCGCCCACTCGCAGGGGGCAAAGATGGCACTTGTGTGAGGCCCAACTGGCACATTCGGATGACAGACCACCTGACTCTTTGTCTCATCCCCCCCCCCCTTTTTACAAAGGAGAAGGGTTAGCAGGTTTGGGTGGTCAAGGGCCTGCTGTGCCACTCTTGCCCCATTTTGTTGCCATCGCCAGTACTTTGTTTGGTGAATCAAAGAGTCAGTCAAACAAGGTGACAAGGCATTGCATCTGCTCGACTCGACTCCTCTTCATCAGCAGGAGCACAATGAGCAAGGGTAGTGATGTGCAGAAAGCTGCTCCTTGGCACCCACTGTGCCCCCCTCGACCTGAGCGGGCACATTAACACCAAGTATCTCTTCTTCAAGGGGGAGGCGCAGCCATCAGTCGGTGGGTCGGCTGGCAAGTTGCTGCTCGGACGTCACATCCAGTTTCATGATCTCTGCCACCGCACGACTGGCAGGCACCTCCAGCGCCTGCACGCAAGTCAAAGCTGTGCTGTGAATTTGGGGGTAAAGCAGAGGGTCCAACGTGAGCCAACTTTACAAGTGTGGGCTCTGCGACCAAAGGACGCCAAGGAGCTGCTTGAGAAAGGAAAAGGAAAAGAGCCAAACTAGCGGGCGGCACTCTCTTGCCAACCGCCGCAGAGGAACAGCAGAATCCATGTTGAGAGCTGACCATCGACTTGACGTCACCACTCCAGCAGCGCCCGCCCGTCACTCACACCAGCGGGTTAGTATTAGCAGTTCACACACGAGTCAGTGCCCGTTGAACGTAAGGAGTGCCAGCTGAATGAGGCTGGGTGAGAGACCTCCTGAGAGTTAACGACGGTGCCGTGGTACCACCAGGCTGTTTGTTAGATGCCCACGGTAGCCGGCAGTTTCCTTTTCCTTGGCGTGTGTTTGTACCGCTGAGCTGTTCCTTCAATGGTCTGTGAAGGTCCACTTGGGCAGAGAGAGAGACGTCTGAGCCGCCTTCTCGCTGCGCTGGTATGAAGTCCATGGCACACACTCCTTTGATCCAAACAACACAAGCTACGCTGCTACTTTTCAGTTTTTTTCGGCTACAATTGTACAGAAGATCAGCGGGGAGTCTTAGCCCTTCAAGTGAGGCAGCGGTCGGTCCGGTGTTCGGGTGGGACGTGGCTGGCGCCTCTTCTCGTGCCAAGAGTCTGAACCAGGAGTGAGCTCCAAGGTGAAGTCTGAACGTCCAGAGTGACGACCAGCAAGCCGCATTCATCCCGAAGGGTGCTTGGTGGTCTCAGTGCAGCCCGTCCGGTCCGTGAGGACGTCAGTGCAGGATGCGCTCCAAGTACTGAGGCTGCGGGTTCTCCTTAACAAACTTTTGAATGTACCAGCAGGTCAGGTGGGCTTTCAGATCTTCTTCGACGACAAAGTCCATGGCCGCCTGCAAGAACAGAAAGAAGTGGGTCTTTAGTGAGGGGAGGGGCAGAGACCCCCCAACTTCAAAGCGCTAGAGAAACTCTCTACTTGGAGGTCTGCATCTCAATGAATCAGAAGGTCGTCAAAGTGAATTCACTTCAGTAACTCGACTCATAAAGCGAAACTCCTACAGTCGGTCCTAGCGATTCGTGACACGCAGGGACGTCGTCTGTCAGTGTAATAAGAGTACAAGTTTAATGTCACTGTGCTCTGTGCAATAATCTAATGTATAAAGCAGAGTCGATGTGTGTGTGTGTGTGTGTGTGTGTCCGCTATACAAATCTGCACCGGTCGTCCAATCGCCACCAAACTGGGCATGGGGGCTCTTTTGTGACCAGGAGGTGGTCATGGGGTATGTTTACTTGTGGTGAAGCGCTGGGCACCTTTTCACCGACACAACGTTCGGCACACGTCCCCCGTACTTATCGTCGACAAGATGGCTGCACGTTACAACAGACGTTCACAGCAGCGCCATCTAGCGGCACATTTGGTCCCTGTGCCTTGCTCTTTACCCATGTTTCTTTAAATTGCCAAGAGATGGCGCAAGTGTCCAAGTATGAGAAGGCCGACTCCTTTCATCGGGTGAAGGGGAACTGCCGTATGGATGTAAAACTGTGAACGACCCAGTGCGCGTGCCTGGCTTTCCGTATTTGTGGTGCTATTTGTTTGCTTTCCGACGTATTGTAATTTAAGGCACATTCATCTCACTGTGGTGCTTATTCCGTACGTAATACCACGTCACACATTAGAATTGTCCTGCTTTTCGCCAATATACCCACGCCACTGAAAAAAAGACGTAGAATTGGAAGGTCCACTTCAGATGCCAGAAGAAAGTCCATTTCAAGCTGACAGAATCCAGAGTGGAGGAACTTACAATAAAATGTCAATCACAAAACGGTTTGTTCGATTTCTATGTTCTGTTTCTTTCATTTGAGAAATTCACTGGTTATACATTCCCAGGCAGCGCCGGGTACTCCTGCTAGTTATTTTATAAATCCGCTCACATGTGCAGGCCAGGCCAAAGTGAGCACACAGGGGCTCTCAGCATTTCAAACTTGAAGAGAGAAGGTACAGCTACGACAATGGGCTTTGGACTACTTCTGTATGTTGGAGACGAAGTGGAATCGAAGTAAGGGCCTGCACGCGGAGAAGACTTGGACAGCAGCCAAACACCTCGAAGCCGACAGACAGATGGACGGATGGGCGATATCGTCGTCCGTCCTGAAAACCCTTCCAGCGCAGCGACGGAAAATGGCCGACTGTATACATCGAGATCCCACCTTGGTAAAAGTGTTGTCTTGCTATGGCTTCCTCCGCCTGTAATACCGCGTAAATCGTCAGTAAAGAAAGCCAAGTTATTTTCTCTTATGTGATTTCTTACCGCCTTTTAATATCAGATCTCTATAGGTTCTGGTTACTTACAACGCCGCAATTACAAAAGAACCTAGTCCAACGAGGGAGCTAGCGACCCCTAGAGGTACAGTCAGGCGTTCACTTCTTTTTATTTTGCTGATTGTGGCCAACAGGGAATGAAACCTCAACCCTCAGCGAATTAGAATCTCGTTAAGCAGTTCAATATCGTAGACTCGTGGTATGACACGCCAAACACCTCAAATGGGGGTCTCAGGGGGCCTCACAATCAGACAAGTCAGCCAGAAGACCGTCATTGAGACCCTCAGCCACAGAAGGTCACCTGCTCTTCACAGAGTGCTGTGTCCAAGCAGATGGGTGGGAGGAAAAAAGTGGGGCACAAGTGACAGAGGAGTGTGAGGAATGTGGGGGGATTCCTAAGGAGTGAACTGGCCACATTGAATCGGAGTGTGTGTGTTCACCCTGAGTGGGTCTTTCTGCCCTCTGCTGGCTGGCATGGGCTGCAGCTTCTCCACGCCCCTGTGCAGAATAAAGCCGGTTTGGAAATACCTGACCGCCAAGCTTTGGTTCCCCCCCACAAAGAGTCTCAGCGCACACACAAAGTTCTACCAACACCCCATAATACACGTCTAACGACTTCAAAAGTCAATTCAAATGGAGTTTGACGCCTTCGCCATCCGTCAGTCCTTTCTGTAGAAATCCCAGAAGCCCACTGCCCTCTTGTGATGATGGCCTTTTATACCGGGTGGGGTGTAAAGATCTCCCACATTTCGAGGGCTGTAGTGGGGGTCGAGAGGTGGGCTAGGTCTCATTCGGTAGGTCAGGCTCGGCCGTTTGGAGCGGTGAACATCAGAGCTCTGCGACAGCGACACTGAGCGCGTTCTGTACGTGTGTGGCATTCGGTCAAAAGGCATCTCTACCCGATCAGACAACGATTTGGCTGTGGATTCCTGACCTTCGGCAAAGTGGGTCCACGCTGAAAAGGAAATCGTCTGGCAGACCGAGGACCGCTAGAACAAACACCAGAGAGCCTCCACTCAGCCGCCGCCAAGGCGTTCCGCTCGTAAGCATCGGCACGGGAGTCTGAAGAGGACTCTGCACGCCGATTTAAAACTGATGTTGGCTCAAGAATTAAGGGAGAGATCAGGACAGGACATCGAGCGACAGAGAACTTCTGGGAACGTCTTCAGCAATGCACTGCCTACGACGGGCGCCATTTGTCTAATCCGATTCTGAATGCCCATTCAAACACAACTGTCAGAAATATACACAAGTTGTTTTTTTTTATTAGATAGCTTTGTTCATTTTTTATACCCCTTCATAATGTGGGAGATCTTCATGGCCCACCCTGTACAAATCACAAAGGCGCGACAGCTTCCTGTTGTCACACATGTGCACTTGGGACGTTACACTGCCAATCAGGGGCTGGCGCTGTTGCCCGAGGCCTTTTCTGGTCCTCCCTCTGCAGAAGCGGTGATTGACAGTCGCATCCCTAATGATGTCACTTCCACCCCCGGCCAGCTGACCCCGCCTCTTCCTGTCCTCCCAAGTGGACTCTGCTGCCACCTTGGAGCCACATGCGGATTGTCACTCTTCGTAATGACGATTTTGATTTTGAGACCACGGTGCCCCAGCACTTTGGGTTTCTTCTCGTTCTTACGCCGTTCTGATTTACTTTGTGTCGTCTCAACTAAGGGCCTAGAAATAGAAGACAAACACGACTCTGAGGTGACAGGGTCAGTTGTGGGATTTGGGGGCATCTTCTTCACAATTCAGCTTGTGAAGTGCACGACACCATGGAATATCAATGAAAGCGGATTACAGGATCATGGAAACCCTGAGAGTGTTTGGCAGATGGCACTAACCTGGGTACAGATGTGTGCCCTAACCCTTCTGCACGGCACCAATTCACAGGGACAAACCCAACAGTAATGTGACAAAGCTGCTCACTGACTTGGGTTTGGTACTCGAGACCCTCACACACACACCCCCTGAAGCTGGTCACAAAATGTCACACTCTTCATCTGCCACGCCAACACCACCAGAGCTCTCCACAGTTCTGTTCACTCCCTGGTGTGCGGACACAAACCCGTCATCAGGCTCGTCACTGACACACAAATAGTCACACTCTTCACCCACACAGGTGACATGACACGGCCTGCAAAGGGCACAATGAAATGCAAAAAAAAAAAAAAAATGAAACGAAACGTGTCTTCATTATGAATGACCTGCCAGAGGTCTCACTACTACTGACCTCAATGGGGCTGCAGTGGAGAGGGTCCCACCCACCTTGACTTCTGTACACACGCTAACCCGTAAAGCCGTCTCTAGAATACCTCGCCTGTGCTCTTTAACATTTTAAATGTCTCTGCGATGAAGGGGTCAATCATTCAAGGCGCTATATTACCAGGGCCTCAATTCCATTGGGGTCTTAACGCACGGGCACGCTGGGAAGTTGCCCGGGGGCCCCCACACTAGTCTATATATGTTGTGACTAGCTGAGCAGTTGTGTAGGTAGGGGTCCCAGTGCACTGCTCTGGCCGGGGGGGGGGGGGGGACACCTTCCACCTACAGCATGGCAGTCATCCAGAGCGAAACGACTGTCTGTACAAGTTAATAAAGCCAGTGTGCTATACTAATGGATCTCATCCCTGGACTCCAAATGTCATTTGTCCCAAACTCTGGCGGCTTTAACTTCTACATTTGTCCCACCTTTAGGACTACCTTTGTGAAATCAAAGCTGCCATCAGAAGAGCAGTCGCACACTCACTACCTGCGTGTTCTGCTCTTTCAAGGTGCCTCCTCATGCAGAGATTCTTTTCTTCATTAAATGGCAGCCAAACAGAAACGAGACGTGAGATGAAGCCACAGACGAGCGGCTACACTGGGGCTTCAAACTCCAGCCAGGCTCTTAATGAGGAGCCGAGTCCTGCTGTTAATTACGCCCGTTATTTAACTCCATGGCCTCTCGTTCGGCCACAGCAGACGCTTCCTCGTCTGTTTTTACTTTTCTCATTTACACGAAGTACTGGAATCCTCCAAAAATGCCATTTCAACATTTTGATGAATCTCGACATTTTAGACCTCCCGGAGTCCGATTTACTTTCTCGTAGGGAAATTACTGTAGTCGTCCAAAAATTTGACCTCAAAATGTGAATGAAATCTCAACGTTTTCGACCTCCCCGAGTCTGAAAATACCATTTTTGGAGTTGTGTGTGTCTGTCTGTGTGTTTGTGTGTGTGTGTGTGTGTCTGTCTGGCCGATAACTTGAGTTCGCTTTCACTCGGGTCAACCACATTCTGCATACCTGTATTTGGTACAAAACGTACATTTCTATCAGCTTTTGGGTTAGGGTTAGGGGTTTACCTTTTATTTCTAAGTTCATCGTCAAAATGTTTTGGTGACCTGAGAGATCAGTGTTACGGAGGCCCTCACCTTTCTTTATCTTCAGGTGAGCAGGTCATGTGGCAGCTCGTTGTGTGTCTCATTTATTGTTTGGCGACGACTAAGGGGTCCGAGTCAAGTCAATTAAAATGAAGTCACTGGTCACTAATGAAGAAGATGGTCAGAGTGAGAACCTGCAGCCACTGCGGCCCCCCAGGACCGGAGTTTGACACCCACGCACTAAACCACAGGTGTCGAACTCCAGTCCTGGAGGGCCGTAGTGCCGGCAGGTTTTCGTTCTAACCATCTTCTTTATTAGGGACCAGTTTTTGCTGCTAATTAACTTCTTTATCTTTAGTTTTAATTAACTTGCTCAGGCCCCTTAGTTGTTTCTTCTTCTTTAACTAGCAGCCAAACAATAATGAGACACAAAACAAGCCTCCACATGACCAGCTCACCTGTGCCCATCACACAATATCTGAAAATAAAGAAAGGTGATGGTCTCGGTAAAGTTGATCTCTCAGGTCACCAAAACATTTTGACGGTTTTCTTAGAAAAAACAGAAAAATCAACAATTTTGGAAATGTCTGCTGTAGCAGAATGAGAGCAGCAACAGGCCACTGAATTAAATAACAGGTTTAATTAACAACAAGAATAAGCTTCTCATCAAGAAACTGGTCAGAGTGAAATCGGCTGGAGTTTGAAGCCCCAGTTTAGCTGGTCATCTGTTGGCTTGTTTCACATCTCATTTCTGCTTGGCTGCCATTAAATGAAGAAAGAAATCAATTCGGAGGACTGAATCCTCCAAAACAGGGTTATTAAAATTAAGGAGTGAATTAGCAGTGAAAACCGCTCGCCGATTAGGAAAAGGGTTAGAAAGAAAACCTGCAGCCACTGCGGCCCTCCAGGCCTGGAGTTCGACACCCCTGCACTAAACAAAAAAAGTTCAAGGATGCAAACGTGAGCCAGCTGGTTGTTCCATAAAGAGCCCTGGCAGAAGCCCACAGTAAAGGCCTGTCTTGGCCACCCTACCTTTGCCAAGTGCTTCGCAATCCCTCTTCCTCGGTAGGCATCAGGCACCTCGGTGTGCTGCAGATCAACCATTTTTTTCCCAATGTATTCATAAAGCAAAACAGCGTGGTCATGTGAGCCTGGAAATGAGACACAGAAATAAAATCAAACCGTTTAGTGGAGATGGGAGGAGCAGCACAAGAAAAAACTGACTAACAATACGAAGGGAAGAGAGGAGGGCGTTCTCATCCGTGTGCACGACGTCACCATAATGAAGTGATAAAATGTCACTGCTGTGCCAAAATTCTGGACGTGGATGTTGATGCCCCACAATAACAGACTCTTGAGTTTGTTCAATCGGGTTGGGAGTACCAGGTGAACAATCATTTCGCCATCCGCATATTAAATCTGTAAAGGTTCGTTTCTGCAGATGCCACTTTGCTTTTGTGACAGCAGGTGACAGCGACACCTCCAAAATGCTTCAGCCACAGCGCGTCTCAGGATTCACTAATTCAAGGGCAGAGGAAAAGTAAATCACAAAATAAAATAAATAAATGCAGAGGCCAGCACACCAAGGAGTCCATTTAACACAGACTCAAAGGGAAGGCACATAATCGTCACTCCTTCCTTGACACAAAAGGCCAGGATTCCTCAGGTGTCTAAATCAAAGCCTGGCAATGGCTTTAAAAATTCACATTCAGGTGAAGTTCAGATTTCTGATTCAAGTCAAGTCGGGGAGCCTACACTATTACAGCGCGCTGCTGCACCCACTACATGACGAACCAACTCGGGATCCCAGCTGGCATCCCCCCAGGCAGACACATTTCTGATTCTCTGATACACATAACGTCGAGAAAAGCCGATTTTTATAATGGTGTCTGTGGAAACCCACACACAACGATGGAGCGCTCGCCTCGTGTTTGTCTCGTTACAGTTAGCTGACCACAGTTCTCCCTCCGTTGGCTTCCAGTCCATGACAGGGTTGATATTTCAGGGGTCTAAATGGATTAGCGCCTTCTGTCACTCCAACATTTTAAAACTTTCCATTCCACTTTTTGTCGTGGGGTACATCAGATTTGCTGACGTCACCGCTGCACCCTGCCAAATGACACAACTGAAAATTACAGCCCATGTCACCTTTACTAGTACAGTTGTGCTCTGCCCCTTTGCCTGACAGCCAATAGCGCGCTGCCCGACACATCAGGCGCTGTACAAAGGGTTAACAGCTGCTGCAGGTTCGGCGCCAAGCTCTGCCCTTTTATTTTTTATTTTTTTCATTCTGTTATGGTGTGTGGGCGGCACGGTGCCGCAGTGGTAGCACTGCTGCCTTGCAGTAAAGAGACCTGGGTTCGCTTCCTGGGTCCTCCCTGTAGGTGGCTGGCACCCTGCCCGGGGTTTGTTCCCTGCCTTGCACCCTGTGTTGGCTGGGTTTGGCTCCAGCAGACCCCTGTGACCCTGTAGTTAGGATACAACGGGTTGGATGGATGGATGGATGTTATGGTGTGTAAAACACGAGACACCAGGGAGACGAGCTTCTCTTCTGTTTGTGAGGTCCACAGCCCCCCCTAGCAGACCCCCGGTGCTGTACAAAGGGTTAACAGTTGTGGTGCCTTCATCCACAGTCTCAGCCCCCCCCCTTTACTTCCTCGTATACAAAATACAGGGAAAGTATTGGAATCGCCCAACGATTCGATGTCGTGATTTGGATGAATCTCGATGTTTCAGACCTCCCTGACTGTCTCGTATACGAAAGTGTTGGAATCGTCCAAAAATTCCATTTCGAGATTTTCATTATTCTCGACGATTTAGTCCTCCCCGGGTTCCAAAATACACAAAGTATAGGAAATCGTCCAAAAATGTGATTGAGATTTTGGTGAATCGCAACGTTTTACAGCGAGTCTGAACAACCCACTTTCATAATCACGATAACTTGAGGAGGCCTTCACTTCGGCCAACCACATTTTACATACAAGTAAACAGCACCTGCAGTCGTAGTATACAAGTACGAGTACCTGAACACAGGTTAGTAACTACAGGTGTGATGGCCCCTAAAACTTAGAAAGCTCCTCCTCTCAGCCTTCGCGAGGAAAAATCGATTATTCGTTTCAAACTCCTGTTAAACACACGTCTCTTCAATCCGTCTTATTCATTTCCTTGTAATTTCTATTGTCTTGTTAATGTGTTTATTGAATTGTAAAGTGTCCTTGA
This sequence comes from Polypterus bichir lapradei, assembly GCA_026402145.1. Lineage (NCBI taxonomy): Eukaryota > Metazoa > Chordata > Cladistia > Polypteriformes > Polypteridae > Polypterus > Polypterus bichir. Next base: position 884,900 of record JANRMT010062861.1, on the reverse strand, counting down.
GTGTATGAAAGGCACT
>JANRMT010062861.1:767903-879884 GCA_026402145.1 Polypterus bichir lapradei | reverse complement strand
TTGGTCTCAGTTGTCTGGTATGTCACATTAGACGATGTCACCGACTGACTAAGATCATGTAAAAGAAGGCCAAGACTGACAATCGCTGGAAATGTCGTCTAACGTGACAATGGCTTCTTCAGCTGCATGGAGGGCTCGACTAAAGCTTAAAGGGGAGCGAGCCTTTGCAACAGCCACCCCAGGCTCTGAAACAATCACTCCGCTCACGTCAAGTCTGCAACAACTGCGGCCATTTTTAAATCCAAGCTGGAAATGCATCTTTAATGCTTGGCCTTTTAGGCGGAGCGGTGGCTCTGAGGCTGGGGATCTGGCAATCGGAAGGTTGCCGGTTCGAATCCCGTAAATGCCAAAAGGGACTCTGCTGTGTTGGGTCCTTAACCTGCAATTGCTGAGCGCTTTGAGTGGTGAGAAAAGCGCTATAGGAATGCAAAGAATTATTATTATTTTATTGGAATTGTTTGAGGTCTTTGGTTCCACTTTACCTCGTCTTAGAATGCACTTCTCTCTACCTTTATTGATGTTAATGCGCAGCACTTTGGCCAACGCAGGTTATCTGAAATGTGCTTTATAAAGAAACGTAGCGGCACTCATTTCTATATCCTTGAAAAGTGGTTTGTCCTGCTCTATGGTCAGTGATAATCGCTGTAGAAATAGTTAAGAGTAACTGGGATTTTACCAGTCCGCTCCATTTAGTCACAGCTGCTGACTTTTGGCACCAGTAGTTTTTGAGATACATCATTTATTTAAATACATGTCTATGCCCAAGCGGAGGCGCACACGAGTAAAGACACACTCAGACATGTAAAGAAGTTTCAAAGTGAAGACTGCTGACGGCTTGTTTGCTGGATGATGAAGAGGAATGAATGAATACACACACACACACCCGTAGATCTGTGACAGAAGCATTGTGCCACCCCAGTCCAGTGGGTCCATCTGGGCAGGTGTCTTGTTCTTTAACTTTAGACCCAGTGCTTTTAATTTCAAGTGAAGCAGTATAGGAGTTCTTCACTTCACTCCGATTTCCTGCTCATTGTCTGTCCATCCATTATCCAACCCACTATATCCTAACTACAGGGTCACGGGGGTCTGCTGGAGCCAATCCCAGCCAACACAGGACACAAGGCAGGAAACGAAGCCCGGGTAGAGCGCCAGCCCACAGCTGTCCTGCTCATTGTACTCATGCATTTATTTGTGTATACTAGGGGGCTTTTCCCCCTGCTTGCCAACCCCCCTGCCTGCGCTACATGCCAGCCACTTCGCGTCTCTGCCACTCGCATGTGTGGGTTTCACTTTCACCAAACAACAAATCTTTGAATTCTCGCTGATACGCCTCTTCATTGGGGAAAAAACACGACTTTTCCCTGATGGCAACACAAATTAGACGATCTACAAGTCTCTGACTTAAAATTTAAAGCCGAACAATATATTCGATCTCTTTTTCGCCGTTCTGTTATTTTATTGAATAATAATTTCAGTTTATTAGCTCTAATGCGATCTTTACTATCAGTTTTATGAGACTTTCCAATTTTCGTACCTTAATTATCTCTAACCTGCTCTGCACGTATTTACCACGCCAACGTTTTTGAATTCTTTAGGACGTTCTATTTTGTCTTCTACTCTTTGTCTTTTATTTCCGGCCCCGGGCCTGGTTAAATCTCTTGGCACAAAGTCTGATCTTGTCTCGCGAGGCATGAAAGTATCTCTCTCTGAAAATGTCTCATCTCGTCCCAGGATTTTTTTTTTATATAATAGAGAGATATTCAATATTTCATAGGTTAATGTACTTGATTTTCCATCATTGTACAGTACAAATCAGTTGTACCATAAAACCAAGTGATTTCCGACTAAGTGACGCTTAGCTGTTTGATAGTATTTAGGTTGTTGATAGAAGCATTTTCTTAGTTATATTAAATATTTGCCTATAAATTAGCACTTAGTATATAGGACGTTCTTCTAAACCCCACACACTGAATTGAATCGGTATATTCTAGCTGTCCCTCCGACTATGGATTAGTCTCAGTCTGTGATCCGCCTTGGCGTACGGAAGGCATGGAGGGCACAGAGTTTCAAATCGCACCTTACCGTGCTCAGTTGAACATACACCATACACTGAGAACGTACTAAAGGCGAAGCATAGAAAAATAACTCATGACTGAAGCTTAACAAGAAAACGTTAAGTTTAAAGAAGAAACACCGTTTTCCTTTTTTGCCGTTTACTCTTTGCGTGTAACAACTATTCTCAATTCTTGTGCGGATTTGTTTGTCTTGAATTTTCACTAAACCTTTTTAAAACAAAACTTTTTCAGACCGAGAGATTTCTTTTGCTACATGTTTGACTCCTGCTTGATCCTGCCTTACCTACTAGCAGCTACACGCGTTACTGCTATACGGACCATCCCATTGGGATTTGTCCCTTCATCAAGGTGGCCAGTTCAGCCTCTTCAGCCCAGCACAGTGCTGGCAATGACAGGCAACCTCTGCCCTGCTCTGTGTAACTCATCCAATTGAGGGGCTTACAGATGGCTCCCCTCCACTACACCCATCCTCAAAGGCCCATTAACACCTTGCCCAATATTTTCAGGAGGTCACGTCCATTTCTTCAACTGACCCCCACCCACTGATATTTAGATCTCGCATTACCTAAAAAACGCATTGCTGGGATTTGGAAAGAAACAGAGTGTGCTAAGGGAAAAAAGTCTGTGAGCTTGAGGACTGCACAAACCCCACAAAGTGGCCAGTGTTAGAATTGAACCCGGGACCCTAGAACTCCAAAGCAGTAGTTATCAAACACCATACCAATGTGTGTGTGTGTGTGTGTGTGTCTGCCTGTGTTTTAAACCGTAATCTGTCATTTCAGTTTCAAAGTCACTCAGCAGGTCAGAAACAATCCGAGAAGAATCAAATGCTTGGTAGAAACCAACATTTTAAGGGGTGCCAGCCTATCATTAGGCACCAGCCATATCAAGAATGAAGTTGTTTAAACTGAAGCCCCCGGGGGAGAAAAGTGTGAACGCGCATTGCCCATTGCGCCAAACGCACGCTCTCGCGATGTGAGCGGTTTGTTCAGCCTACTCGTTGGTGGCTGCCGATTATTTTTTTCCAAATTTCTGCGAAACCGCCATTGAGTCGGTGCGATCAAATCACATTTCAATTCGAGGGTCAGTAGGCGCTCATGAGTAACGCGGCCCCAGCGTGCCACTTTGGCAGGCCAGCTTCTCCAGTAGAGAGTGTCGCCAAGCCCCGCGCTCCTTCCCAGCATGCTCTCGCGGCTCCCGAACTCGAACAACACGCTGCGAGAGTGAAGTTTCGTAGCGAACGGCAGACCCGAACGCCTCGTCGTGCGTTTCTGGCTGTCACTGCCATCGCGTCTTTTTGCCGCGACTAACGAAGTGGAGGGCGCCGGAGACCCAGGGTACGGATGAGCAGACCGAATCACTTCGTCGGTAAGTGACGAGGTGGGACGCGGGGCAACACGACACATCTCCGGGACAAAGTGGTTGCAGGGTCACCCTTTCGACTGCAGAGTACACGATCACCCATCCCCTTTTTTTAAATTCTTCTTCCTCCTCCCTCGCCCCCCTTCTTCTTCTTCCTCCTTCTCCTCCCAGTACGTTACCGTTCAGCCTGACAGTAAACTGCCTTCTCTTCCTGTCGTGCTCCACCTTCACGGGACAGCTGAGCTCCAGCAGGTTTATGTGGGCCGCCTGTGCCATTCCGCAGTCAGTTTTTACACGAAAAAGGAAGAAGAAAACAAAGTGGCTTCGTGTCAAAAGGCCGAAAACGACAACGAAGCGACGCCGCTGTGATCCATGGTGTCTCAACGACGAGCAAGACGGGCACAACAAACACACACACGGAGAAAGCCGAGGAAATCAGCTGTAGCGTCACGTGGTGGCGAGCGACCAATCCCAACTTCGGCCATGTGTTTTCATTCGGCGCGTTCGTTCCTTTAAAGGCGCATTGCGCATGCTCAACGGTGAGCGCCTACAGCGAAGCGGTGGACTGGAGGAGAACCCAACGAGCAGGCAGCAATCAAACGCCCGAAGTCCTTCGCGTGTATTGGAGTTGGGCCTGCAAGGACTGGTAAATGGAAGACGCCTTGTCTTGGACCACCGAGGCGTCTTCATTGTTAAGGTACCAGGGAACCCTGAGGAGAACTGCAAACAAGGGAGGGCGACTCCAAGGTAGCCCGGTGTGAATGTGCGACAGTGTTCGTGCGTATCTTGTGATAGACCGGTGCCAGTTGTATGATACATTCTAGTCTTGAAGACGTTTGGGGTCTGTAAACTACCCGATTATAAGTTTAGTCGTTAGGACAAGTCACCTGTGTGACCCCAGGCCAGTGTGAACGTTTGACATGTAGGTGGAAATGTGCAATGGCTGCCAAGTGCCTTGTGATGGGCTTCACTGCTGAAAGGCCTCTAAGCCAGCATATTCAGTGCTGTGTGTCTGTGACATGTTGCACGCATTCTAGAAATAGGGAAACGGCTATTTAATGCCCTACCTGTATGGTGATTTAGGGATACACAGTAAACACAAAATCAAAATGTCATTTTTCTAGAGCAAGCATGTAAAGGAAGTAATCATCTCCAAGGAATCTTGACATTCAAAGCCTTCAATGAGCCATAAATGAAGATTGGGGAAAAAATAAAACATATCAAAAGCTGTAAAAATGTATAACACAAATTGTGACATGTCCACGTGCTGTGTGTGGCCTGCCATTGTCCTTCATACTCGAGACTGGAGACGTGTCACATGTGCTGATTTCACTGCATTCCCTGTATGGGACAATAAGGGTCCTGTATGCCTCAGAAATGGCACATTGCTCCAATGTCGATAGCTTGGAGCCTGCCCCTCACTGTCCTTTTGTCATGATTATTTGTTACCTACCCTCCCTCCAGAATTCATCTATATACATGCTTTGATAATATAATTTTGTTTAAATTGTTAGGGTCACTTGCCATGAGGATCATTGCTTCCCGGCTGAGCCGGTCAATTCATGAGGTGGCATAGGCGGTCACCACTGGTGTGACTTTGTGTTGCTTATGGAGTCTCAAATGAGGCACATGACCTGCATTGTGAGGGAGCGTCAGTTATGGCACTATGGCCATGTGGCACGATTACCCGAGGGTGATCCGACTCACAGGACCCTCATTATTGAGGACCGGAGTGGCTGGACCAGGCCCAGGGGATGCCCACGTATCAGAATGTGGGACTGGATGGGGGTTTGCAAGCCAGTATCCTGAGCTGGTTCGTCATGTGGTGGGTGTGGCAACGTGCTGTACCAGTGCCTGCTCCCCAACCTGACCTGAGTGTGTTGAAGAGTGAGGGAGGGGTCCTTTTGTGGTCTCCAGTTTGGTGAAGGGTAGGGGTGGGGTAGGGGCTCTCCAGTGCGTCGAAGAGTAGAAGAATAAAGTGTTGAGTACAGTACAGTGTCTTTAAAAGATGCTGTTCGCCTCCAGCAGTGAAAAGACCAAACTGGTGGTGCCTTACCCTCTTAAAATCCAGAATTTAAAGGGCACTCCGGGAAACCAAGCATGAAGTCTGGCCTGAGATTTGATGCCATCTCCGTTCGGCAGCAGACCAGGGAGCATGGGAGGGAGCATTGGACCTAACAAATGTCTCCACAGACGCACACACACACACACACATATATGTAAGGTGCTGACCTTTTGACCATTCGGTAGGAAATTGTCAAGGAGTTGAACTTATTAATACAGTGACGTGCCTGCCTTGAATCACACCATACCTGGAAGGCGATTTAGGATGATTTTCCTTTTACAGAAATTCTTGTATAAATGAAAGGCCTTCTGTTTCTGGCGTCACACACCTCTATGCTGCTGTCGAAGTCTCTAAGCAGTCCAGTGACGTGTTGGTGGCCCGAAGCACTGCACCCCTATGGCATCATCAGATTTGTAGGGTTTACTGACTCGATATTGACTTTGATAATAAGCATATCGTGATACTCTGTACACCTGACAGTAATGACCAATAAATCTGATAATAGGCCATCCTGCCCACAAATCTTTGATTTCTTGAACCACTAAAGACCGTGTGGGCCCTCATTGGGCTGATTTCCTCTTAGAGTTTGATTCCTCTTTGATTTTTTCTTTTTGCCTCACCTATTACATGTGGCCATTGAGTTCCCTGAAGCAATAAACTGAATTAGAAAACTTACAGAAACCGCCAGTCGTGAAGCTAGAGTCCCAGACGCACTTCCCGAAATGCCCACTAGAGGGGGAAGTCCCGTCACAATCCCCGACTAGCGCTCTCTCTGGATTCTTTATTTAATGAAAGGTCGATTCTTCACAAAAAAGAAGAAGCTCTACAGTAACAATGAAACCCCTTGGAGCACAAAGGCACAACAGAATCGCCTGTAACGTGAAGGCAATCCAAAGCAAACAAGTGCCAAGAATTGTGAGGTCAAAAAACGAAAATCACAAAGCGCATAGAAATTAGAAAAAGCACAAACTTGTCACCTTCTCCTAAGCGTTCTTACATTGGGCTCCATAGTCTTGTTTCCTCTTCACTTTTGGGTCATTGTTTTACGTTCAGGTTACTTTCATGTATTGCGTGCTTTGTGTAGTACGCCTTGGTCATGTCCCATGTGTTCTGTGGGTGGTCCCCCACCTGCCAATCCGGAGGGTCTCCCATAGGTCCAGGTGGTCATTCTCTATTAAGTGGCGAAGGACTTATTAGGGGCAGGGAGTGATTAGGGGGCCAGAATGGCCAGGCTATGATGGATGATTTAGCCGGGACATCGGGTCGGGGTGCACCCTGCTCTTTCTGAAGGATGTCCAGGGATCTTTTATGAGCACACCTCTGTTTTATGTCCCCATTTTTACAACATGGTGTCCCCATCGCTGCACTGGAATCCACACACAAACCACAAGGTGAGCGCCCCCTGCTGGCATCACCAACACACCCCTTCCAGAAGCCACCCAAGCTTCTCCTAGACCGGGGGTGGGCAATGTTGGTCCTGGAGGGCCGCAGTGGCTGCAGGTTTTTGTTCCAACCCACTTTCTTAATGAGAAGTCCATTATTGCTGATGACTGCTCAAGTGACATTTTGATGCTTCATTTTAGTGGTCTCGCTTGTTAAGGTTCCCCACCCTCGACTGCATATTTCAATCTTAAATGCTGCATTCTCTGTTTTAATGGCTCCTTATTAACAATAAGATGTAAATGGCAAAGCGGCCAATGGTTCTCCATCTAACTTGTTTCCATTTATATCTGTGTGTGTTCATCATGAACTGCTTGACTAAATAAAACACTTAATAGAAAATGTGACAGACTAACAATGATCCTTATAAGGCTTCAGATCATTGGGATGAGATCCTACGACAGAAGACCTTACATTGCCGAGCAAGCAGCCATCAATTTAAATAACATCTGAGACTGACAAGGATTGCTTTCTAATTAAGTAATTGGGTTGGGATGAAAACCTGCAGCCACTGCGACTCTCCGTGACCGACATTGCCCACCCCTGTCCTAGATGGTCTCCCCTCCGGGTGCTGGTGGTCCCGAACAGGCTTAGCTTCAGGTGGATGACCTGTTCTGACATGCAGGTGTTGTGGCTGCTGGCTACAACAGCATTATAAAGGCAAGGACATCCCAGAGGATTCAATGCCAACAATCTGCCATAAATGACGATCAGAAAAAGTCATTAAAAGGTGGAAAAATGGCCGCACCGCTGCGTGTGTCCTGGCTTTCTGTCACCTACTCTGGACTTTGACTGGACCGAGTTGGCTCTGAACGCCAGCAGACCCCTTTTTAGGTACCCACCCCTCTGTCCTTTCTTTGGTGCCAGTCCAGGTCACATTCACAGACCACTGTCTCAGCAAGGTGGGCAGCACAGTGAAGGACTCGCTCACACTCACGCACACGCACTTGTCTCTTCTGGCATTTAAGTAGATTACAACAGTCTGGACGAGAACAGGCCATTCAGCCCAACAACGCTCGCCAGTCCTATCTACTTGAATCTTCTAAAACAACATCAGGTCGAGTTTCTGAAGACCCCTAAAGTCCTACTGTCCGCCACATTGGGACGTTTTTCTTACTTCACACAGAGAACCAGAGACACTTGGAATAAGTGGCACCGAGGACCTTCATTCACCACTCCAGGGAGCCTCTGTGTCCGGTTACAGTGGTCCAATCCTACAAGTACTTGGGGGATGGGGGGTCCACAGCAATGTCTGGTCTTATAACACAGAAAAACTACAGAAGAAAGGCCAGAGCAGACTCTAGCAGACTGCACTCCATCATTAGTGTGGGAAGTGACGTCCTTCACATCTTCTCCAATATGTGGTGTGCTGGGCTGGTGACGTCACTTCCAGAGAGGCCCACCACCTCAGTGAGCTAATTAAAAGGTCATAGTGGAGGAGGAGAGAACGAAGACACAACTGAGTGCCATGATGACCAATGCTGCACACCAACACAGAGGACTTTAAGACAAGGAATTATTCAGCAGAAGTGTGAAAAGAAACGCTACTGAAGGGGCTCCTTTGTACCAACAGCAATATGCTTGTATGGCGCCTCACTGGAACTAGGAGGTCCGATGTTTCTTTCTTTTTTTTAAAAGTTTAATTCCTTTTTGGGTTTTCTGGTGTGTGTATATATTTATTCATTAGTAAATGTCATGTAGTTTTCTAAGCAGGGTAACTGGCTATTCCAGCCTGCACTGGGCACAAGGCAGGAACAAACCCTGGACAGGGTGCCAGTCCAGCACAGGGCGCACACACACTCACTTACTCACGGGGGCCAATTTGGCGTCGTTGCTACTTCACCTAACGTGCATGTCTTTGGACAGGTGGAGAAAACCCAAACCCACACAGACACAGGGAGAACAAGCAAACTCCACGCAGGGAGAATCCAGGAGCAAACCCTGGTCTCCTAACTGGGAGACAGCCATGCTACCACTGCGGCACTGGGCAGCCTTAATTCGTAAAATTCACATACATTAACTTACTGAGCGTGAAATTAAAAATGTAAAATGTATTGGATTAACAAGAGAATTTTAATTATTTAAATCCTGATTACAATGGCTTTAAAAATAATTACATTGGCCTGGGCCAAAACTTTCTTTTTTTTTTATATATATAATACAGTAGAGTCTTGCTTATCCAACATTCTGTATTATCCGACGTCCCACCGCAAAAAAAAAAAAAGCATCGATCGCCAACAAGAACTGCAAGTTGCGAGCATGAGCGTAGTCTATTTTTAGTTGCCATGTTCATTTTTTCAGTTAACGTTTTCTGTTGTTTTGTTGTAAAACATGATTACAGTGGATTATGTGGCCAGCCCTCTCTGGCGTGTGTGTGTGTGTGCGCATGCACCTGTGTCTCTCTCGCGTGTGTGCGCCTGTGTGTGTCTCTCGTGCGCGTGTCTCTTTCTCACACGCGTGTGTCTGTCTGTGTCTCTCTCTTGTTGCACAGGGAGAGACTGAACACGTGCAGAAATCATCGGCGCGCACAAATCGAAAGGGAAACTGTCTCGTTCGTATACCTAGTGTGTGGTCGTGAACAGATGCAAAAGTTTGGCGAACTTTTTGGTCATAACCCGATTTTTTACGTGTCCAGAGATGAAAACTGAACCGAGGTTCCACTGTATTAGGTTCGTAATGTGTAAAATTATAACATAGTTTGACGTTTAATAGGCTTTTTCTTAACACCTCCCATTATCCGACGTTCTGCCGGCCCGTTTATGTCGGATAAGCGAGACTCTACTGTAATCACAAACGCAATGGAGGACATTGCCACTTTTCAAAACGCGATATTGTGTCACTTTTCATGCAATTCTCACGCCAACCTTGCTGACTGTATAAGCCAGGCGACTTATTTGAAATTTCTCCTGCGAATGATAGAGCGCTACAGTTATTCGGTGTATTATTTCAAAGCAGCGAAGAGCAGGGCCAGGGCGACAGAAATTACTGACAACAAAGTAACGAAGGTGCACGCAGAACTCCGTCAAGTGGGCTCTACTTAACGGGAATGTGCGGCTTCCCGTTTTGCAAAGAGCGGAAAAAGGCAGTAAGCGGCGACAAGCCCCGCCTCCTGCTGGATGGCGCTACACGGTGCTAGTCGGAGGGCCATCTCCTCTCTGCTTCGATTGGCTCAGTCCCGTGGCGTAGCCCGCCCTCTCGCTCAGGCGGCCGCTCATTGGCGGGCAGGCAGAGGCGCTGAGGAGTGATGTCATCGACTTAAGCTTCGGCTCACTGGAGTGTGCGAACAAAGTCCTGCACCTTCACTGCTGGGGGGGAGGGGGGTCGCCTCTTATTTAAGTTTTCATTTTTGAATTTCTTTCAGTCTGTTGGTTGGCTACCGGCCTTTTATTTTTTCTTTCTTAGTCTTGGGCTAATTGGAGATCAGCTGACACGAAGGATCACATGCAGGAGGCCGCTACGCGAACACTGCTGCACGCCTGTGCGGGATCGCGTTGCACTTTCGCGTGGCTGCACAGCTAAGGGCTCGTCGGCCACCCCCTTGTAAAAAAAAAAAAAAAAAGGAAGAAGGAAAGTGTAACGGGCGGAGAAACAACCGAGCTGCAAGATCAGGAGCGTCTTAGGAAAGACCGCCGTTCATTCTCCACTGCGACCCAACCTCTGTTTGATGGTGTCGGAAAGCGAAGAGCTGCCCATTCGGACCTGAGAAGAAGCCGACGGCCGGCCAGCCAGCCAGTCCTCGATTCCCGGCGCCACGCTCCGTGCGCACCGACCTGCTGCAGGACGTCTCGCTAAAGCTGTTGGGGTCGACCATGTCAAAAAACACAGGTGAGTGCAGCCGGCGCCGTTTATTCGTTTTCTGGACTCCAGGGCGCCGTGCAATTTGCTTTTGTTTCCCCCACCTGCGTTAGCGAATGTAGTCCGTGCACGGGAGGCGCGAGCGAATTGTTGCGCAATGGTGCTTGCCCCCTTCCCCCCCCAAAACACACGCAAAGCGCCCTTTGCAGCAGATAGCCGAGCTTTCCCGGCGTTACGATCTCCTTGAAAGTCTTTTTATGTTGCTACGCAACGTAAGGGGGGGGGGGTTCTGAGCTCGGGATTTTGATTCTTGCGCAGCCGTCCGGATTAAATCACGCATGTGCGGCACTACCGGGCTACAGCCTTCCGCAAGTGGAATGCGCATGTGTGCCACAGGTACCTATAGCCCGCCCGCGTATTGATAGATCGGTCACTAGGTTACGAACTAAACTCCACCCCTCCAAACCACACACTCGTCCCGGGTCGGATGAGGTCAGCCTCCTTTTACGGCTTTATAATCCCTTTCCCCGCATCTGTTAAGCCGTGAATGGAGCCCTGGCTCCATTTAAGCGACCCCCGAGGTCACGAGTGAGTGAAGGGGCAAAGGAAAGCGCATTTAATAGAGGGCACCTGCCTAGTGTGTCGCCCCAGTGTCGCTGACAGTCCCCCGCTCAGCTTCTCTTTTCCATTGCTTGTGGTCAGTTCGATGTGTGTGGCAGCTGGTTGGGCTCCTTCCTTAAATGCACTCATTTCGTTGTGTATGTCTTTTCCATGTCGCTCGTCTTCCAGGTCCCCTCCCTGTGCTTATTTATGGCTTTCCAAAGAATCGCAGAGCACGGCCTCGTTTCCATCTTTGGTGATGAATGGCCATTCTTTTTTTTTTTTCTCCTCCTAATCTTTGGACTGTGAATCATTTTTCCTTTTAGTACTCCTGGATGATGAGGCTGATTCATGTGCACGTTTTGTTTCCATATATTTTTCAATTGGATCGGGGTCCTGGTGAGGTAGGAGCCTAGTCTGGCAGCAAGGAGCACGATGCAGGAAATTGCACATGCCCGCGTTCACCCAGGGCCCAGTGTCGAGTCCCTAATCAGCCTAAGCTGCATGTCCTTTGGGCATGTGGGAGGAAGACCCCCGTGTGGACGTGGGGGGGGGGGGCATGCCACTTTCACACACACGATGCCAGGTAGTGGTATTTGTACCCGTGACACTCTAGACATGAGACAGCAGCACTTGTGCCACCATGCTGCCCAGATACTGCAGATCATTAGATGCTTTTGTGGGGGTTTATGAGCGATTATCAGACTTGGCTCGGGTATTTCGAAGCTCTTATTTCTCTGGTGCGCTCACCTGCTCTTTCGATGCCATGTCTGTCGGGTGAGGCTTCATGGATTTTATTTATTTGTTTTTTTTTTTTTTTTTCCATTTCCTTCCCTACTGTGACTGACTGGCACTTAACTCCTGAAAGGAGGGGACCAGGACGGGTTCACCTGCTGCCCGTGTGCTCCAGGCGCATTCACAGGACAGCATCGTCTTGTGGGCTGTGGTCGGGCCCTCTGCTGTGATCTCGGTGCCCAGGGTGCCAGACAGTGGGCCTTTGACTTTAGGGGTCCTGAATGGCTTTCTACAGTCACCCCACTAGTTTAAGTGTAGTTTGGGGGCTTTGTCCTCTTTGTCTGAAGTCGCCCCTCAGTGTCTCCAGGGTTCATTTGTCTTGTTGTCCTGGCAGAAGGGCACTGTGAATTAGTCACATTTTGGGGCAGCGTTATAGACCAGGAGCTCCCAAAGGGAGTTCCCACCTGGCAGTGGGTGGCAGCCCCACTGCCACCTTAAACTGGGTGGGCTGGCTCTTCAGGCCTCCCTCCTGGTCACTGGCCCAAGTGAAAGCGTGCCCATGGCCCGTCGTGCCTACTTTTTTTCACGTTTGCTCGTTTTGGCACACAGAGTGTTGTAGTTCAAGCCCGAAGCCCGCTTGACATGGTGCAGAGCTGGCCTTAGGGCGAAGCGACCGCTTCGGGCCCACAGCTGGAGGGGGCCCGCTGCGCCCAAGGTTTTTTTTTTTTTTTCCTGTGATGCGACGCTGCTGTGGAGGGCCCAATGGAGCAACAGACTCCCCTTAGGGGGCCCTCGGTATCAGTTTGCTTCGGGCCCGAAATTGTCTAGGGCCGGCTCTGCATGGTGGGTACTTTAAAGGCCATCCATTTTTGGTTGCATGCAGGCGCACTTTGCCGTGATTTACGCTTTCTGGACTGTCCATAGTGTCGGTCAGAGTGAGGCCACAGTGAGGGGTTTGCCAGGCGCACAAGAGACGGGGAGAAGGTGGGTGACCCCGTAAAGGGAGAGCCCTGCCATCTTACAAACATCCGTTTACATCTTGGAGCTGAAATCGAGCGCAGAGCCGTTGATCATCTTGTTGGGTTTTCCAAACGTTCGTACCACCCTCTGACCTGAGCCCCGCGGTGTAGACACTGGCCACCGTTGTCACCTGGTCACACTCTGTCGACACATCGGTAGCAAATGGCTGGATGGAAACTAAAGTGACGCTTTACTCCTTGTAGTTTTTGCTTACCAGAGGGTATGCGGCCCACCGTTTTGTGCCTGGCTGTGCGACTGAGCCCTTTAGAGGACCGCCGTGCTGTGCCGTGGACTACTGGAATATGGGGCAGTGCGAGGATTACGTCTGCTTACTTGCTCCTTATAAGACTCGACTGCACTATGTGATGCACGCTATGTGTGACCCCCAACACGAGGAGTTCGGCTCGTCCCCATAATGTTTAACGATTACTGACCCATTGAGACGCGTCACTTCAGCCAGCAGGACTCGCCTGTGCAGACGACACACTTCTTAAGCGTTCCCTGGTTTGGGGGGCGGAGCAAACTGCACGTGTTGACCGGGGTCCGCTAAGCCGACTACGTTGTAAAGCAATGCGCTGCTCCTTTCATTGACGTCAAACTCCCCGCTTTGTTCTCATGGCCGCCGCCGCCGTCACGCACCTATCACGAAGTTTTGACGAGTAACCCAACACGACATGGCACCGGCGTTTATTCTTATCTTGGCAGCCCCGGGTGTACGGCGAGAAGCCCACGTAGCGGTATGCCGAGGCTGAAGAGCACAGCCAATCAGAAAGGAGCGTGTGGTCTGGTCACAGAAGCCCATTAATAAAGCGTCACTTTAGTTGTCACCGATACGTTGAAGTGGTGTGATCAGGTGACAACAGCAGCCGATCTTTGGGGGCTCAGGTTGGTCGCAGCATATGAAGGACCACACACAAGAAAATGGCTTGTTGTCAGATTCGTGGTGGCCAATGGTGACATTTTAATGACGTCGGGTGTTTTGCCAAATGGGGGCTCCATGAGCGGACCCCCACATATAAACCTGGAGTTTTTTTGAATGGGGGTCACTCGCCTCGTCCCGGTTTAGTGTGCTCCCATAAACATGCTCGTTGTTACAAAGACCACCAGTCTCATTCTAGAGGAGGACAGACGCATGTGACAAACTGCTCTTTGGCACAACCCTGCTGCCGGTCGTTACGAGGCCCTTCCTGTGTACTTTCTGGTGCCGCCTAATGGTGACATTGCTGGGGGGTGTCGGGTGTCACCTACAAACCCAACTGGGCTGCTTGACGTTTTAAACTGGACGGGGGGGGGGGGGTCACTTGGACCAGGCCCGTTGCAACTAAACCAGCAGTGTGTGGTCATGTGATCTGGTGCCACTCCGCTGGTCCCTTCGGCTCCCCCTCTCTTGGCACTGTTCTGGTGCCTGCTCTGTTTATTTAGTCTGCTTTGGCCCAACGTCTCTGCGTTCGTCTGTCCTGCCTGAAAATAAAAGTCTGTGCCCGCTCTGCTCACCCGCTCGGCTCACTCGCTTCAAAACAAACACTGCCAGGTTGGAGGCCTTCCTGTTGACTTTGTCCTCTGATTGGGTGGATGCTTGTGGTCATGGCAACTGAAGAAGGCCTCCCTATAAAAGTGGCGAGTGCTTCGGTGCCGGCTGGGCATTGTTTGCATTATGTGGGCAGCGGATGAGCGGGTCCCGCTGTCGACGTTCGGAGCGAGCAGACGGCGAAGCTGCTGTGGCGGATGGGCACGGCTCCGCTCTGGGGCTGCTATTTTTAGTGCTCCGGGGGGGACGGGGCAGCTTTGCGGCTCCAAAGTTGTTTTCATGTTTTATTTTTAACAAACACAGCAAAGCTTTAATTTTATTGAGGGGTGGGGGGGGGGGGGAAGCTGCCAGCCAGGCTAAAATGAAAAATGGTGTGCCAGGCTGATGTCTGCTGCCCGCTCTGTGCCATCTGCCCCCTTGGACGTCGTGCAGGTCAGCTGGCGATCGTCACTTTATCTGGGCAGCCTGGTTTGTCCGCTGTGGTGTTTCAGCTTCTTCACGTTGCACTTCTCGAGTCTGCCAGTCATCTTCAGCTTTTCCACTAATCAAGCTGATGTAAATGATTATATAGCGCCTTACAGTCCGCACCAGAAAGCCCCCCCGCCCGCTGCTTCTTGCGTGTCTCCCCCCCATTGGTGTACGTCGAGTACTTGTGGAAGTGTTTATCTGAGGAGACTTTCAGCGGGTCTCCTTCTGAATGACACCAGTGAGAACCCCCTTGGGGGTCCGGTCCTCATGTGGAACGCCTGGGAGGTCTGATTTGCCTTTAGCTTACTGACGTGGAGGACAACGTCAAGGTGGCACAGGTTTTATTTCCGAGTGTAGTTTGTGAATTGAGGCGTATTTTACTTGACATGGCAGAACGTGCGCCAGCAGCTCCTGTTGCCACTCTAGCCATGGCACCAAAGAAGAAAACGAACTCGAAGCTGAAAAAGATTGAGCACAGCATGTCTGACTCGATCATGAAGCCTGCGCCCTTCTGCCCGTTGGGCACCCAGCTAGCTTGGTGTTTTCAAAGACTGTGTGTTCCTATTAAATCCTGTCCGGCCCACCCGCCTGCTCTCCATGTGAAGTTTGCATGTTTTGCCCGTGTGTCTCATTTCTCTGTGTCCCATGCCCAAGACAGTGTGTGAGTGACGGTGACCCACCTTATAAACTGTCTTTGCTTGCCCTCTTTGGGACTTGTCGGTGTTTTGGCAGGTTACCCCCCTCCCACTCTAGTGGGCACTTTTGGAACCTCTCTAGTTCCCAACAGTTGGGGGCCATTCTGGTGTGCTCCCGTGACCAACAGTCATGTAGGGTGACATCCCCAGTGACTCAGTCCAGCCAGCCGGTGACTCAGCCTGACTAAACCAAACAGGTGGTTCTAGCAGGCCGTCATTTTAAAGCAGGACAAGGAGGGAGAAAGAGCTGGCAGCGGGCACCTGTGACATGCCAGTCTGAGCAATTGGGGATGGGGGTAGCGTTCTGCCCAGTTTCAGCAGTTGTTACCTCAGAAGGGTATCCTGATCAGACAAAGGGGTGATCACCGCTCATCCAACATGGAGGGCAGGAACTTTAATAGCCGAGATGGGCGCCTGTGTCTGAGGCTAGGAAATGACTCATCCAGGGGGTCTCCAGGTGGCCCTATGAGATGCTGACTCTGGTGTTTTGAGGGTCTGCCACTTGAACGAGGAGTTAAAAGGGCGCCTCTCGTGGCTGTGCTCCGAGACCCAGTTGTCCTTCAGAAGTGCACGTGGCATGATGGAGCCCGTCAAGTCCTTTGGAATTGTTTTTGTGGGCTCCTTCACTCCGAACGACCTGCAGGAGGAGCTCTGGGGTTATCAGTCCGTGCTGTGTAAGCTCTGGGGGGGAATTCTGGAAAGCCCCGGGATCCTGTGGTGGGATGACGTCTGTAGTTGAATTAGCTGGGCTTTGATTCCTCTTCTCTGCGGCCGCCTCCACACCCCTGTCTTTTTCTTTAAAGACACACACACACACACACACACACACATCTATTTGTCTCCATTTTACATTTCGCCCCCAAAACCGGAGGCTTTTGAAAACGCCTGCTCGGCGCCACAGCATGGATGGATGGGTGGAAATGTCAAGTTTGGACTCTCCTTGCCCTTTGATTGGCCTGTGCTTATTACGTGGCCCCTCCTTGATGGGGTTTTCCTGCTCATGACAACCTCCCATTCCCTGACTCGTCACCCTCCATGGAAGGAAACTGAATTCCAATATGTCCGACCCCGAGGAGTGGTTTTCCGTTGCGTGTGTCACCCGTATGCATCACAGTTTGGGTTTTTGGTATTCGCCATTGCTGTTCTCCATGTAGGAATGCCAGCTGAAAACGAACGTCTGGCATGGAGGACACGTCCTCCTCTTCCCGTTTGTGCCAGTGTGCGCGCTCGGTGCCGGCGAATGGCTCTCGTGTGTTTTTAGTGTCTTTTGTAACTGAGATGAAAGTGCAAGCTGGGAGCCGTGCTTGACACGCACTCAGACTCTCTTTGGTCTCCCCCTGATGTCCTCCTGGCACAGCTCCGTGTTGATCTCGCCTGGCGTGCCGCCTCTTTCTAATGGACGGTGGCAGGAGCTCCCTGGGGGTCCAGTGGAGGAAGTGGTGGGCTGACCCTCCTGGACAAGTTGAGAGCTGCCTGAGATCTTCTCCACTCGCGGTGATCACTCGGACTGTACGACGGTGGATTGTTTGGAGAAGTTTGGAAATTGTGAAGGCCTCAGAGGTGTGCTGGTCTCTCTCTCTCTCACACACACACACACTTTAGCAACAAGGACCACAGCAGACTAAATGTCTGAGGTTTCCACAAGAGGACATCTTGGAGGTCCCATCTAATGAGGTGCCAATCCTCTGCACCCGATTCTGATTGGAGGTGCTGCTCCATGAAGGGCTGCACACACACTGTCCATGTTTACAGTCACTTCAGTCCTATGATGGACAACTTCTTCTTTGTCGTCTTCATCTTTGTCGTCTTCTTCAAATTTGTATCTTCCCACTTCTGTGTTTTTAGACCCTGATGTGATTTTTACGGCCAGGTGCCTTTCCTGACGTCAACCCTTCTACAGTATAATGGACTACAAAACGTAAAGGTGGCCAGGTGTGTGTGTGTGTGGCATCTCCTTCATCTGTCCGTGCTGCTGCAATGAAGATCAGATGTCCACCTGTGTTTAAAAAGAACGAGACGACACTTTGGGGGGGGGGGGGTACTTACTTTTTCACAAGCACTTTCAAATAGAGTGTGTGTGTGTGTGTGTGTGTGCGTGTGTGTGCACTGTTGAGGCCACAATTCCACATCCATCTTGACCCAAATCCATCAAGCTCCAGATTCCCTGACTTGTCGCTCGTTGGGTTGCCAAGCAGTTTCAGAGGGTCGTCTTCAGTTTCATTTACAAAGGTGTTTTTCTCCAAAGTTTTGATTCATTTCATCAGTGTGACCGCCAAGCCCCAACCCATGTCTCAGATTTTCGGTGGGTTGCCATACACCAAGATGACGGTGTCCTTAAACAGTACAGAGGACTCTGGGAATTGGTGTCTTTACTCTTAGCGAGTGGCTAACTGGGACATGACTTAATGGAAGGAATTCTGAAGGAGAAGATGGAGCAACACCTGGCAAGGAGAAGACAGGCAGAGGAGGGAGGGCGTGTTTGACTAACAGGCTGGAATTCTAGGAGGAGAGTGGAGCAGATGAGATGATTGATGTGGACTTTCAGAAAGCATTTGATGAGGTGCCACATGAGAGGGTGGGCATCAAACTAAAAAGTGGCAGTTCAGGGTGTGGAGTGTAGATGGGTGCGGAATTGGCCCAGACACAGGAAGGGTGATGGTGTGAGGAACCTCATCAGAATTAAGAGTGGTGACCAGCAGGGGGCAGTGCAGGGGCCGCTGCAATTTTTAATATCTATAAATGGTTAAGATCAGAACATAAAGAACAAGCTGGTGAAGTCTGAAGACGATACCAAGATAGGTGGACGGGCAGATACAGTAAGTTGGAATCCGTTATATCATCACAGAAGGACTTGGTCAGCAGACAGGAAGTGAAAATGTGAGGTGTGAATACACAATGGGGGGTCTGAAAATCCAGAGACCACCTTTATGAGGAGGAGTCAGGAGTCGTAGTGGTCGACGTCCAGACAGTGTTCAGAAGCCATGAAGAAGGCTAACAGGTTATATAGCGCCTTGATGTGTGGAGTATAAGTCACAGGAGGTGACACTCGGGCTTTATGACGCACTGGTGAGGCCTCAGCTGGACTCCTGTGGTCAGTTTGGGTCTCCATAAAGACACAGCAGAGGGTCCAGAGAAAAGTGATGAGGCTGATTATGGGGGGGCTACAGGGGGTGAGTTAGGAACAAAGATTCAAAGAGCTGAACCTGAAGGAGATGAAGAAGAGACCTGACTGAAGTGTGCAAAATGATGAAGGGTATCAGTCCAGTGGATCAGACGGTGACTTTAAAATGAGCTCATCGAGAACACGCAGGGGGACACAGCTGGACACTTGTGAAGGGTGACTGTCACACAAACATCAGGAAGTTCTTCTTTACACAGAGAGCCACAGACACTTGGAATAAGCGACCAGGTAGTATGGTGGACAGGAGGACTTTAGGGACTTTCAAAACTCGACTTGATGTCATCATTTTAGAAGAATGAAGAGGAGAGGACTGGCGAGCTTTGGTGGGCTGAGTGGCCTGTTCTCGTCCCAGCTGTTCTAATGTTCTACACTGTCTAAGTGCTAGGACTAGATATCCCACTCAGACTCGCATAGAAGGGCCTACCAGTAGCACCAGTGACGTCTCGTGGTTTAGACAATTAGGGGAAATCGAAAGAATGGAGTCGAGATCTTGTGAAGAGCCTCCGTGTTCCTCCAAAGTGCCACAAGATCAATTGGTTCCCTTGACATCGTTCAGGAGGAGGCACAGATCGACTCCCGGGGAAGAACGTTGTTTGTTCTGAGAGGTTCAGCAGAACCCTCGAGTTGAAAGGGTCCTTCTTCATCCAGCACTAAGTGGGCACTTTCATCGCCATGGCTACCAAAAAAGCGACCGTCACTCCATCTGGAAATCCTGAAGCAACACCTCACAACGTCCACCGGTGGGTCTTCTGTTAATGGACAATGATCCAAAGTAGCTTCCAGACGACAATGTGATGGCATCGGAGTGGCCGTCACAAAGCCCTGGCCTGAATCCAGTGGAGAATTGGAGAACTGAACTGAAGAAACGCGTCCAGGCAGAGAGGTCCACCTGGTGGAACTCTGAGAGAAACTTGTAGAAGGCGACCCTAAGCATTTGACACAGGTTAAGAAATGAAAAGGCAAGGCCACCAAATGCTGACCTGCTGTATAGAAACACACCGACAGTCTGACACGGTGGATAAAAACCAAGATAAATCTATCATCATCATCATCATCACTTTGGAGACCAACTCTTCAGTAAAATGCAAAAGAGGCACACGAGGCCGCCTTAACGGCATCATAGGACCCCTGGGGCAAAACAGAAACCCTCACAGGCATCAGAAACATTGTGGGCCCCTGTGCTGTAGTGCCCATTGTGCCCACACGTTGAGGAGGCCCCACTGACGCCAAACACCTGAACTGTCTGGTGATGCCACGTGTGTGTGTGGTGAGGGGAATTTTCAGTTTGAGAGTTTAAAGCCAAGCCTCAACCGTATTTGCCCGTTGTGTGTGTGTGTGTGTCTCTGTGTGTGTGTCTCTTATGATTTCACACGTTCTGAGGGGACATGCAAGTTCAAGAATGTCACTTTAGTGGGGACACATGATGGTGAACATGTACTTCGTCATGGACGTTAAGAGCAGATAAACGAGTTAATGACTTGAAATCCCCCAGGATTGCTTTCTCTTTGTGCCCCATCACGTCTTGGTTTATATTTACTTGCATGGCAGACAGACCCTTTTCTCCAAAGCGACTTACAAAAGAGACAGACATAATCAGGTAACTTTGGGCCAGGACCTGTTTGTTTGACAAGCCCCATCCTAATGTCGCTTGGTTGTGTTGGCCTCTTTTGTCTAAGAAGGCCCTAATGATGGAGCAGTTCGCACCTTCTGTTCCCGTTCAGGCTGCCGTTTTTAGGTCACCGTTTTATTATTATTATTATATATTTTTTTTTTTTTTTGCTCACTCTGCACAGCCCCATGCAGAATGCAATCACGTAACCCGGATGATGCTTGTCTGGCTTTTTTTTTTGTTCTTGTTTCTTTGCCGGTTATTGAGCTGCTTGCCCGTCTCGTTGCTCCGACTCGTTCGTTTGTTCTTTCTGGGCGACTGTGATGACGTCACGTCCTTGCCCCTTCTTGTGAATTGAAAGGACGCGTCCTCGGAGGTGTTGACGTCACACGCTTGCCGGTGTATTTTCCGGAGGCGCTTTTTTTTTTTTTTTTTATTTTGCATGCACTCGGTGCCCTGCACAGGCTTCCGGTAAGTGACGTGACGGGGCACGCCACCTCCTCTCGTCCGCTCGCCCCGCCCCCAGCGCAGTACCAGCTGCCTGTCTTGGCTGCCCGCTCCGCCCCCTGGCTTGCCTGCCTAGTTACCGGTGCGACTGTGCGGCGACGAAGCCGGAATTGTGGTGTTCGGTTAAATCGAAGCGCGTTGCTTCCGTCTGAGGCATGCCGGGCTGCAGCGGCAGCGTGCCTACGAGGAGCTGGACGTTGTAAGGCTTTTAGTCTTCTGCTTTTGAGCGGGCATTTTTTTTTTTTTTTTCTGATTTCTGTAAAGTCCCCTGAAGCAGCTGCATGTTCTCCACTTCCGCTTAAAGGTGTGTCCCGCCCGCGGGGTCGTTTCTGGCAAATCGATGGACAAAAAAGAAGGCAAGTATGACGTGCTGTGTCGCCGGCCGATCGAGCGAGAAGCGCCGTGGCCTCCTGCGGTCGGGGGTGGGGGTCAGGTGGTGGGGCGCTCAGCCCACCGGAGCGATCGAGCGGGCAGCCAGGGGTGAGCGAGCGGGCGGGCTCGAGCGCTCCGATTGCGTGTCGGCGGTGACCCCAGGTGTGTGCGCTGGGTGTGCCCTCGCGTGGGCGGCCGGCCGGGCGGGCTGCGCCTTTGTTCTAACGGACAGGTGCAGGTTGTGGCGTGGCGGGCGGTGTGCGCTTGCAGGTGTCACTCGTTGATTTGGGAGCCTGTGAGGTGACTCTGGGGTTTCGGTGACCGCGAAGAATAAACGAGTTAAGAGAACGGACTGTGTGTGTAGTCGGAAGTCGTCATTACGTCAACACGTGTAGTCGGGGGGGTGTTGGAGGACGTACAGAATTGGGGTGACGGCTTTGGTCACGGGGGTGGCAGTGCCGCGATTAACGTTTCTGCCCCTCTGAGGCAAAGTTCAGATCTCAGTCCCAAGGCTGCCCCGCACTGCCCCCCATATCTGTAGGGGCTTTCTTGGAATCCTTCACCTTCAAAGAGCTGCATTGTGAGGGTCTGTCGCAGCCTGCCTGTGATTTGCCCCCAGGTGCTTCCTACCTTCAATCCAGGGCTGCTGGGCACAACCCTCAAACGAGCGTGAAAGGCCTCGCCCTGCGAGCTTTATATGCAAACCCAAACCAGGCCAAGGGGTGTGTGTGGGGGGGTGTGTGTGTGTGTGTCTTGCTGTTGTTTTCCCAATTTATATTTTTTCCCTTTCCTAGCGCTTTGTTTCTTCATTGCATGGCATTTCTCTTTTATTCACAGGAGCATACAGTTCAATTTCAGGGGTCCTGCCACGTCCACAAGCCCACCCAGGGTTTCAGGTGATGAACGTGCAGTGTAGGTTGCAGGTACTTTTCAGCTCTGACCGCACTTATCCATGCGCTATGGTTGACCGTCCAGCGATTTATTTAATTATAAGATTAGTTTAAGTCCAGAGCTATGATGAGGAGGCCGCAGGTGTTGATCGTTTTCATTTTCAGAAAGCTGGGAATGCTTTAGGGATGTTGGGAATCGTGCAAGGAGTTCATGCCGCAGGGTCCCAGTTGTCACTCTGCAGCACAAATGCGAGGACTTGGCTGGAGTCTCTTTCAGGGCGGATTTCACCCCAATGCCAGTTCATTTTTCTGACAGACACACGGAATGAGTGGTGTGGTGCAGCGCAGGACTTGGGGGGGCCTGCAGATCCCGACTTTGGACCGTCTGGGTCTGAATCGTAGGGTGGACGAGCGTGTTGAGACATGTGGCCTGCTCTCGTCACCGTCTTTCTAATGTTGTGGGATGTCTGCCTCAAGATTTGGGTCCCCGACACTGCGATTGTCACTTGCTGTCACTTTGCTTGCTTTTTTTTTTTTTTTTTTTTTTTGCTCTTGTGATGCTTCATGCCAGGTGTGCCCCCTTGGCTGCTTCCTTTACCACAGGAGAGTATCAACCTGAGAGTTTAACTATTTATTTATTTTGGTGGTCTCTAAATCCACTCCAATAAGACTTAATCAATTGTGCAATGCTTAAACTTCAATGGATTAAAGAGTTTGATGCGCCCAGAATCTGATTAACACAACAGTGCATCGGAGTCCCTTCACGCAGGTCCGTGAGGACATCTGACCCGGTTTGGGTGGTCTGGCGCCAGCCTGGTGGTCATCTTGCTGTGTGGTTCTGTGTCTCCATCTGGCTGGAAGTTGTTCCTCCATGGTGCTGCGTGTATTACTGTAAAATGCTTCCCGAAAACTGGGATTGCGTAGTGGCACCTCCCCTTCATTTTTGTAGGGTTGTTGCTCTGCGTGCCAAGCATCCCGTTATTCTAGGAGATCTTGTCCATTTTGTCTTTTGATCCCCACTGGTTTATAATCGCCGTTGGCTCAACCCACCGCATGTGGCAGCGGACAGGCAAAAATGAAGGGGTCTTCAAAAGCAGGCTGGGCCTTGTGTTGTGCTTCTGAAGTTGTGCCGGTGCTCTGCTCTGCCCGCTGCTCTGCTCTGCTGTGTTGGATTTTTGCTCAGTTCCTGTCCTCATTCCTGCTGCTCTTCAAGTTCCTACATGAAGCAGATGAGAATCTCATGTTTTTTTTTTTTTTTCTCCTTCTGTTTGTGTGTCCGTATAGAAATTCCTCCTGAAAGAAGTGGGAGTCTGCCTATGGTGGGTGGGGGGGTTGGTTTGGCTTGGCTTGTCCGGCTTATCTCATTTAGTTTTGACTGGAGCATCCCGCCCCCGAGCCATATGTGATGTGGGGGGCTTCTTATCTGCTCGTAATGACTGTCCCCTGCCCCTAACCCAGCAGGCGCTCTCAGCCGAGGTGTGTGCCAACGTTTGGCACGGAGCTCTTTGGAGAAGTGACCTGGGTGGGCCGTGCCCATCCTATATGTGACGATGTCTGGTTTGGTGAGGTCACATCACTGAGGGGCCACGCGAGTGCGTGTCTTAGAGCCTTAGGTGGACCTTTGTGACATTCACACCCCCTTGAAAGTGACCCTTAAGTTTAAGTCGATCAGTTCCGTTCCTTTTGGTTTTCTAATTGGAGCTCAGGCAGGTCAGGTGACTTCCCCAGGGTCACACTTTTGAACCCACAACCTCGGGGGCGGAAGTCCAAAGCCTTAACCCCTGGACACAACCGTGGCGTGCTGGTCAGCGTCAATGGCTGGTGGTTTGGGGCGCAAGCTCCACATGGGCATCAATGCTGTGTATTGATACTTCTCTTTTTTTATTTTTCTCCTTTGTTTTTTCTTCTGCCTCTTTTCTCCTTTTCTTCTTTTTCTTCCTCTTCTTTATTCTTATTATGAATGCAGTGGGCACAACTTACCACTCGTGAGTTCATTGGACTCCCTGCTCGGTCCTGGTGGCCGATGTTCTGTCACTCAGTAGCAGCTGCTGCTGCCGGCACATTTTAAATGCGAGCGAACCTAAGCGATTCTCTGGAATGTTCCCAGTGTTTTGGAGGCTGCGCGCACACACACACACACACACACACACACACTGGACGTTCTCCTCGCCGCTCTGCAGTTCCCTGGCCCTCTGGTTGTTCTGCCCAGCCGCCCGTCTGTCGTATTTGTGTTTGACGGTGGGCCGCAGTTCCACTTCTCCTGCTTTCCCCTTCCATGTCAAGCCGAGTAGGGACGGCGCCCCTCTTACTGCTCTTCCACATCTCTTGGGGGGACTTGGACCCCTTGGCCAGCCCATTCTCCTTTCACCTTCCACTCAGCACTCCGGGGCAGATTGCCCTTCTGTGCCCATTTATTGGGTATGATGGCTGAGGGCAACATTTGTAGCCTTTGGAAAAGCAGTTTGCTCTTGGAAGAGTCCGAATGTGGGGGGCATGGCAGCGGTGCACTCATCACCCACCCTGAGGGTGCAACAACAAATTGGAATTTCACAAAGTCACCAGGCCACCAGGCTGAGCCCCCCATAGAAACTCTTTTATATTCTGATGAGATTTGAATGCTTTGGCACAGGCTGCCTCTTTATGGGTTTATTGGATGGACAGACGTGTGCCCGATGGAGGGTTGGGGTCCTGGTGACACTGCCTGGAGGTGCCACATGATTAGAGAAAATAGGAGGAACAGTCACAAAGTTTCTGCCTCTTTTTAACTCTTATTTATTAAGATTTTTTTTAAAACAAGTGACATCCTTTTTTTCTGCATCGTCACCTTCCTTTGTGGTGCAGTTTTCCTAGTCACATTCTGAGGGTCCAGAGGTCAGGAGGGTCCTCTTCTCACCAAAGATCCCTGAAGGCTCAACAGCAGCTTATGGAGGGTCAGCCCCCATCGTCCTACAAAGTCCAATTCAGGAGCAAGCAGGGGGTCCATTGAAGGAGACCATCGCACTGGGACGGCCCGTGGTCGTGACTTCCACCGCAATGAGCGAGTGAGTCGAGGGTTTATTTTAGTCAGGAAGACGAATTGAGTTTCCCAAACAGCTGGAAGAAATGGGCATTGGGCAGGTGCAGTTTGGAAAAATAAGATGGGCATTTCAAAGGGCAGTGCCAGATGGTTGCCAAGAATGCTGATGCCATGTAAGGAGGCCATGAGGAGAACTTGGAGACTTGGAGATCGTTCAGTGACTGAAGATGAGGGTCTACCGCCGAGGTCCCGAGTCCTAAATGGAGTCAATGCAGTGGAAGCACAAGTCACCCAAAGACAAAGTCACAGCAGGGGTCTTCTGGGATATTGAAGGACTTTCATTGCTGGAGTTCATGCCACACAAGACCACCATAACCGGTTATGGAGAGCTACGCCAAGACAGCGAGGGCTTTGGGGGGGGGGTCAATCAAGGAGAAAAGACGAGGAAGACTCCAAGCGGGCCTGCTGCTTCTTCACGACGAGGCGCCCGCCGCTTCATATGTCACGTCAGTCACAGGCTGCCACCGAGAAGGAACGTGGGCACCAGCAGCTGAGCCGCCCACCCTACGGCCCTCCGATCAATTCCTGTTCTGAGGTTTGTGGACGAAGACGTCAGGGCAGCCGAGACCCCCAGTCTGAAGGGCAGTCAGAAGGTGGATGTCCCATTTCCTGGCGCCATTCACTTGGGGGGGGGGGGTCGTGTGCCCCTTTGTGCTCCCGTCTCTGGTGTCTCCACGTTGTTGGTGGCATTGGAGTGCAGGTTCAGGGGGGCTGCAGTCGGCGTGTGAGCATCAAATACAGAAAACGACCACGACCCCCGGTGCGAGTCCCACCCTCTGCATTCATCCGGGTCAGCGGTCCTGAGATCCACTCTCTCTTCATGCCTCCGGACCCCTCGTCTGGCCACGTCTTAGTTGGTCTCGCTCAGGGTCCTACCCCTGCCACCCTCATGTTGGCACAGTCATCTCCTGTCTTTAGCACCACCCTACGTCCTTCCTCTTATCTTGGTGACACTCCACTCGTCCCCCCGGTCCTTGTCATTTCTGCTGTTTTCACAGTCCCCTCCGAGGGGCGCGTCTCGCTCCTGTGCTCCTCCTCACAGATTTTCACCTTTGGTTCATTTAGCAGTCGGAATGGCAGAAGCCCCCCAGAAGTTGTTCTCTTCACGTCTCACTCTTTGTCACCTCTGCTGTCACTCCACGCGTGTCCCCCGTTTTCTCCAAGACGACTCCATGTTGTACCCCCACTTTGTGGACTTGAGCTTCTGCCCCCACTTTTATGGCACGCGGCCCCCTCTCCCACAGCTCTGGCTTCATCACTTTTGCAGTCTTGACTTTCAGTTCAGCTCTCGTATGCCAGTCATCTCGTGAAGTGGGACGCCCGTCTGGTTGCCATGTCTGTCAGACTCCATAGAGCCCTGGCACAGGCCCACCTTCTCTTCAGACTTCTCGGCCATCTCCACAGGCACTCGCCTTTGTCACCGCCAGTGGTCCCGCTGGTCACGTGCATGTGACCGTATACGTAAGTGTGGTGGCACTACCGTGCTCTTCTTGCTGGTGGGTCACTTTCCTTTGAGCGGGTCGCCGTGCTCGTGATCTTCTCCTCCTCTTGGATTTCATGTTCAGCCCTTTGTGGTTCTCCTTTGCCTCCCCGGATGTTCAGACCCCCTTTGCCGTTTTCTTGGTCCTCACAGTGATCCCCTCGCACTTTGTGTGCCCACCGCCGTTGGCTTGAAGGTAATAAAATGAGGTCACGAATGGGGTGGGGGTGTTGTATGTCAGGTGGATTTCGTTGACATTTTCTCCTAAAGGTTGGCATTCTGGGCTCTGAAAAGGCGCCCATTGGAAGAGAAGCATGTGGGCCGTGGCCAGTAGATGGCTGGCTGGTGGTGACACGCCACTCCTTTGGGTGAAATCTGATTTACAGGTGGTCTTGTTTGTTTTTGTGTGTGGGCATCACACCCCCACCTTGCTTAAAATGTCCAACTTGAGCAGGGCCTTAAGGAATTCATGCGTCCCACCGGCGCTGCCAAGGGGGACTTGTACCCACGCCTAGAGCTCCAGGAGACGATTTTATTGGGTCTCGTGTGACGCTTGGCCAGGCTGTTAGTTTGTTGAGCAGAGCGGCTGCATGGTGTTTGGGTAGCGGATACCCTGCGGTTGTGGTCCCTGTGGTCCGGCGGAGTTGACGTTTGAAATCGTGTGACATCCACAGAGTCCCCGCGTCACACGTCTTCAGCCTCAAACTGAACTGAGTGTCGAGGACACCTTGGGCCAGCGGTCAGCCAGAGTCGTGTGCCATTGCTGCACTCGGTGACTTCAGCGCCCGCCTCGCCTCACGACGTTTAGGATGTCACTTGATGTGCCGCCTTGTTGCTCTTATTTCCGGGTTGTCCTTCCCAGCCTGGAGTTTGTGAACTTTTTGTCTAAGTTTAAAACGCGATTCTCGTGTTGCAGTGGGGCTGCCGGTGACCGTGAAGTGGTTTGTGCTGTTTAAACAAAGTGGGCCCGGTTTATGGTCCCCAACCCCATAGCCACCCCTACACGCAGGACCCTCCTGGACGGTAAAAACATTTTTAATGTCGTGTTTTCATTCCAATGGATGGAATATAAGGCAGTGGTGACCGCGGCGGCAGCAGACCACATCAGTGGGACGCATCGGTCATCATGTCACATGATCCCCTCGTCCTCATCCTGCACTCCGCTGAACAACACGCACACACTTGTCATCGAAGTGACCGCTCTGCTCTGCCTGTCTAACCGAGTCCACCATAAAATATCTGACCGTTGTCACTTTGTGTCCAAAGCCTGCTGCTCAAGGGTCCTCCCTTCACTCTGTGTGTTGTAGCCCCCCGAATGGTCACATTTGTGCCCACCGCCACCCTAACCTCTCGTCTATGGGGGAGGAGCAAAAGCTTTAGATTCGTCAAATATTTCGATCTCCGGTGTTTGATGCATCTTGACGTTGTAGGGTCCCCCGATGCCGAAAATCTCGCTGTCTCAGTGACGAGAGTGTGTGCGTGTGTGTGTGTGCGTGTGTGTGTTCGTGTCTGAGGACAGTCCAGAGCTGAAACGGCTGGACGGACAAACGCCAAAGTCGAAACTTCATCCCATTCTGAGCTGACGAGGGGCTGATTAGTTTGGGAGCCAAATGGAGACCCTCGAGAGGACCCCTCAGACACCACAATGATGACTCCTTCTCGTCGGTTGCCGTCGTGATGACCCCTTTAATGATCACAAAGATCAGAGCGGTGAGTGAGGACTGAAATGTTAGAGAAGAGTTTGGGGGGCACGAAGTCCACTGACGCCCACGGCCCAATATTTATTTATTTTTTCAGTGCCTTTCTTGTACAATCCCACCCATTATATGCCATGTCGTCATCGTCGTCTTTGTTTTCTAGCTGGCGACGCCGCAGGGCTTCCTCCGTGTGGGTGCCACTAGGGTTTGATTTTCGCTTCGAGCTGGGGGGGTCTGGAGCGATGGCTTTGGCGTCCAGGGGGCCGACTGGACTCTTGTTGGCGTCGCTCTCCGCACCTTCTAGTAACGAGTGTGGCGTCCAGTTGTGGTCCAAAGCCGCATCGTTTCCTCCCCCTTCAGTTTGGGGTCTCGTTTTGAAGTTGATGTCACGGGACGTGTGCCTTCAGCTTAGCGGGTCTGTTTCGATTTTTCTCGTCTTTGGCCTTTCGTCCACCCTGGCACTCCTGACCCTCCTTTCGTCCACCCTGGCACTCTGATTGGCTCGTGCTTGTGACGTGGCCCTTCCCTGATTGGCTCGTGCCCGTTACTCTTTCTGTCGCTCGCTCTTTTTCAGTTTGTCGTATTCACCTTTGCTGCTCTCTCTGTGTCAACTCAACCCGCAAGTGAATGTCTGGCGTAGGGGGCACTTCCTCTTTGTTTGTGCCAGTGCGTGATTGTCTATGCCATACGTGTTTCCGGTTGTTTTAGTGTGGCCGTCATGTGACAATGCCCGTGTGGACGGAGATGGTTTTTGTTTAAAGTGCCCCTTTAAAATGAGAAGGAGGTGGTGGTGCTGTGGACGCACCCCGCGCCCCCTCCGGTTCAAAGGGTGGTATGTGGACTTCACATCCACGTCAATTACACACAAAGCCTGGTCCGGCAGGTCCTCGCCTGTCACTGAGTGCCGTCTTCCTCGGAGTTACCCGCGTTTCAGTGCCCATGAAGCACCTCTTTTACACTGGGTATCGCTCCCTGTTACAGTCCACCTGGCCCCCTTAGACACGTGATGGCCGATGGTGCCCTTCAGGGGGCTCGTAGGCGTTTTTTTTTTTTTTTTTTTTTTCTTCTGAGGGCAGCCTCTAGTTGGTTGCTGGTGTGATGGAAGCCTTTCAAGTCACATGTGTGACTCCACAAGCCTCTCTGGTGGTCTGCCATGTGGGACGCTGGACAGACTCGGCTGCCCCCGACTTCCCAGTCCAGTTTAGCCCGCCCAATGTGTCGTCTTCGGTCTTCCCCCAGTGGGCTGTGCCAGGCTGTGTAGTGTAAGAGCAATCCAGAGGCGCTAGCAATGGGGGTCTTGTGATGAGTGGCCTTCAGGACGCCATATTTGATGCGCTAGGATGCTGAAGCTTCTCTCTCTCTCAGTTGCCCCCTCCAATCGTCTGGCCGGTGTCTCTTTCACTTTTTACGCTTTAGTAGACTGCGTCAAGTGGTGTTGTCACCATGTTGGCACTTGACGTCACTCGTAGGCCGCCATTCAGTCCAGAGCAGTAGCAGTCCTGTCCTGTAGTAGCAGTCGCTGATGACGGCCTGAGTGACACGACACCCGGATACACAAGGGGGCGCCGTGGGGAGACGTCTGACCGGACCCGGCTAAAGGCCTGAACGTTCAGGTGGGCGCTGTCTCCTCTCCTCGCGCCGGCCGCTGTTTGTGTTTGCACCTTGGCGCGCGTCTGTGTGTACGTTTGGTTCACATCTTCAGCGGCGTTTCCATCCGTGTGCTGTGCACGTGACGCGGGAATCACAAGTATGATGGGCAGCAAAAGCGGAACTCTGAAATGGAAACGGCAGAATATCCCAAAACGGGCTCTCCTGGTTTGTGAAGCAACTCCGAGGGCAACTTCCATAACCTG
Organism: Polypterus bichir lapradei; assembly: GCA_026402145.1. Classification (NCBI taxonomy): domain Eukaryota; kingdom Metazoa; phylum Chordata; class Cladistia; order Polypteriformes; family Polypteridae; genus Polypterus; species Polypterus bichir. The sequence continues at coordinate 849,436 of JANRMT010062861.1, read as the reverse complement.
AACACCTGATTATCGTTCATTTAAAAGGAAAAATGATTGTACTGTATGTGCCCCGTGGCCTCAAGAAACACTAAGATACGTGAGAACTGGTGCAGTTGCTTTAATAACTTTCAGCTGCGCCAGCCCCCTAAGACGGGACAAAGTGTAAGTAGCCGATGTCGACCTCGACGTTAACGTCAGCAGTGCACCGCGGCGCCATCCGTGTGACTCCATTATGTGCCACTTTCTGTGACAGTTAGGGGGCGCTATCACTCCCTTGAACCCGCGGGTACCATGCCACACACCAGGTAAAAGTGCTACAATAATTATTTTTATTCTAATAATGTGCACTAAGCACTCCACAATACTCCAATAATAAATCAATCCTCCACTCCCAGACGTGCTGCCCTCCTACCACCCAGCTCAGCTCATTTAGTTCCCGACCCGGAAGTGTTCTCGTCCTTTAGTCCATAATTCTTTATCACTTCCGGGTCAGATAAAAGTCCTTTTGTTCTCACCCCAGAAGTACATCATTCCCTCCGTTCATGTGACTTGGAAGTACTTCCGGGGCCTAGGGCAAATAATATAATACTCCCCAAGCCTCCCTAGAGCGGCTCCTGGTGGCCCCCATGGTATCCAGCAGGGCTGTCCATAAAAACTACAACATCCATGAGGCTCTGCTGGAATTCGAAGACCTTCCATGCCACTGGGAGGGCTCCCTCTGGCGGCCTGGGGGTATTGGCCGGGATAAAAAGCCGGCCATGGACCACACAGTGTTGAGATTTGTGACGCGCCACCTGTTAAAATGACAAGCACAATGCATGGTACTACTAAAAATGTCTGATGTGCCATCTGTTGGAATGACAAGCGCATCCATCCATCCATCCATCCTCTTCCGCTTATCCGAGCAGAGATGCCCAGACTTCCCTCTCCCCGGCCACTTCTTCTAGCTCTTCCGGGAGAATCCCAAGGCGTTCCCAGGCCAGCAGAGAGTAGTCCCTCCAGCGTGTCCTGGGTCTTCCCCGGGGCCTCCTCCCGGTTAGACGTGTCCAGAACACCTCACCAGGGAGAGATCCTGATCAGATGCCCGAGCCACCTCATCTGACTCGTCTCGATGTGGAGGAGCAGCGGCTCTACTCTGAGCTCCTCACCTTATCTTTAAGGGAAAGCCCAGACACCTGCGGAGGAAGCTCATTTCGGCCGCTTGTACTCGCGATCTCGTTCTTTCGGCTCTACCCATAGCTCATGACCATTGGTGAGGGTAGGAACGGAGATTGACTGGTAAATTGAGAGGTTTGCCTTACGGCTCAGCTCCTTTTTCACCACGACAGACCGATGCAGAGCCCACATCACTGCAGACGCCGCACCGATCCGCCTGTCGATCTCTCGCTCCATTCTTCCCTCACTCGTGAACAAGACCCCGAGATACTTGAACTCCTCCACTTGGGGCAGGATCTCGAGAGGGCGCTCCACCCTTTTCCGGCTGAGGACCATGAGGATCACGGCCTGATGAAGCAAACGGGACAACATCATCTGCAAAAAGCAGTGACCCAATCCTGAGCCCACCAAACCGGACCCCCTCAACACCCTGGCTGCACCTAGAAATTCTGTCCATAAAAGTTATGAACACAATTAGTGACAAAGGGCAGCCCTGGCGGAGTCCAACTCTCACCGGAAACGGGTTCGACTTACTGTCCGCAATGCGGACCAAGCTCTGACACCTTATCAGGGGGTCCGGTACCCCATACTCCCGGAGCTCCCCCCACAGGATTCCCCAAGGGACACGGTCGAACGCCTTTTCCAAGTCCACAAAACACATGTAGACTGGCCGGGCAAACTCCCATGCACCCTCCAGGACCCTGCCAAGGGTGTAGAGCTGGTCCACTGTTCCGCGACCAGGACGAAAACCACACTGTTCCTCCTGAATCCGAGGTTCGACTATCCGACAGACCCTCCTCTCCAGGACCCCCAAATAGACTTTTCCAGGGAGGCTGAGGAGTGTGATCCCTCTGTAGTTGGAACACACCCACCGGTCCCCCTTTTTAAAGAGGGGGACCACCACCCCAGTCTGCCAATCCAGAGGCACTGTCCCCAAATTCCATGTGATGTTGCAGAGACGTGTCAACCAAGACAGTCCTACAACATCCAGAGCCTTGAGGAACTCCGGGCGTATCTCATCCACCCCCGGGGCCCTGAGTTTTTTGACCACCTCGGTGACCTCAGCCCCAGAGATGGGGAAGCCCACCTCAGAGTCCCCGGGCTCTGCTTCCTCATTGGAAGGCATGTTAGTGGGATTGAGGAGGTCTTCGAAGTACTCCCCCCATCGACCCACAACGTCCCGAGTCGAGGTCAGCAGCGCACCATCCCCACCATATACGGTGTTGACACTGCACTGCTTCCCCCTCCTGAGACGCCAGACGGTGGACCAGAATCTCCTCGAAGCCCTCTGAAAGTCGTTCTCCATGGCCTCCCCAAACTCCTCCCACGCCCGAGTTTTTGCCTCAGCAACCACCGAAGCCGCATTCCGCTTGGCCTGCCGGTACCTATCAGCTGCATCCAGGGTCCCACAGGACAAAAGGGTCCCGTAGGACTCCTTCTTCAGCTTGACGGCATCCCTCACCGCCGGTGTCCACCAACGGGTTCGGGGATTGCCACCACGACAGGCGCCGACCACTTTACGGCCACAGCTCTGGTCAGCCGCCTCAATAATACAGGCACAGAACATGGCCCACTCGGTCTCAATGTCCCCCACCTCCCTCGGGACGTGGTCGAAGTTCTGCCGGAGGTGGGAGTTGCCAGCCATTCCCAGCAGACCCTCACAACACGTTTGGGCCTACCAGGCCTGACCAGCATCCTCCCCCGCCATCGAAGCCAACTCACCACCAGGTGGTGATCAGTTGACAGCTCCGCCCCTCTCTTCACCCGAGTGGTCCGACGACACGACCACAAAGTCGATCATCGAACTGGGGCCTAGGGTGTCCTGGTGCCAAGTGCACATATGAACACCCTTATGCTTGAACATGGTGTTCGTTATGGACAATCCGTGACGAGCACAGACGTTCAATAACAAAACACCACTCGGGTTCACATCGGGGGGGCATTCCTCCCAATCACGCCCTTCCAGGTCTCGCTGTCATTGCCCACGTGAGCATTGAAGTCTCCCAGCAGAACGAGGGAGTCCCCAGAAGGTATGCCCTCTAGCACCCCCTCCAGAGACTCCAAAAAGGGTGGATACTCCAGACTTCTGTTCAGCGCATACACACAAACAGTCAAGATCCGCCCCCCCCCCACCCCCACCCGAAGGTGGAGGGAGGCCACCCTCTCGTCCACTAGGGTAAAACCCAATGCACAGGCTGCAAGTCAGGGGGCAATAAGTATGCCCACACCTGCTCGGCGCCTCTCACCGGGGGCAACTCCAGAGTGGTAGAGAGTCCAGCCCCTCTCAAGGAGATTGGTTCCAGAGTCCAAGCTGTGCGTCGAGCTGAGCCCGACTATATCTAGCCAGAACCTCTCGACCTCGCGCACTAGCTCGGGCTCCTTCCCCTTTGGAGAGGTGACATTCCACGTCCCAAGAGCCAGTTTCTGTAGCCGAGGATCAGACCACCAAGGTCCCCGCCTTCGGCCAACTCACACTGCACCTGACCTCCTTGGCCCCTCCCATAGGTGGTGAGCCCATGGGAAGGAGGACCCACGTTACCTCTTCGGGGTGTGCCCGGGCGAGCCCCATGGGTGCAGGCCCGGCCACCAGGCGCTCGCCATCGAACCCCCACCTCCAGGATGACCAGCGCAATGCGTGGTATTACTCAAAATGTTTGTGATGCACCATCTGTTGGAATGACAGAAGCACAGCAGCTGGACAGACACACAGACAGATGGCTTGTCCTCTTAAGGTGGATTTGTGATGTTTCCCCTAGAAAATGATTAATGGGGGGCTTGGGGGACCCTGATAAGCAATAGTAATTTAAGAACAAAATAACATATACTAGAAATTGTCATTGAATTGCGATAAACTTGTGTCACCAAAGGCGTACTGCGGGTGCTGAAACTTCTGAAGTGATTGAGCCCTGCTGTCCCTTTACAGGGTCCTTCATTGAGGACATGGGGACTCCCCCGAAGCTTCTTGATGGCCAGATTTGCGCAGACACCTGCACTAAGTGACCGGGTGGTGTGGAGGACAGTGGGACTGTTGGGTGGCTCTAGCAGAGTAGGAGTGGCGTGCGTGTTGGGGTTCCAATGAGCCCCTCTGGCTTTGTGCTCGTATTTCTGCGTTGCGTGACCCGAGGGGAGTGTGTGTGTGTGTGTGTGTGTGTGCGCCCGTGCTTTGCTTTTCTTGTCTCCTTCAACCCACCTCCTGCTGCAGGTTATACAGGTGGTGGTCATCATGGTGGTCAGTCCATTTGATGTGAATTTGACCCTCTTGTCGAATTTTGTTTTTGTCTCCTCAGCACGAATGAGAAGAAAACACAACCTGAAAATTTCTGATGAAGTCTTCAAGCAAAAAGAGCCAGAGCCAGTGTAAGTGCCAGCACAGGTGCCCCCCACCTCTATGTGCACGTCAGTGGCCCACCTATTTGCAGGAGCTCGGCTTCTGAACTGCCGTGGAAACCCCGGGAGAAGCCGAGGTGGATTTCTCTGATTGTGTGAGCGAGCGTGTAGACCCTTCAGCGCGTTGTGCCGCCTGCACACGTGTCCCCATTGCGTGGACTTGTGACTTTCACGTTCTCAGTGCTCGTTGGTCGACGCGTCCACAAGTTACATTTCCATAGGCCAGCGCTTGGCCGATCGCGCTGTTCCTCCTCCTGGCTGACAGAATCGCTGGATTTCTGTGGCTGCGCTCGGCAGCACCGTCTCGGCAGCAGCAGGGTAACCCGTTAAAAGCTGATGGGTGTTTTAAAGTACCGGCTGACCCAATGCGATGTGCACTGAAGCCCAAATCCCCCTGCATTGTTCTTCGTATCGCAGCGACTCCGGGTGTACGGCGAGAGGCCCACGTAGCGGTATGGTGGTCCTGTGCAGGGGCACAGCCAATCAGAAAAGATAACAAAAACCGACCAATGACGCGTCGGCTTGGCTTTTGGAAACGTGTTGAGTCAGAACGTCACCACAGGCTTCTTTGAGGGTTTGCGGTGGCCGAGGGTGACATCTGTGCAGTTTAATGAGGGCAGAGCGTCTTGCCAAAGGAGACATCCAGCAGTGAAGTTGGCACACATGCCGATTTATTGAGAAAGCAGGCCTGGCTTAACGGGAGGGGTCCTCGCTTGAGTCCGGTTACGCGTGTAAATGTGCGTTTGTTTCGCCGTATTGCGTCATGTCTGCGACTCCGGTTACTCCACTTAGAGGACGATTCAGAGTGGCAGTGTTATTATTTAATGGTTACAATCGTGAAGCTGATATTCTTATTGTGGTTATTTTGGTTTACTCGCAAAACAATTAACACCCTTTGTTATTCTAAGTAGTCCAATTACTTTCATGATCTGAACCCCCCAACCACCCATCGAAGGCCAGGGTCCTCAGACATGGGGGGTCTGCTTTTGAACTTCTCAGCTCCAGCAGTCCAGGGTATCAATGGTGGGCTATCATTATTTATATTTACTTCTGTTGTCACCTGTCATGTTTGACCTCCCCTCGAGCCCCCAAAAGCATGTTTGACAAGTCCTCGTCCTCGGGTGTCAGTAATTCAGCACTGAGTGAAGGGCCAGCCTGGTGCCATGTGCCAGGTAGCCACTGAAGCCCCAGGTAGACCCTTGAAGTGCCCCTGCTGGGTGACAGATGGAGGGACGTCGGGATTCAGGTTTCCTTTGTTCTCTTTTGTTTCAGACCACCTCGGAATCTGGACTCGAGGACCTTCATCACGATTGGAGACCGAGTAAGTGCTGCGCCCGTCGCTCTCCACCAGGGTGTGTCCACGCGGGAACGCAAGGCGGGCTTGGGCACGGGTGTCGTGTCAAATATGGTTGGGGGCGGGGGGGTTGTCCAGATCAGCATGGCTTGGGGGGCACCCGTGTGCCAGGACTGCCTTCGGGTCCTTCATAGCAGCTTCCCTTGCTACAGCACACTGGATGGTGCCACATCTTCTGGGCGAGCATTTCACCCTGGTGGTGCCCGCCTGTTCCTCCTCTCTGGTCTTCTCCCCAAAGTGACTGGTGGTCCCTGGGAGTGCAGACGTGGGTGTGTGTTTGTTTGTTTGTTTTCACGTTTTTTCCTTTGCACAGTTCTAAGTGGGTTCAGCCCGTTCGAGGTCCTGTAGGCTGGCAGTCGTGCCCACCCGCCTGCCTTTGCTTCACTTTAACCTCCACTTTCGATGAGAGTAACACCTGGATGGCCCCCCAGCCTGTTGGAGGTCAATAGTGGGCCTCATGTCTGGCACTGCCAACTTCAGACCTGCAGAGTTTGGAGACAAGACTGGGTCGAGGCCCACCCAAAGTGTCTGCAGCATTGAGGGTACCCAAGAGTGCAGTGGTGACCCGTAATCCTTAAATGGAAGAAGGGTGGAAAGACCACGATGGCAACCTGAGCAGCCATGGAAGAAGGGCTGAGGTGACGGATACCTAGAGTCACTGCCAAGAGCCAGAAGGACCTCCACCATGGCAGCTCTCCACTAATGTGGGCCCTTCAACACGTGGAAGCCCCCCTGGAGTTTACAGAAGGGCACCCAAAGGACCTGCAGATTCTCTGGTCTAACGAAACCAAAATGGAACTCTTTGGCTTCGGTGCTACGCGTCATGTCTGGAGGAAACCCGAGCCATTCCAGCGGTGACCCCAGCATGATCCTGGGAGTTGGGACGAGGACAAGGACACCAGACAGGGTGACAGGAAAGCTGACAGGAGGCAAGTGCAGAGATTTACTGTGCGTCTCCATTCATGTGCTTAGGAAGGAGGTCGACATAATCGAGAAACATCAGCCTGGGACAAGTGTGACGGGACAAGGGAACCCAAGTCATCATCACAGGTGACGGCTCACAACCAAACTTAAATGAGTTACGATGGCCACCTTTACAAAACCCAACTGCTTAGAGAGAAAGTCCCCAAACACGAGGGGGGAGTCAGAGTTTCAAATGGAGGGTTAGGGTTAGGGCAGCTCATTCCAACAGCCAGGGGCCGATACCCTGCAGGGGTGGCATCACTAGACTCCATTTATCTGCAGATCTGAGTGGTCAAGGCGGTGCAGAGGACCTCATGAGGGTGGTCTCTCTGTCATCCCCTGACCACTCTGTGGGCAAACCATTTAAGGACAGGAACTTGATGTGCACCTCAGGAAGCCATCATGGTGACCTGAAGAGAGGCGTGCCCACCACATGCCCATCTCGGCTGCTTGAGCTTCACAGGTGCTGCTGCATTTTGAGTCCTCTGCAGTGTCTCAGTGGCACGTCGGGGAGTTGCAGTGGACGTCCGGCCGTGACAGGGCAGAGGCTTGGGCCAGAAGAGGGACGGTCTGATCCTGTGGATGTCTGCAGGGTCCTTGAAGGCCAGCCGCTCGTCGGGGACCACCCCAAGGCTGTGTACCAACTTGGCACGTGTGAGTGGTAAAGAAGCAACTGGGAATAACGAGAAGTTCCGTCTGCCAGGTTGAGCAGGTGGTGGTCCTCCTTCATCCAGGTTGAGAGGTCCCAGTTGATGCCATGTGGTCATCTGGAGACCATCATGGGGCACAGTAAGGAGGTGTATAGGCAGACTGATCCTTGGGTCACCCCCGGGCACATCTCCACGCCAGGACACTAATAAAGTAGGGTTAAGAGGCCATGCCAAGGGCAGAGGGGAGACCCAGCAGGAGGGGGCACAGGTGACATTCACCCATTAGATACCCTTAATGACAGCCTGCTGCGAGCTCTCTGGACCTCAGACTGGGCTGCAGGGTCACCTTCCAACAGGACAAAGGGGGGGGACGTCTCTGTGAATGTCATTCAGTGGTCCGACCTTGAATGTTGCTGTAGGGATCTGACAACAGCCGACCACCAATGGTCTCCATCGGTCAGGAGAGGAGCTGCACAGAAGAGTGGCAGACGATCCCTCCCCCCCCCCCCCCCCACTCCTAACCACCCCCCCCACCAAAAACCCAGGGGTGTGAAGACCACCGAAGGCCAAACTCGCAGTGCGGTTGTGTCTCGGGGGACTTGCGTCAGTGGGCGAGACCGACTTTACGTTTGAAATCTTACTGAAGCGGCTGAGCTCCTGTTTCTGCGTTGACGTATCGGAGTGTTAAGTGAGGATGACGAGGAGGAATGTGAGGGGTCTGCAGGCTTTGTCAAGGCGCTATAAAGCCACAGATTTGCCCACACGTTCGTCTTCGGTGAGCTCGGTCCCCAGCGTGTGCCCATGTCGTGTGTTAACAACCCATTTAGAAAGTGAAACAGCCCACCGCTCGAGTAGCCGGGGGGGCCTCACGACGAGCTTGGCTAATTATAGGCTGTCGATGTACCTGAGCAGAGCTGCCGCCGGCCCCGATGACATCACCTGGACACCTGTCACGCGCCTGTCCCCTGTGTCAACAGTGACATCAGCCCAGCTCTGTGCGGCCGGCTTGTTTTTATCTGGCGATGTCAGACGGGGGTGGGGGGGGCGCGGGTGGTCTTTTGATCAGCGTGCTTTTGATTTCTTCTTTGAATTTTTGCTTTTTCTCGGTGGTTTGGCTGTGTTGTCCTCGAGTGCCAACTTCCTGCTTCTTTATCTTTCGGAGTGCGTGAAATGTGCTGGCAGAATGTGCCGAGCTATGCGGATAGCCCCCCCCCCCCCCCCCACGAGGCGCACGGGCTCATGTTGCATGTTATTTATGTCCCCTCCGTCATCCTGACGTCTGCCAGTTGTTTGCTGCGCCTCGGGGTTACTTGAGGTCAAGTGACATACGGTGTGAGAGGCAGAGGGCTTCACAGGGTTATGGATCCCGTTCTGGGTGCCCTCGAGCCGACCTCCTCACACTTTTAAATGGATTTAGCCGCCCCCCCCACCCCCCCCCCCCCAAAAAAAAACCCACCTTTGTGCTTAAAGGCTTCATGTCAAGCTGCTGTAGTGCATCTGAATGGAGGACGCTACTTACAGCAGACTGCGGGGGGCGCTGTCACGCTAGCCTCCACCTACAAGGTCCTGCGGATGACCACCAGAGTCCACACTGAAGGGGTCTCATCGAGGCAGAGGAGGATTAGGAGATGCGCTTCATTGCGGACCCCGGCTGCTTCACCGTCCCAAATCAAATCTTGAGTCCTGCCCTACTTTCGGCCGTGTGGTGGTCTTCCACGGCTGCCCTCCTGACCTCAGGCTCCTCAAGCTGAGGGGCTTCTGTGGTCATGGTCAATTTGAATGGCAGTCCTCCCTGACCTGGAGTGGCCCGAGTGCGTCTCCTTGCAGGTCGTGGTGGTGCCCGGCTGCAGCCTGCTGCTACTCCTGCAGAGCCTGGTGGACTTGGGGTTCGTGACAACGCTTGACTCCCTCAGGCCACCTCCACCATCCTGTCTCCATCTCCTTGGTGGCCTCCCGCCTGGCCGCTGGCATCCTTGACACTGCTCACCAATTGCAGCTCAGAATCGGAGATTTGGTGACTTAATGAATAATCCGAGGTGCCCACGTGGTCTGTCGGCTCCTCAAACGGACCCACATAGTAGTAACGGAGAGGCTGTGCGTCTCAAATTTGCGATGGCAAATTTAATTCCCAGATGAGACCCCCCCCCCCCTTTGCTCTGGTAGACTGGGATGGTGGTCCTGTCTTTATGTCCAGTCCTGTGGAAGCTGATTTTGAGGTGTTTATAAGTCCTGATTGACTGTGCTGCCCCTTACGTGTGGTGGGCACAGTGTCTGTTGACAGAAAATGGAGGGGGTCCTTGTGAAAGTCCCCCATGTAGTCTCGGCCACCTCTAAACCAACATGTGAACGGGCGGGGAGAGCCCTGCATATCAACGCAGAGAGGCCCCCATCTATGAAGTGATCCAGGGGGTCCATACCACGAAGTGGCCCCTCTAATGTCCAGTTCACTGACCAATGCTGGCTGGCGGCTCTTAATGTTCCTTCAGTCTTAACAAACCACCAGGGGGAGAAGGAGGAGACCCCCCCCCCCATACTGTTTAGGCAGGAGTGTCTGTCAATTTGACTGAAGTGCTTGTGGACCAAGACCACCTGCAGTAGGCAAGCTGAGGGCACAGGGTGGGGGACGTGGAGAGCGATGGACAGGGCATCTGGGTGGCGGGCAGCGAAAGTAGCGTGCTGACTGTGGTGGCTGCCCTAAGGGGTGAGTGTGTCTCATCTGAGCGGGGTCTTCGCTGATGTCCTTTCTGGTGTGCTCTGCCACTCTTTATTAAGAGTTTGTTTGATTTCCTTCTAGAACTTTGAAGTCCAAGCTGATGACCTGGTGTCCCTCTCAGAGCTCGGGCGAGGCGCCTATGGCGTGGTGGAGCGCGTGCGACATGCCCAGAGTGGCACAATAATGGCTGTGAAGGTAAGTCCTATTGTTTATTGATGACAGCAGAGCACAGCGTGTTCTCACACACACACACACACACACACACACACACACTGTGAGGTCACCATGTGGAAGTCTGTGTCATTGTCACGCATTTTTAGAAGTACAACATGGGCACAGAGGCATATCCTGCCGGTGGACGTTTGATGTAGCGTCATGTAATTGAGGGGGACTTGGCTTGGACCTGGTGACGGATGCCATGTCACTGACTTTAGGTGGGCACCCTATGTGAACGTCGGCACACACTTAACAAGGATGTGAGCAGCTGTCACAAGTCTGGTTCTGTCAGCGGAAGGGGACTAAAGCCCGATGAGCAGTACACTGTTAGGCTATGTATATAGCGCCTTGCCTTGACGTGTGGGGTGCAGAGCACGGGGGGGGTCCTACTGCTCTGGAGAACGGTGTGCAGTTTTGGTCTCCATGTTCCAACAAAAGACACAGCAGCACCAGAGGAAGGCCAGGCAACATCTGAGCTGTGAGGAAGGACTGAGGCTCGGGAAAATGGCATTAACCTGGGGCATAGCTGGTAACTGATACATTTGGCACCAGTGTTAGAAAGGTATTCTTCACACAAAGAACCACAGGAACTTGGAATGTGGTTGGCAGGCGGACTTTGGGGTCCTTCAAAAGTTGACTTGATTGTTGTTATACTGCAGGAATTGGCAGAGCAGGGTTGGCGATCTTACTGTGGGCTAATAGGCCTGCTTTTCTCAAAACTGTTCTGATATGGACACCCTGGGCAGCCTGCTGTGCCCCCTGTACCAGTAGCAGATAATAAGGTGACACACCCAGACGTGAACTCTGGCAGTTGCACACAAACCCTTGATGCAGATCCTGCCTGGCAGCTGGTGGGCATTTTCCAGAGCCTAACATGCTGGTACGACGGACTTCATCCTGATAGTGGTTGGTTTGCTGGGTCAGCAGGGCACCTGGCATGGCACAGGTGATTAATGTAGAATGTTTGACTTCTTTCTCCTCCCCACCCCTAGAGGATCCGGGCCACGGTGAATACCCAGGAGCAGAAAAGGCTGCTGATGGACCTGGACATCTCCATGAGGACCGTGGACTGTCCCTACACCGTCACATTTTATGGGGCGCTCTTCAGAGAGGTAGTGCCTGTCTTTTTTCTCTCTCTCTCTCTCTCTTCTCTCTCTCTCTCTCTCTCAATGAAGGAGTCGCTTGACCCTTACCTCAACATCTGCTGGGTCAGTCTGGCTCAAAATCAGCGCCCATTATGGTGCCAGGCTTCCTTGACTAGTTTTGGAGTTTTCATGTCTGCAGTCATCACACACAAGTGGTCAGTCGCCGTCCAGGGATGCCTTAAACTTTTAAAAGTCCAAAGTCGGTATGCCAAGAATGTCACTCGGCTAACCGTGGGACAAATTGGGACGGTGACGAGGCGTGCTTGTCATTGATGTGTCTGCTGAATCGCGGTTTCTGTGGGCTTCAAAGCTGTCCAGTCTCTGGTCTGTACCCATGATCGACTGGCACCATTTTAGAGTTGGTTGTTACCCGTCACCTGATGCTGCTTGATTAGGTCAAATGGCCACAATGACCCCAGTTGGATGAAGCAGGTTCCACAAATGGCCGTTGTATGTTATTCATGCCAACCTCCTTTTTCTAAAAGGTGGCCCTCAAGAACCCGTTGACATTTTAAAAATACACGGCAGGGCGCAGGGTTACAGTTTAGTGGGCTTATGGCATTGATGACGTTATATTGGATAAAATAACACAGGAATGGAATGAATGAGTACATCGATATTCAAGTGTGGTGACGGAACTCGGGCAGTTGACACTTCACTGGGAGACACTCGCTCATTTAAACGAATCTCCAAGGGACCCAGGATGCCACTTTCAATGAGCATTTACTAAAAAGTGACCCTAATAAAACCCACGCCTGCTGTTGGGCCAAATTGGCCTGGCGTGAGCAGGCAGTCCCTCCAGGGTGGGTCCCCTTCAGCCTCATGTGACCCTGAACTAGATGGGTGATTGGGAGGACATTTTAAATGTCCAGTCGATTGCAATAATAATAGTACTAATAATGATAATTGTGATAATAATAGTACTTGTAATAGTATTAATAATAAAAGTACTAGTGATAGTATTAATAATAGTAATAATTGTAATAATAATAGTACTAATAAGTTTTTATTTACATATTGATGATTTCGGCCGTCCTCTCCCTCCTGTGTCCTTACTGCCCCAACATCTACAAACGCCAAATGCCCCTTGTTCTCCAGTGTCTCGCCAGCTCCTTGGCAGTGCCCACTCTGAGTGTCCAGCTGGGTTCTCTAGAATGGATGTGCGTGTCCAGCCCCTGTGTCCCTTCAGCCTCCCACTTTTTTTGGTTGTCCTTTTGGTTTTCCCACAACTTCCATTTAGCTTCTGCTTTCAGCAGCTGTTGTCAAGGTAACGCCAGTGACGATGGCTGGAGCCCTGAACACCACAGGGTAAGGGTCCTTCATCTATAGCTGCCTTCTCTACTGCCTGCACATGTCACAGAGGTAAATGTCGAGACGACAGACATCAAGACCCTCGGGTCATCGGACTGTGACACCATGTGACAGTGTGACACTTTTTCATTGTGCTAACATTCTTTATGCTTCGCTGTAGCTGCTGGTTTATGGCGCCTTTCCCTTTCACCTCAAGACTCTTTAATAACTTTGTGGCTGTTGACATGGAAAGTCCTGAAAATGTCCGGACCCGCTTGACGTTAAGCCTTTGCATTCTGTCTCTGCCAGGGGGACGTGTGGATCTGCATGGAGCTGATGGACACGTCGCTTGACAAATTCTACAAAAAAGTGATCGAAAAGGGGAAGATCATCCCAGAAGACATTTTAGGAAAAATGGCCGTTTCAGTAAGTCCGGATTTGCTGTTCTGGCGAGGTGGCGGGCAGACAGACTTAGAAGCTTCAGGATGCCCCGCCGGTGTGTTTCACTTGCCATTTTGGCAGTCAGCCTGAGGTATGATTAGGAGAGTGTAACCCCGCAGGCTTCGGTTTTGCCCAGCTTCGTCATTCAGTTGGGCGAGATGTTAAACCTGCATAGGTGTGGTCGAAAGTGCTGAGTCTTGAAGTTTAATTCTAAGCGCCGTGTGACAAGTCAGGTGGTTTGTGAAGAGCGTCTCCCTCTCGTCTTTTGTTTTGTTGCAGATTGTCAAGGCCTTGGAGCATCTGCACAGCAAGCTGTCGGTGATCCATCGGGGTAAGTGCTGCCACCTGCTGGCTGTGACGTATAACTGCAGGTCAGCTCGTCTGCCCTATCTGGGTCATGGGCTCCATGGAGTATGGAATATTGTGGGCCAAATAAACATACGGGCATTTCACACTGCTTTTATTAATTTGTGTATATATAGCAGTAAACCAATAATAACATAAAATGAGTACAGACAGTTAATACGTACATTTTGTGTAGCTTATTGCTCTTTGGATTTCCTTACTTTTAATTCATCACTGACTCCACAAACCATCACTCTTCAGAGCTGAGTGGGCGGGCTCTAGCGAGTGCTGTGTTTTAATTGGCGGATCATCGCTACTCCGGCCTCCGATGCCACATTCACAGCAGACCCTCCTACTGTAATGGCGACTTTGGTTGAGTTTTACACAATTACACCTGCTGCCTCGCACAGGAATTCTGGGCCTTGTCGTTGTGCGGAGCCCCAATTTGGAGTCCAGAAAAGGGCATTGGGCCGCTCGGTGGACGATTCACCAATCAAAACGCGGCACTTGCCAGAGCCCGCCCCCTCGGCTTCGACGCCTGAAAAAGTGACAGTTTTACATGATGCCAGCCGTGTGTCACGTTGCGTTTGGAGGAATTTGACAAACAAGCAGCCGGTGACCCATTTATTTATTTATTTATTTACACTCGCATCTCAAAGTGCTTTTATTTATTTTTTTTAATTTTATCTGACGTATTCCCCCCATAATGCACCAGCTGTCCTGCAGGCCTGGATATGCGACATTGGGGTACATTTACTTCATTGCTTTTCTTCATGAACACCTTTTTGTGCACTTGGCCGCGCAGGCATGTTGGCACTACTAATGCCCACCCTACTGGCACGGAGATGCCATGAGCCAGACCCTTATCACGTCATAAAACCCTGTGCTTTATTCACCCCCTGCGAGGGTCTCGGCTCTCCCTGCCAGTTCTGCTGAGTGTAGGCCCCCCATCTGAATTGTCCAGTTAGAAGACAGGCTGCCCACGTGTTCCTCCATAACTGCCATTCTTGATTTGCTTCCTCCATTACAGATGTAAAGCCATCGAATGTTCTCATCAATAATGAAGGACATGTGAAGATGTGTGATTTTGGGATTAGCGGGTACTTGGTGGACTCCGTGGCGAAGACGATGGACGCTGGCTGCAAACCCTACATGGCGGTGAGCAATTCTCGTCCCTTTTTTGGGGGGGCACCCCCCACACAGGAGGCTCCTAAATCATCAGCTGACATTTAAAGCCATCTCCGGTGTCCATGCTGACGTCCACTTTAGTTTACTTTGGTCCTTGCCAGTCCTGTAAGTGCCCTCCTGTCTTTGGTTCCTTAAAGGGCAGACAGAAATGTTTGCTACCCAAATTAAAGTGCCTTACACAGGGTGGTCCGCACCGCAATCAGCAGAACTGAGTGTGACAAGACACTCGGGCTCACCAGAGTTAGCCACCATTGCAGCCAGTCAAGCACACGACAAGCTAACCTCGCCTTAGCTGCAGAAGAAGCTGCCATTAAAGGAAGGGGGGGGGGGGGGCGGGCGGACGGAGGTGCAGGTATAAACGAATGTGGGCAACTTGTGAGAGGAGTCTGCCCTGAAGCCTGATGCCACATGCAGGTGCCATCGCCAGCCACGTCACACCATGTGGGCATTCAGCGGGCGTGACGTGCCAGGTTCTGATTATTCACCCAAGTCGGTGATGAAGTTCAGCAAACGTCCTCCCACACTTGCCCTTTGTGGTCCTTTGGAATCTCCAAATAAACAGAAATGTGGAATAAGGGAGCCGAAATTTACGCCTGATGGTACCCCATGACGGTTTGTTTCCTCGGTTCTGTGGGGCTGAAGTGTGTGTTCTGGGCAGGCTGAGCACGGAGGAGCCCTCTGAGGCCTTCAGCAAGGAGGAGTCTGGGAATGAAAGTGGAGAGGAGCTAACCCAGCGCCCAGAAGATGGTTGGCTTAGGAGGAGATCAAACACAACCTGCCACCCTGCCTCAAAGGAGCCCAGCAGTTCGTCACAGGGCCTCCAGGTGGCTTATGTTGCTGCCAGGGTGTAAAAGTCGGCCATCACGAAGACGCTGTGTGCCAGGCGGAGGGTACATCGGGGCACGACTCAAGTTTTCCTCATCTTTTGCCTTCCTGTTCATGGACTGAAGATCAAGTTGTCTGGCCACAGGACCAGAAGACGTGTTTGAGAGCAACTGTGAAGTGTGCTGGTTTGGGGTCCTGGTCAGTTCACCATCCTAAAATCATTGAGGGTAACGTGAGACCACCTGTCAGAAGACTGGCACTCGGCTGAAAGTGGACCCTGCAACATGACAGTGACCCACAACATACCAGGTGGGCAGTTTGTTGCAGCAGTTAAGGGTTTGGACTTCAAACCCTGAGGTTGCAGGTTCAAATCCCACTGCTGACACCAATGTGGCCCTGAACGAGTCGCCTCACCTGCCTGTACACCAATTAGTGAAACAAAAGAAATGTTAAAAGTGGCATCGGTCAAATAATAAAATAAAAATAATAAGTACCAAGGAAATGGACCTGTCCAGAATGGTCTGCTGTGGGGGGATTTGAAATGGGCTGAGCACCCAAGAGACCCCTCAAATGTCCCCCAGCTGAAGGAATTCAGCATGAAGAAGTGGGAACCCCTTTGTACCAGTCGGTGTTGGAGACTCCTGGGCAGGCCTGACAGCTGGCAGAGCCCAATGGTCATCACCCCCCAACCCCCTCAGTGATACCCCTTTATCTGTAGACGCTGTTAAAATGAAGGTCAGACCTTGACATGACCACATATGTTACAAGAGAAAACAAACCTTTCAAGGGGGGTACTTACTTTTTCACATGACTGTAGTTAGACGAGCTGAAGTGACCCTCGCAGAAAGCAGAATCCGACTCCAGCGATGTCAAGATGGCATTGATTGAGGTGCCATGGTGGGCTGTGTGTTTGTATTCTGCAAGGTGTGCCGCCCAGTGGAGAGCCAGGCTGATGCTGATGGGGTTTGCCAATGGGCTGAAGTGTCCCCTTAGTGTGAACCGTCACCGAGCCACACGCAGGGTGGCGCGCCTGTCCTGTTTTGTTCATTTCAGATAAGTTGAGGGGCTTCTTGCTTTTTTTACTTTTCTGGTACATAACTGACCTGGCAGGACGTCACTCCGCAGCAGGACAAGTGACTCGTGTGCACAAGTGGTGTGGATGAACATCTGGACAGTTGGGACAGGCCACCCAGCCCCTTGAGCTCCTTCTTCCCATTCATCAGAATAACATCAAGTGGAGGTCTGAGGGTCCCTAAAGTTGAGCACGCTGGCCCCCCTGTCCCCACCCACGTGCCCAGCACAGCTGTCGTCATCATCTTATTATTATTAGCCAGGCTCGCTCCGAAGTTTTCAAATGGATGGGCTTGTGCTTTTAGGTGGGAGTTTTCCAGATTTCCTCGCTGTGTACGGAGCACTCAGTTTGGAGGAACCTCCTTGAAGTGCGAGTGTGCCACATCTGGACAGAGTCGGTCCACAGGAGGCAGTGTGGTGACGCAGACGGGTACAACGATAAGGTGGGACGCTCCTGTGTTTGTGGCCCAGCTATTGGTGACTGTGACATTCTTAAAGCCACCTAATTGCAGGTCTGCTTGTGGCAGGTGGTGCCCGTCCCAGCAGCACTTGGCACACTCCTTGGCCCGCACACGTGCCAACTTTAGTTACCCTGCTGTGAAATCCCCTGCAGCTCTGCGTCTGCTAACTGGTGGCTTTGTGTGCTCGATGGACCCCCCAGTAGAAGTGAAGGAGCGTGAACATGGCAGGTAGGCCTCGGTTTCCAGCTCTCTGAATTTCTTTCTCTCTCTTTCTGTGTTTGCAGCCGGAGAGGATAAACCCCGAGTTGAGCCAGAAAGGATACAACGTCAAATCGGACGTCTGGAGCCTGGGAATCACCCTGGTAAAGCCTTGTGCCCGTACGGTGTGGTGAAGGGTGGTGGCACAGGGGGTGCTGCTCTTCTGTGTTGTGCTGTGCTCGGGTGTGGCTGCCCTCGGTGAGGCCTGAGCCTTTGCTGCTATGCTGGTCCCCTAAAGTGTAGCTGAGGATTTGAGGTTTTATCCGTCTGTGTTGACTTCTTGACACCTTCCAGGCGTCCCAACCGAAGCCATTAAATGAAATTGATGTGGTGGGGGGCTTCTGGGGTTATTTGGACAAAACGTTCTCTTGTGTCCCATTTGTCTTGAATTTATCTTAGAATTAGGAGACCCCTGCAGTAATGGCGGGTGACGTGTGGCTGCTTTCATTGGGAGGATGTAAAATCCCACCCGGATATCCCAGCTCCGTGGACGTCCCACCGTCTTTGTATCTCGCAGCCAATCAGGCCAGGTGGGCACACTACAATGCAAAAGGGTGTTTGTTCCTTGCAGAAGGGGGTCCATAATTTAAAGTGAGCACCGGTTGCTCAGTAGGACAGTTGAAGCCAGCAGTGTCACAAGGCCACAAGGCTGGACGTGTGACATGAAATGAGGCCCCATGAGTTTGGCACATCACTTCCTGGGTCTCTCTTGATGTAGAGCAGCGGGCACTGGTCTCTGTTACTTCACCAGCAGACACCTATTTGACCAGGGCACATGTGTCACCAAGCAGGGTGGCTCTGTCACTTGGGTGCCACTGCTGTCCTTTGTTTGGCGAGGGCCTTTGACTTAACCCAGCTTGTCTCCTTGGCCTTTCAGATTGAACTGGCGATCCTCCGCTTCCCCTACGAGTCTTGGGGGACCCCTTTCCAGCAGCTGAAGCAAGTCGTCGAGGAGCCGTCCCCTCAGCTACCTGCAGACCGATTCTCCAAGGAGTTTGTGGACTTCACTGCCCAGTGGTATGGCATTCCCTCCGAGCCGCCGCTCTGATCGTCACATTTGGCTGTAATGAATGCTGGTGCCAAGGCTGGCATTGTCCGTTTTTTACCCCTCATCTGATCTGCAAAGTGAGAGTTGAGACGTTTAAGTGGGGTGTCACATGGCATGACTGGCCTGGCCCAAGAAATGGCAGCAGCAGCAGCAGGCAGGTCTCGTGTTGGTGAGCGAGTGAAGATTTTCACAGCTCTACTTGGTGCCCGAGGGGTTTCAACGTAAATCATTCCATCCCAGCCCATTACCCCCTCACAAGTGGGTCCAGTCCGCTCTGACATGACAGAAGATGGCAGCTGATCAGTTGGGAAGTCTGCACCACTGGCAGGGCTTCATGGCAGGTCTGTGCCAACTTGAACGCTGAGCCCCTGGGCACAGACTGACCGCTGCAGGGTTTCATGAGGCCACATTACCGTCCTTGTGTAGAGCAAACCTGGTGCCCATTTCAGCTATGATAAATGCCACCTGATGTGGGCAGCAGTGAGGTGGTAGCCCAGAGATGACAGAAGTGGGACATGGACACTTGGCATTGGGGTCACAAGCCCCCTGTCCTGCCCAGCGGCAGATGGGGACACACAGCCTCACTGTCTCCGCAGACTCCCAACGAGCCCCCGTTTGTCCTGTCCAGACTCTCATCTTGTCATGGAAAGAAGGCGGGCCGCATTGGAGTGACGTCTGTTAGTGGACCCCCCGGGTCACTTACTGCCCTGGCACTAAGCCGAGTCTGGAGGGTTTCTTGGACTTTTTGTCAATCGCGTTGTCATTGAAGGCCTGGGTGGTGGTGATGGGGGGGGGGAATGGGACCCTGGGGAGGACCCTCCATGGTGAATCGTGGACAGTCGTTGGGTTGGAGGTCATGGAGGGTGATTGTGACCCGCTGCCAGTAAACGCAGCAGTGACTGGTGGGCTGATGGCTTAAGAGACCCACCCCTCTTGATGTATGTGACCCTAATTATCAAACTCGATACGTCCTCTCTCTCTCATGTCCTTGAGGTGACACCGTATTCTTTTCTGTGACATCATGTGCTGGTGATGATCAAAGTGACGATTTGTGTTCTAATTCCACTTTTCTTTCTTTTCATTTTGTTTTCCAGTCTGAAAAAGAACCCAGCTGAACGAATGAACTACCTTGAGCTCATGGTACGTCCGCCGAGTGCGGTGTGTGTCCGTGTGTGTCCATCCGTCTGGGGGGCTCGGTGGGCCTCGTATAATTACACGTCGCACTGCCTCACCGTCGCAGACCCCCGGTCCATCACGTTGACCCTTCAGATGTCATTCGAAACGGGCCGAGTGCTGGAACTTTAGGACTTTTCACTCGGCAGGGCGTCGCCCTTTTGTAGTGCCTAGCAATTGTTGGTTTTTTTTTTAAGCTCCTCCTCCAGCATTTGTTACTTTTCATTCATCCAGGAGCCGTTGTGGGTGGGTGGGGCTTAAGTGCTGAAGTGTGCCGATTGGCTGACCACAAGCACTTGGCGCCATCTTACAAATCGGTTGGTGGTTTGAAGAGTCGGCGGTGAAGATGGAGGGCCACACTCTTCATAGCCGTAATGGTGCACCTTGAGGCTCAAATCTCCCCCCTGGGGTTGTCCTTTGCCCTCCCATGAACTCCTGAACAGGCCAAACTTCACTCAAGGGGCTCACGTCGTACCAAAGTCCCCTGATGACCCACCCGACCTGGGCGGTATTAAAGACCCCTTTCCTCAGACTCGGCCAGAACGACAGCCCCCCAGTGCCTCTTGCACCTTCCTGTTGCCCCTTTCTTTGGTGTGCACTCCTGTGTGCTGTGGGACCCTGATCTTCTGATTCCTGTTGCTATTCCTCAGATTTCATGGCTCCCTCCAGCACCACTGACCCTGCCGGATGGGTGGGTGGCTCCTTTCAGGTGTGTGTCCCCCCTAAGGTCAGGTCATTGTGAAGTTGTCGTGCTAAACGTTTTCAGGTTTCACCTCATTGTGCGTTAATACGAAATGGCCCAGCAGCCTGTGGTCTTCTCCTTCGAGAGGCCCGTCCGCTCTCCGCTGGCTCTTTTCGTTTTGGCAGTAGACCACCGAGGTGCCCCCAGAAGACGGCTCTTCGCTGATTTGGGTTTGTTTTCCCTCTTTCCACAGGACCACCCCTTCTTCAAGATCCACGATGCCAAGGAGAGCGACGTGGCCTCGTTTGTCAAGGAGATCCTGGGCGACGAGCAGAATTGACGACGCGGCCTCCTCCTCTTCCTTCTCTTCCTCCTCCCTCTCGTTTTTTGCCTTTTTCAGTACCCCTGTGATACTGATGATGAAATATTGACACTCAGTACCTTCCTTGGAGGACAACTGGAATATTTGGTTTAAGGAAAAAAAAAAAAATAATAATAATACAGTATTGCAAAGTTATTTTTTTATGTATTGTACCAAACTTTCAAAAGAAAAACACGGAAAAAAGTGAACTCGCCAAAGAGAGAACGCGGCGGAGCAGACGGGACGAGATTTAATGGCCGCGCTGCGTGGACACCTCGCCGTCAGCGTTCACCTACGTCGCCCAAGCGGACCACCTTTAATGCCAAGTCCGTGGGCTTTGAGTTGTGTGTGTGTGAGTGTGTGTGTGTGTGTGTGTGTGTGTGTGTATTGTGGAGTGGGGAGGGGCGCCTTACGGACCACCAGACTCCGCCTCCAAGGGTGACTTGGCGCCCCGACTTTTGTCCTGGTGGCCATCTTGTGGCTCTGGTAGGAGAGTGTGCCCCCATGCCCCCTGGCCCACCTGAAGCCTCATTTCGACGGCTGATGATTTCCTTTGTATTTGAAGGTAGAAGGTGACTGGGCTGTCGGACATTTTCCTTTGCTAACTAAGTTTAGAGTGAAGATGGAATCGGATGAAGGAGAGCAGCTCCGTCTTCAGGGCGCCATATTGGACTCAGTGCTGCTGCCCCTTCCCGGTTAGGAATTTGGATTTTTGTTTTGTTTTTTTAATATATGTTAATGAACTTGATAGTGGGGTCTCCCACTCATACCTGGGATGGCTGGGGGTGCCCCCCCCCCAGCTCATGTGCCTTTAGGGGATGGCTGTCCACACTTAACCCCCCATATATCCTGGAGTGTGGGTGTCACCGTCACACTGGTTTTTGTCACACCGCTAAGAGGCACATTTTGCCTTTTGCCCTTTTTGTTCAGGGCTATGTGGGCAGTGCCACGTCCTCTAGTCGGGGGACCCCCCCCTTTTGAAAGGGTTTGATCAGATGTTAAGAAGACCCCCTCCCTGCCCCGCATGGCCTTTGTGTTTCAGGTCTGAGGTGCATCTCCCGGGACAGGACCGGCTTTCCTGCATGAACTCTTACTTAAGTGTAAATGAGGTGAGGGGAGAGGGATTTGAAAAATATTTAATTCTCACGTGGCTATTGTACCCGACGACAGATTTATTTTAAGTAAAAACAAAAAGTAAAAATCACTCGAGGGTGCCTTTTTGTCTTTTTATTTCATCGCTGGGCCTTTTTAATGTGAGTAACGAGGAGGGCACAGGGAGAACGTGCAGACTGCACACACAAGCCTCGAGGGTTCAAATGCCGAGGACTGCGACGATGCGAGTGTTTCAAGTTGTGTGAAGGGACAACAAAGTTCAGAAAGCCAGAAGTAGCATCCCGGGTCCGTCATTCGGTCTCCACGTGACGACAGGTGCCCTTTGGTTGCCAGCAGGTGGCGCCCTGTCCGTGTACAGGAGTCGACCTTTATGTAAGAAAGCTTAAGCACTGTGGCCTGGCTGGCATGCAAAGGGGGCACAAAGATGACGTTGTAAAACGCTGAGATGGCCTCTTGGGTAGGTAAGGACCGATGAACTCCAACATGACGTAAACGCTCGGCTTTTGTTTTTTTTTTTTTTTTTCCCCCTCATTTAAGCGGATTCCTTGTCCTGCGCATTCAAACGTCAGCCACTAGATGGCAGCATTGTCCATCCGAAACTCACAATGTCCGTGACGTCACGCATGCCCGCTTCGCTCTGCTCGGACTTTTCTGAGAAACGCAAAGCCTGTTGGTGCCTTCAGAGTTTGATCGATCCATGAAAGATCTAAAGGCCTAACTGACCATTCAAGGAAAAGCCAAATCAAAAGAAGAGGCCAGTGCCCTTCTCGGCTGAGCCCGTTCTTAATCAAGGCCGTTGATGTCCCAGTTTGGGTCCAGGGCCGTCCTAACAGCATTATAGGCCCCCGGGCAGAGCAGCGCACTAGACCCCTACCTACACAACCTCTCAGCAGTCACAACATACAGAGATTAGCATGGGGCACCCTGGCACCTGCCCAGCGTGCCCATGCGTTGACGGCCCTGCTCGAGTCCCCCAGTGTTTCGTTCTGCTAGCCCCCTGATGTCGATCCAGGGATGCTCATGTAAGTTCAGGTTAACCCCTGTTGGTCGGTGACCCACCCAATTGATTATTATTTTTCTTTTTTTAGATTGAAGTGGACTCTCGCCTGAGCGGCTGGTGCCCATTCTTTGCCTTTTGGTTGGGGGCAGTTGTACTGCTTAAAGACCACAGTGGCCAGTTGTCATTTGCCATCTTAATACAAGCCTCCCTTCACTCGCGTCAAGCTGCTGGCTTCCTCAGTTTGCCCAAAATATTGAAACCAGAGCAACGTGTCAGAAAGGAGCTATAAACCATGGATGGGCTTTCTTGCTCCATTTTGGAAGGATGGAACTTAGAATCCAGATCCAGCCGTAGTGTCGCACTTTGGGAGTAGGAGGTGTGTTGTGGGTCTCGGGGTCTAAGCGTGGTGGGAGTTTTCAGATAGCATTTAGCTTGTTGAAGGCCTTCTGTTGACACAGCGGCTGGGCCCCAGTCATGTAGTGGTCCGCAGGGGTCACGTGCACCCCTGGTTAGGCCCCGCCCATTGCAGTTGCCCTAAAGTGGAAGCCCCACCTCTTCAGGCTGGCCAGAGTGCAAAGAAGCCCGGTCTCCCACCATCCTTAGTCCGGCAGCCCGCGTCATCTTTTGGTGGTCCTCACTTCCATTACAGAGCCACTCAAAGCAGCTGACGTGACCTGGCGAGTCTTCCGGGCAACTTTTCATTAATTGCACCGGTGGCATCCAATAAGGGGCAATCGACAAATGATTGTTGGCTGAATGGCTGGTGCTGCCCCCTGTGGTTGTGACTGGACCAGCACCTGCATTACGCATGAAGTGAGCGTCGATTAGCTGGCACACCTGCCCGAGGAGCAGTGGCACAGGACCTTGCTGATTTCTTCTGCTAGTCTGGGCTGCTGAGGACCCTCAGTGCAGCCCTGGTGGTTCCATGTTGATTGCTCTCACACTCTCCATGGTGGTTATCCTTACCTGTCCCAGTCTGGGTTGCATTTAGGGTCACCAATTTGGCCCAGTATTTCAAATAAATGTTCATTGTGATGGACTGGCACCCCAGCCAGTGCTACTGAGATAGGCAGCCACTTCATTCATCTCTAGGCTGGATAAGTGGGCTAAAGCAGTGGACCCCGTGCCACATTAAGTGAAGGCTCATTTCCGAGTTTATGTGTTTTAGAAGTTCGGTACATTTTAATAACGTGTTAAGCAGTTATATGCGGATGATGTCTTTTTTTTTTTTTACTCTTTAACAATATTTTCGTTTTGTTTCATCCAGACATTCTGGTTATTTGATTCGTTTTGTTTACTAATTAGGGGGTCTGTCGCCTTTTGTTATTCGGTGTCGTCTGCCTGGTGGTGGCTCTGCTCGTTTTCTTATTTATTTTTTTAAGGATACCATGCAAGCAGCAAACTACACGGAAAAAGAGAGCGAAGCATTTAATGATACAGAAAAAAAAAATCCTAAATGTCTTATAAAGGTAAAGATCAGATCTCCTTGCCTGTCCGAATGCAGAATAAGAGAAGACAAAAGGCGACCAGCTAATCAAATGAGATCCGTTATTTTCATCGATCGTGAAGCTGGCTGGATCAAAAGCCTGCAGCCACACGGGGTCCCCAGGACTGAGTTTGGGAACCTCTTCGTCAGAGAAAACATCACCCACTCAGGCGTCGGACGTCCACTCATCGGTGCTGCTGTAGTTAGTTAGTTAGTTAGTCAGTCACTAAACGACCAGAGATTGGACTAATCCTCTGGCTGCCCTGCCGAGAAGACTTCAATTCCCAGCAGACAACGGGAGTGCGCGGAGGCTGACGGGAGATCGGCGCGCTTCAAGAGTAGTTGGCGCTCAATTTCAGAGGTGAGCGAAACGATAACCCGGCAGGCAAAGCGAAGAAGCGGCGGCGTGTGGCAGGTTAGCGTTCGGTGGGGAGGGCTCCGTGTCGTTCAAGCGGCCGTCCGCCGTGATGCTGCCCGGAGTTGTGTTCGCAGACCGCGTGTGATGCAGTTCGCATATCTAACTGGTGACGTTCTCCTGGTCGGATTTATTCATTTGTTTAGCCAACGGGAGGCCCCGGTTACCGCCGGGTATTTCGTGCAGTGACCATGAGCCTGTTCATATTTAGTTTAAAAATAGGAGGAGTAGTCTGGGTAAAAATAAAGAAATAATTAAATACGCAAGTAAATAAAAGTACAGGTAGGCCTTCACTAAACCGGCTGCACTGGGGCCCAAGGAGGGCGGGATTAATGAAAATGGCGGCTCATAGAAAGTTAGAAATGTCGACTACACCGCAGCCAAACACCCCATAATACCTTTAACATGTCCTGTAAGTCAGTGCAAGATGGATAGTAAAGGAGAGAGGAACATCACACGAAAGTGAAACTTTAATGAGGTATCGGACCAGGGGTGTCCTAGTGGGGGGGATCACCGCGTCAGAGCCCGGAGGGACCCCACAGAGACTGATTTCTAGGGCCCGGAGTTCTGTGCTACACCCCTGATGACACAACAGCCCACGGGGTTATTGGGAGTTTAGGGAGGCTCAGCCAGAGAAACAGCAGAAAGGCCAAGAAGATGAAAGAATACGAGGAGATTAAAGCAATGAAGAGGAAAAAGTGAACAAGAAGAGACTCAAAAATAACAAAAGAAGAAGCAATCGCTTTCTAGCTGCCGAATTCGCCACACCAGGGTGCCTTGGTTAGTTGTCTTGTTTCTCTTTGTAAAGCAAGGGGGTCCTTCCTTCCTTCCTTCCTTCCTTCCTTCCTTTCTTTCTATTTTATATTCACAAAATGACAAACCCAGTAATGAGAACTTTGACCGAGTTATTGAAAATGTCAAGAGAACTTCAACTGGGGACACACAGACCTGATGGGATCGTAAAAAGGCGTCGTTAACCGTTTTAAGTGGACGGCTTGAAGTCCGGAGTCCGTGTTAGCGCCTGCCCTGTTCGTCGTCCAGCCCCGAGTACGTGTCGCAGAGGTAATTGGCTTGACCCCCATTCACGTGGAGGGCTCCACCAATCAGGGAGATGACATTCTGCTGCCAGACACACCTGAGGTGACCGCCTTCCAGTAAAACGTCCGTGAGACCATCCAGGACTTTCTTTTAATGTGCTGACTCTATTGGAGGGAACAGTAGCTGATGTTCCGCGTAACCAACTCCGGTCTATCCGTGTGTACGGCTGACTTACTGAGGCGCAGATTGGCACAAGCGCTCATAAATGGTAGGACACGTTTGGACCCACCGTCGGCATCGGCAGTCGACCAAACTCAAAGCCAAGTTTCCCAGCAGGGGCGCTGAGTTGGAAATTCTGCCTTCACACTTCAGAGGGACGGAGCGCAGCAGCAGATCATGTGATGCGCCGTTATCATGTATTCTGCAGTCACGTGATGTGCAAGCGCTGAAAGGGTTAAAGAAAAGACCCCCCCAAACTAATCTGAATGATCCCAGTAAACCAATGAAGTGCGTCCAAAGCAGAGGGCAGTGGCAGGGGGTCTGCCTGCACCGTGACATCCATCCATCCATCCATCCATCCATTTTCCAACCCGCTGAATCTGAACACAGGGTCACGGGGGTCTGCTGGAGCCAATCCCAGCCAACACAGGGCACAAGGCAGGGTGCCAACCCACCGCAGGACACACACAAACACACCCACACACCAGGCACACACTAGGGCCAATTTAGAATCGCCAGTCCACCTGACCTGCATGACTGTGGACTGTGGGAGGAAACCCACGCAGACACGGGGAGAACATGCAAACTCCACACAGGGAGGACCCGGAAGTGAACCCTTAAGGGTCTCCTAACTGCACAGCAGCAGCGCTACCCACTGCGCCACCGTGCCGCCCCTGCACCGTGACATGGGACGCTAAATCAACAATTGTGTGACGTTTGTATTTATTTAACTCTGTCTTCAGTGCTCCTCCATTTAATTCATCACACGCTTTTCTTGAACCCGAAGCACTGCACAGCATAAAAACAGACAACGTGACAACGAAACGAAATCCAACGCGGGGCGAAGGTTACAAATACACAACAAAGCAGCACCCCAGAGGAAGACAACGTTCGGCGTACGATGACGAAGATCAAATCCAAGTGACAGAAAGGCACACCTGAGGAGTCCTTGAGACCCTCCAGAGCTACATGGACTAAACATGTTCAAAGTCACCAAGTGCCAGCGCCCCCTAGCCTGGGGACACTGTAGGTCTCCTCCACGCAGTTCACTTTACCGAGCAGGGTGAAGGAGACGTGAGGGGACCCTGGCACTGACAGGGGGGAGGCCGACATGATGAGAGGCTGGGCCGTGGACTGCTTTAATGTCAGGGTGGGAGTTTTCAATGTAAAGTGTACAGGGAGGGGTGCCAGCCCCGGGGTGAGGAGATGATCAGTAAGGACCCGGCAGCACAGCTTGGTGCCCATCCCAGAGCTTTATAAGGGAGTAGGCAAGTAAGCCAAAGAGAGGCGCATCGTGATGATGAAGGAGCGACTAAGCCTTACAGTGGCAGTTGGTGACAGGAATGGCCAGACATTATGACTGTGACAGACGGACATGTGAACAATAACTTGAATGTGTGTCTCTGATGTCAGCTGACTGTCAGAAATAACCAGAGGGTTACAAACATCGGTGGTCGGCGAAAACCCCAGCACTGTCAGCTGGTAGACATAGAAGAGGAGGAGGAGGAAGAGTAGCACCAGTTAAAGTAACGGAGTCCTTGAGCAGCTTAAATGAACCAAATATGATGACAGAGATGGTGACATTGGCCTCATTCTGTAAGAGATGCTGTCAAGGTGAAAGGCGCTATATATAAATTGACATTAGGAACGGGGCAATCACGCGGCAGGGTTGTGCCCACAGGGGGCACTCTGGTGTGGAGCACATGCCTCATCCCACCACTGGGAGACCTCCATGCTCGTTTCTGACTGAAATGCGTCACCTTTGTTTGCGTTGATGCTCCTGTAACTGGGTGACCACCTGAGTGGCTGGCCCTGAGATTGCGGCTGTCACAGTGGCACAGTCGTGTGTCAAGTTGCCCCAAATCCTGCCTTCTTGCACCTGGGTGAGTCTGTGGGCTGTTGTCACTCTTCAGCCCATCTGAGTGCAGCCATCACGTCACACTGCGCTGATGTCCCCTCCACTTGTGGCATCTTGGGGCGCTCCATGACACTTGGACTGTGACCTGCCCGCGGTCCTCTCACGAGCTCTCTTGCCATTTCGCTGCCATTCCCCTCCCAGTTTTCTCCCATTTCTTTTGTGTTGGGTCCAGCAATGGTGACGCAAGGACATCAAGTGGCTGAGCCCACCTTTCAGTACAAAGGAGCAACGGTGGGCTTCTGTGTAATTCCCTAACAAGTGACTTGGCATCCTGCTGCTCTCTAAACAGCACAACCAATGCGGGACACGCGATGTGCTGATGGGGCTCTGGAGTAGTCGGCAGGATCTCCAAGCGTGAAGCCTTAGCATCGGCAGAGGTGTGCAGCCCCTTTGAAAGGCCCACCCTTAGCCCCTCAGAGGATGGCGGCCCGTTTCTGTTCAAAGCGTCTGAATCTCGCGTCACACATGTAAGTGCCAGGGGGGCCGCCACACATGTGTCTCCACGCCTGTTCATCACAACAGTTGATCTTGATGACCGGGCATCTCTAAATGAGGTGCCCTGTCCTGTCAGCTCATCGTCAATTTGCTGGCCGCCTCGAAGTGAACGACCGCTTGGGTTTGCTGTTGCATAACGTGGCCCCACTTGGTTGACCACTGTGGTCACACGTTTCATAACCGATGACTTGGCGGTGGCGACTGGGCATCCCATGGTGGTGGCGCGTCTTAAGTGACAGGAATGTGTGCCCCTCCCCTGCTCTTGTCGTATTAGCGCGATTCCCAAAGTCAGTTTCAAACTGTAGACAGTTGCGGATATGTGAACGGACACATGCCCGCCCGCTAACCCACCATGTCAGATGCCACTGGACAGCCAAAGAGAGACACGAGAAATAAAAACACAGCAGAAGTGCCAGGGCAGCCATCACCTGAACTGTGGGAGTGGACACGAGTGGTGGGGGGCTCCTTCTGTGGAGACAAGCCCCGCCCCTCGACTCATGTGGGGGACCCTTGTTTGTTCAATCAGAGGTTGTGCTGCCACTGCCCCCACTGGTCATCTGGGGGGCTCAATCCCCCCACCTCCCATCTGATGAAAGCCCTGTGGAGTGTCCTGTGAGACCGGGGGTCTCTTTTTGGGCCTCTTTTTCTCCCCACTGGTGAAGTGATGGACCCTCACATTGTCCACTGGACTGGTGAGAAGATGGTACTGCAGCCCTTTCTGCCCACTGACAGCACCACCCACTGGTGTCTTTCTGTGGATTTAAAGGTGAACTTTGACTTGTGATGGCCCCCTCAATGCTGAGAAGCAGTGGCCAGGTGAGAGTGAAGGCCATGATGTTTATATAGCGCCTTTCACCTGAGCATAAAGACGACACGTGGCCACAGCCAGGCCTTCTGACTCCCTGCGGAGTGCTGGCCATTAAATCATATGACACTAGTCGGTCAGTCCATCAGCGTCACCTCGTCACCTGCCACTCCCCTCGGTCGTGCTGTGATATCACTGCTCCTCTGACAGCTGGCACTGGCAAAAATAAATAAATAAGTGAGGGCTCTAAACACGGAGGGTCACGAGGACCCGAGTGTGGGCCCCTCAGAAATGCCAGCACCCTCACCTGCCCTTAGAGCAGAAGGCACAAATAAGGGTATGATGGGTGGACCCCACGTGCCTGGACGGGCTTCACTCTGCCTTTATGTCTTCGTCTGCAGTGACCTCAGTGACTTGGGGTCCACTCGCCTCATCGTGCTCTGACTCCCGCCAGTCCTGTCCACCCAAAGGCACAAGTGACCCGAGCAGTGCTGCCACCCGGTGGCCTTTTTGCAGCAGTGCACCCAAATTCAAGGAGCGGTTGGCACAGTGTGGACGTGGATGCAGGAGCTTGGGCCGTTGGGGTACCTCGGTGGGCTCGGGCATAGTGTGGAGTAGCCAGTGTGGGGGACGTCTGGCACTGATTTTCAACTACCATCCCGTAATAAAAGGCGCCGTCTTCAGAAGTGAAAAAGAACAAAGCTGGCGACATTTGCTGTGAAAGTCAAGCGTCCTCCTGAGAATTTAATGAGAACAAATGGAGCGAAGAGGCAAATCAATTAGGCCAAACACGCCTGGCTGCAGCCCCCGCTGCCCACCTGTGTGGGCTCTGCGCGATGGCCACCGAAGTCCCCTCCCGCCTCGCCGAAACAAATAAGCAGCGGGCTCCGAAATGAGTGGCGGCAAAAAGAAAAGGGCCTTCTGGACCTCATGGGGGCATCGGGTCATTGAGTAACAAATGAAGTGGCAACGAAAATCCAGCAGCTGATGTCACGCGCCAGAGAGTGAGCCCCCCGGGGGGCCGCGCCTCTTCAGGCTCATTAGGCCGCTGAACGAAAATCAAACATCAGAAGAGTGGTGACAGTCAGGACCGGCCAAGCCATGGATGTGTGTCACTTTGTTTTATATAGCGCCCTGTCCATCAGCTGGCAATGTGACCACCACTGCCACTAACCACCTTCAGGCAGTACAGTATAGCGCCTTACACCGCATACCTACTGTATAGAGCCAGGGATTTGACTCAAATATGTCATTAGTGAGACGGTCTCTTTACAGGGGGCACATGCCAGTCCTTCAGCTGTCACCGCAGGAGCCACCTGACACGTTCCCAGTGCCCACTCTCAGTGGAGCCTCCCGATTTATTAGGATTCTTCAAAGGCACACAAAGCCCATTTCTAGTCAAAGGCGCAGTGATGGGGGGTCTCATGATGCCGACATGACGTTTTGTTAAATGGTAAAGACAGGCTCCCTCATGGGCATCCTTTCAGGTCTTCCTCAGGGGGCATCTCATGGAGATGAAAGGCACCTGTGCCCAAAGTAGAGGACGGCCGGGAATACTGAACTCACTGTGGCTTCTCCTCGAGTCATCTTCAAAGGAAAAAGGAAAAGAACAGGAAGAAACGAGGACCCCGCTGGGCTGAGTGGGTTCAGCACCTCCACGTGAGCGAGGCACTAGGCTGGCATTAACCACTGCAGTGTGTGGCACACAGAAAGCAAAGTTGAATTGAGAAGTGCATTGGGCATCACTCTCATTGGCGAGGGACACCTTGGCTTTGACTCAGGTGGGCTCTTCTTGTTCCAGTGCCAGGTTGTACCATTGCCAGGCTGCACCATTCGGTCACGTTGATTTGGCCTGGTTGACTTATGGACATTTTCACCTCCTCTGGATTTTTTGTGCCCACTATCTGGCCATGCCAAGTGCCTCAAGTGGACAACATTGATGTTATGTTGTCACATAGGGGTACAGTTTGATCGACACAGTCGTCAGATCTGAGATGAACCAGATGGCTCACCCACCTCTGTAGGTGTCTCAGTGAACATTTATAATGCCACCTGCCCCACAATGTTAGGTGGTGCCTCGTGTACCTTGGGTGCCATCTTGACCCTCACCCTACCTGCACATACCTCAGTTGGCCCTGTCTGGAGGAACGTGAAGGCAGAGAAAGCACTCCATTGTGGTGTCTCTCGAGGGTCCTCCAGGACTAAAGGCGGTGTTCTCCAGAAATGGTGCCCAGATGCCAGTCTGCCATTGTTGTTAGTCAGCTGGCCCCTTCCTTACCTGTTGGTCCTCTTGTCCGTCTCCCATCAAAGTCGCTCCACCTGGGTCAGGGTAGTGGAGTGAACCACTGGAAAAAAGGAGCACTCAGGATAGGAACGGGGGTTCGGGGTGGGGGAGGTCCGCTCCAGTGCGCGCACAGACTCTCCTGGCAGAACGGAAGCTTCAGCTTTAGTCTGCTTCTCTGAATCTGGGAGTCCGGTTTCGTCCCTCAAGCCCTGCCATCGGATATTTTCCATCGTGGCCTTGACCGTTAGACCCGCATCGGCGGATTAGCACACTGAAAGGCGTCCTGTCTGCATTCCCGGCCCCCAAGTGCTGCGGGACACGTAGCATCAGATGGCATCGACTGATAGCCGAGGCTTAAGAAACAGCAGCAACGAGAAGAAACTGGGGGGTGGCTGAGGGGGATTTGCAGGTCGGAAAAAGCGGAGGAATGTGCCAGCTGGAGAAAGGGATAAAAGGGCCATTGAGACGGAGGAGCAGTGCCAGGGTGTACCTGTGGGCCTCGAGCTTGGGGGTCCGCGACTCAGGAGATGACATCTGCATGGTTACTGTATATAGCGCCTTTCACAGGCAGATCGTTTGGAATTGTTCTTGAATATAACGTTAAATATAGCGCCTTACCAGGCAGGCAGGTAGTTTTACAGCTCTTACTGTACAGAGCGCCTTTCACAGGCACTGCTGTTGTTTATAGCGCTCTTTACAAGTAAATAGTTTGGAATTATTTTGGAGTTCTGTGTGTGTGGCGTTTGCACTTGACCACCCGTATGTTGGTCTCTTGGGCCACCTGGTTTAGTGACGAGAGGGTGTGACGCCTTTCTCTAGGACACTAGTCCCCAAGTGTTGCTTTGTAAAGCTCCTTTCATTGGACGAATCGCGTTGATTTCTTCCTGAATATAGCGCCTTTGTCTCCAGCTCTTCTTACTGTATGTGTCTGTGGCGTGATGCCGCCTCTGTGCCCTCCTGTGCCACTCCCACCTTTTACTGGCCGCTGGTCTTCCTTCAGGTTGAATTTTCGGTTCTCAGGAGCGCCGATTCTGCCCGCTCTCCTTGTACCCGTGTGAGTGTGATGCCCCTGAAGTCACGTACGTGACAGACGCAGTGAAGAAAATGAAGACCCCAAGTCACGCTGGTCACGACGCCAGGCAATTCCTAACCCTGAGCTCAATCCCAGTCCACATGCTGGCTCTTTGTAGACCACCTGCCATTGCTGACTCCGAACATGGATTACAAAAAGTCGGGAATCAGAAGGAGGTGGTGCAGCTCCAGGAAAGAAGAAAGTTAGGAGGGTGATAGAGAGATGGGGTACATGGAGGGGGTTAAAGTGCGGGGGGCTCCGATGAAGAACACTGAGGATAGAAGTCCATGTGGGATTTCACAGAATGCCCCTGCAGGGGGCGCATGATTGAGAACTTGGCCACAGCAGTCAGTAGAGAGTCTCCTGCAGGGGCGCCATCGGGCATTACCAGCATATACACTCCACAGCACTACTGCTGCATCCCTGAGGAACTGGTGGGCTCACCTGTGCTGAGGGGGGATGAGGGCATTGGGTCATATCAGACCTCCAGTCCAATGCAGAAAAGAGCTTTGAAACATTGAGCTCACCTGCAGGGGGCACCACTGGGACCTCTCATTATGGATCTGCCACCTCCACTCCAGTGCTGAAGCACAGCTTTACCTGCAGAAGGTGCCCACACCTGCCCCCCACACCATGCAGAGGGGCGCCCTCGTCCTCACCCTCACCCTCGTCACTTCAGTCCCCAGAGCAGGACCAGGTTGAGCTCTGAAGAGTCTAGTGCCATGGTAGGTGTTCTACATCTCTGGTTTGTTATTTGCGGCCCCTCTGAGACCCCCTGATTTGGCTAGTCGGTGTAAATCAGCGTCCCATTTGTCATCTTAAAGTCCTGTGAGGTGCTTTACTGAGATGATTGAGAGCAGCAGGTGACCTCCTCCTGGACACACCCTGCACTCTGGTGGGCTTCTCCTCTTTATGGTGTCCGTTACTTCAGCCCTCACCGACGGAACATCCCAAGCTGCCTGAGGATCAGAGCGAGGGGTGGGGCTAAGCAGTCGCCGTTTCCGTGGCGCCGAGGTCGGAGTGCCAAGTTTGACAGTCGCCGTTTTCCGTGTCTCCTTGATTAAAGATGAGCCCCAGAATAGCCGTTCATTTGTCAGCGTGCGTCACCCAGATTAGCGAGTGAATAATCGGCTCACGTGAGCTGTCCGAGTGCCCCCCAGGATTCTGAACGGAGAAGGAGACCCTCTGGCTTTGCCCACGCAGGCGCCGGCCAACTGCAAAATGTCCAAGAAATGAGCGGCTAGCAAAAGTGGGAGTCAGAATGCCAGCCGTCCGTCCACTTCAGGGGGTCTGACTGCATAGACTGGTGTGGAGATGACACGACGTCTGCCTGTCTGCTCTCGGGGACCCCTGGAGAGCCTTCTGATGGAGGGTCCGCTGATCCCCTGCACCTCTGACCCTCCCCCCTCGCCTCTCACCCGTGTCTGCCCGCCCTTCTTCTGTTCCAAATGGCTGCTATCATCTTCCTCTCCATTCTGCACCCATCAAGCTGTGGCTGTGATGAACTCCGCTGGGAGGCCTCCAGGCTGCGGCCCCCTCTGCTGGGCCCTGAGTGCCATGACATTCTCTTAAAGGACGACCAGATGCCCAGGGCGGCGGGTAGACACATGGTGAGCACTCAAGAACTCGCCTCTCCTCTTTGGTTTAAGGCACAGCAGTACGTAGTGCGCCCCCTGGTGGGACTCTGGCTTACCAGCATGCCAGTCTGGAGTTGTGCCCCTGCTGTGAATTCGCTACCCAGGGTGATCATCTCAGAGCTGCCCTTTGTGGTCTAAGAACCGCCAAGGTGGAGTGTGCCCCCTATTTGTTACCTGGTCCAAAGCATGCCAGTTTGGAGTGTGCCCCCCTGGTGAGACTGCACTGCCCACCGTGGTCACCTCAGAACTCTCCTCTCTCATTTTAGAGCGGTTCCCCTGCTGCTGGTCACCAGAGATCTCCCTTCCCTGGTCCAAATCATGCCAGTGTGGAGTATGCCACTGGTGTGGCTCTGCTGCCCACGCTGGTTACCACAGCACTTGCCCCCTTGAGGTCTGACCACCCTGGCCACCACCCCCTTGACTCCTAGGCTCCTCCCCTTTCTCCTTCATTTCCTGCTCTCAGTGTACGTCTGCCTCAACTGCAAATCCACAGCCGACACCACCTCCAAATGCTGAGGTGGACTCTTGTGGAAAGATCCTGAACATCCAAGCAATGGCTGTGCCCACCTAACCCTCAGATGATGGGCACAAGTAGGTGTGACAGATGGCACAGGGGGGTTTCCTGATGTTTGGGTGGTATGAAGAGCCTCGTAGGTAAGAGGAACAAACCTGAGCCATCTGGGCTTAAATCTTCAGAAGGCCTTCAAAAAGGAGAAGAAGAGCAGAAGCTGGCGCCTCAGGTCTGTCCTGTGTGAAGAGGACCACTTAGGGACCTTAGATGTGACAAAGGGGGCATGACAGAACACAACATGACAAGGTAAAGAAGATAAAAAAAAAAAGAAAATGTCACCAATGCATCAAGCGTCACCCTGATCAGCCAGTCCATCAAGGGGCGTCACTGATCTTCTCCATAACTGATACCACTCTGTGCTGTGTGGGTCTCCTGGCACATCGGCCTCCCACCCACTTTCCTTGCACTCCTGGCTCTCTTCCCCTATAGGGTGGCAAAGGCCCACCTGCCTGCCTTGTGTTTCTCCCCTCTTCCTCTTCCTCTTCTTGCTGTCTTCACATCAGACTCCTTGCCATTCTGGTTCTGTTGGCAGCCCGTCAGAATCCCATTGTCCTTGGATGCCTGGCGAGGCACCCTGTGCTGATCATCGAATGGCAGCTCAACGCTACGGTGGCACTTTAAGGAAGACTTCAGGATGGAGGGCACTCGGGCTGTTGACGTGACTGAAGTGGGGCGCCTGCTTCTAAATACCGAGAAGTCCTCAACATTGAGCACCCATCTCCGGCTGGCGTCACACCTGCCGAGCTGCCATTCTGAGCCTGATAAATTGCTCTGCCATCTTCAGGAGAGCCCTGGGAATACAAAAACCCCTCAAGATTTATTAGAGGGGCACTGCAGGCTCACTCTGAATGGAAATCTAAATGCAGGAATTCTGATGCCAGGGTCCACAGTCAGCACGGAGAGTAGACTGGAAATCTTTGCAGTGAGGCCAGCCAGCTGATAAAGGTGGCACCCCAAAGCCATATGCTCATGCCCACCACCTCAGTGGTGCCCCCGTCAGAGTCTGCAGGGTGAGACACACCAACCCTGGACCTGCCTGCCGGAAGGCACCCAAACCGCTGCCCCTACAACTGAATGGCTGGGATTCTGGTAAACTGGCACCAGCAGGGAGAGATGAGCGCTGTTAATGGGTGGGAGGGCACCAAATGACAGCAGAAACATGGGAGCTGGAATATCGGGCAAAGCAGTAGGCATGGAGAAGAACAAAATGGTAAGAAGAAAAGCAAACACAGGACTGGAGATCAGCGGGCTGAGTCCTGAGTGACCCCCGAGCTCAGATGATGCCAGCCCTCCTGCTGCAGAGGGGTGGGCTGAGTCCCAAAATGCCTCCCATGTCCTCCGTGAAATCCGATCTCCTGCTTGGATAGACGAGCTTAAACAAAAGTGTCCCCGACTCCCAGGTGATGCCCCAGCTGCCTCTCCGGAGGGGCTGTCACCATTTGTAACCGCAAGCAGGTGCCACTTCACAAAACCCGACATCGGGCCAAACCTTGGAAGAGCAGCCCACTTGGATTGGAGAAGAAGATGCCAGCTTTCAGGTGGCTGTGGTGCCACCAAGAGGCACTCCATACTCCTGAGTGACTCGTGGACAGTAGACCTGCCTGAATGGGCACCGTGGAAAAAAGCAAAGCTGGCTGTCTATGTGTTATATAGCGCCTTTCACATCTCTCTCTCTCTCTCTCTGTGGTTTATATAGCGCCTTTGTCTCTTTAACTATTGTATAGACACACTGCTTATGAAAGATGGCCTGATGCTTCAGTAATGGTCACCGTCATTTTGGAAAGCCCAGTGGGCAGGCGAGATGGCAGCACTTGGACTGCAGGTCTCTTCTGAGCTGGGCGCCAGTTCTCCCTCTGCTGGCTCTAAGTTTGTCAGGGGGTATTTGGATTGCTGCCCCCTGCAGGTCGATTTGAGATTCCAAGCTGGTCCCTTGAGTGACTGGGTGTTGTCATCGCTTGGCGCCCCCTACTGGACTTCTTCTTGTCAGGTTGGTTTGATGTTACGTCTGTCTGTCTGCCAGTCTTTGTGCCTCACAAATGGCGCTCCCTTTTTGGGTGACAGGGAGATCCTCGGCTTCCTCACACGTCTGCATTGGACTGACTGGTGGGCAACTGGACACCATGCTGCCAATGGATGTGTGGTGGGCTTTTATGTCTCACCGTTGTCGCCTTGGGGTGGTGACCTGTGTTAACAGCAACGATTTGTTTGATTGACCACCTGAGATTTTTTAAATGATGGACTCCCCCCAACCTTTACCTGCCAGTCCTTCCATTCGCCCCGCTGTACTTCTCTTTTCAGGGGGTCTCTGTGACAGCCATTTCTGTTCTTTGTGAGACCCTCGTCTCCTTCAGGTCAATTTGAGTGTCCAGATGGGACACTGAGGTGTCTTTACTACGCAATTGAGTCCACCTGGACAGTAGATGTCACCTGTATCCCCCCAGGAGACCAGCAGATGGCAATTCTGAGTTAAGGCTGAACCTGTAGAGGGCGCTGTGGAGCTCCTGGTTCTTTTCAGTTTTGAAATGGGGGCCCTCAGAAGAACCTTAGGAGGTCCACAAGCCCCTTTGAACCGGTAGGGCAGGGTGGACCCAGCGGGCTAAAGCTCACTGAAGGTTTGGGTGTTATGACCACCAAGTGGCTGCCCACTGAGACTCGGACCATGGGCGCCCCCATGTGGCTAAAAATGGAACGGCAGAGAAACTTGAGGGAGGTGGGCTGGCTGTCCAGGGGTACAAGCCGAGGGGCTCAGCACCCAACATGTCTTTATTAAGGTGAATGGCAGCGTTGTGTGTGTGGAGGGGGGGCCTAAAGAGCGAGGAGGGTGGGCAGTGGGCACTAGAACTGCTTCCATTTCCACGAAAACCAGCCTTTTTTTTTTTGGGTGGTCAGAAGATAAACCGCTAAGCCGTAACCCGAGGACGCCATGAAATTTTTATCAGTGCGCTTTTTGTGATGGAGCGGCGTAAAGAGGAATATTATTTTAGAGCGCGGCTCACGAGCTTTGGCTGGAGCCATGAAAGGCGATCCCTCCGTCCTGTGAATGGCAGAGCCTCAGCGGAGAAAGGCAATTAATTGAAATTTAATTCATTTGGTGTCAGATGGGACGTTGGCGTTAATTGTATGCCACGTGTGCATGACGAGGGCATGCGATACCCTGGAGCGCCAGAGGCAGCCTTGGAAAAAGTTGACCCGTCATGTCCGGCTCGCAGATAACAATCAATGTTGTGCCTGCTTGGCATCTGTGTGCCCAGGGACATTGAGTCTGGTGGAGCTGCTTGGGAAAGGCACTATATAAGACAAAGGCAGAGTGATTGTTGGGGCCATTTGGGTTTGTAGAGCAGCATCTTGTCTGTGAAAGGCGCTATATGAAAATCCTGCTGTTTTGTGTTGTTTTATCAGCTGATTGGTTGGTGAAAGGCGCTATATAACCCGCTGGTCAGTGTGTTCATTTGCTGTTGTGAAGCAATTGCTTATGTTGGCATGTGTGAGAGGCGCAGATTGTCACTTTGTAAAGTGGCTGGTCACTTCATGCTGCTGCCTGTGAAAGGCGCTATATTAAAGGAGTCAGGGCCTCGTGAAGCTGCTCTCTATTATTAAAATAAATCTTGGAAGGAGACGATACGTGATTTTCACGGAGACACTTAACATAAAATGACAGTAAATGACAACTGACTGTGGCCTGGTGATGCTTTGTGAAAGGCGCCACATGAAATGAAGCTGCTGGCCATTCTAAAGGAGCTCCTATGGGCACTGAGTGTGAAAGGCGCTATATACACGTAAAGGTGATGTTGTTGGCTGAAAGACTGCTGTCTGTGAAGGACATCACATTAAACAAGGGGCTGACTGTGAAAGGCGCTATATGCAAGTGAAGAGCATTGGCTGCTTTGATGGACGGACCGTTTTGTGTTTTTGCTTTGTGGGGCACAGGATGGCAGAGTGCGTGTGAAAGGCGCTATATAAAGCAAAGCCTGGTACTCATTGCGGTTCCCCTGAGGCCGATTCAAGATCAGTAGACCCCCGGCCCGCCACAGGTCCTTCTGTGACCCCACAGCTGCTCGTCTTGTTGGCCTCTTGTGAGCCGGTGAAAGGCGCTATTTAAGCGAAGCCGGACCACCTCCCCGCTTTCGTTTCGGGTCCTCCTGATTGTCAGCTGGTGGCTCCTAAACTTTTTCCATTAATTATGGCAGGTGTGGTGTAAGTAGACGGAAAACTCATTAAAGGCGCCTGAATAATTGAAGGATTACCGATGTCGGCGAGCTCACCTTACACCTTCAACACAGCGGCCTGAGCCAGGCGGTGAAAGTGAGCGGGACCCCCCCAATAATCCCCCCCCCCCCCCGCCGCTGGCCCACACGCCCTTTTCCATCTTTAACTAATGAAGCCTCCTGCGAGTGAAAAGCAGGCGCTCAATAAATAAATGAACGGAAACACAAAAGGGGCCCAATTAAATATGGCGGGGGGCTTAATAGGCAGCCGGGCACAGGTGTGCAGACACGGAGCGTCACTGAACGGTGTGGGGGAGGGGGTGTCCGATGGCCATGTGAAGTGACCAGGAAAAAGGGGGCTGCCGGAAAGACCCACTGAACTTGTAAGATTATGGGGTCATTAGGGGTCATCAAGCCCCCTTCCCTGAGAAGCTCCATTCCAAGGGGCTTGTGACCGTCAAGGACGGGTGGGACATTCAAGGACTTGCCAGAACAGGCCACCTCAGTCTGGAATAGTAACGGTGGGTTCAAAGAAACGAAAGGACAATTAGTGACAGCAAAATGAGAGAAAGAATCGGGAATTCACAGCCTATCTGGCCCAAGCAGCTATTACACTGTATAGCGCCTCTCACACCTCTTATATGGGACCCTTCAGGTGCATCTGTTTCACATGTGGAGACACCCTGTGCTCCTCTGGTGGTCTATAGATTGGTTGTGGGTAATGATGTGCTGCCCCCTACTGGACTGCTTCTTGTTGCCTTGATTTGACATTGTTTGTATGACTCTGTCTATATAGTGCCTTTCATATCTATTATTATTATTATTAATACACATGGTGGGTCACATGGTGTCAGTAGTGGGATTAGAAGCTCTTCATGTCTCCACCAATCCTATCGGACATTTCCATGTCTATCTCTCTATATAGTGCCTTTCATATTGCATTGACTTATAATACGGCATCCTTCACATATGTCTACCTATTTATATAGCGCCTTTCACGCCTGTCTCTTTATTACTTCTGGAGGAGGATGCCCACCCGCCTCCTGCCCTAATTAAGCAATTTGAAAACAAGAAGAAGACGACGGCTGGCGAGTTGGGGTCTTTCAGGTAACTTGAGGTTCTGATGCCCGGGTCGGCCTGCTCTGGTGCCCACTGCTGATTCCTTTGCCTCATGCTGGTGATTTCCCAGTAGCCTCGTGAACCACCAGTTTCCCAGTACTGGTCATGAGTGGCAGCCACTGACCCACGTGCCCTTTCTGTTTGAAGTCCAAGTCCAGCTTGGGTGTTCCATGGCGGTCATCAGTTCTCTCCTGGCGTCATGTGGGTTCAAGGGCTTTAATGCTCTTCAGGGACACAGCAGAGCCACTGGACTGGTCGGACTGGATGTGGGCCATCCCCAGTGGTCCTGAGCCAGTGGTGAAAGGCGCTATATATATAATCCTAAGATGACCCATTGAGTTTCTGAGTGTCAGGTAAGATGGGGTGGCCCAGTGGGGTGGGCACTAGCCTGAGGAGCACAGGGCTGCAGGTTCACAGTGGTCCTCAGTGAGTCAGCCCTCTCACACAGACGCTGTCCCCCTTGAAAGGCGCTATAAAGACGTGTCTATCAGCTGCTAATGATGGACTTGATGTTTTCATGGTTTCTGAGTGTCAGAGGTTGTCACGCCCGTGCCATGCTGGTCCCACGCAGCCGCCTGCCATCATGTGCTTTGAACTGTAGGGGGCGCCGATGGCAGCCGAAGCTTTTGTGTTCCCTTCAGCCTGCGGTGCCGGCGGCTCGTCGACGTCTTCTGCTTCCATTTCTCTCAGGTGACCTTAAAACGATAAAAGCCATTTTTAGCCGAGCCTTTTTGTTCCGGGCATTAGCCGCGTATTTGTTGTCAGTGATAAATCGGATGTTTCCAATCCTCCGGTGGCTCCTCATCTCCTTCCTGACTCTT
The DNA here is from genome assembly GCA_026402145.1 of Polypterus bichir lapradei. Classification (NCBI taxonomy): domain Eukaryota; kingdom Metazoa; phylum Chordata; class Cladistia; order Polypteriformes; family Polypteridae; genus Polypterus; species Polypterus bichir. The sequence continues at coordinate 808,530 of JANRMT010062861.1, read as the reverse complement.
TCATAAGCTCATTAAAAATCCTCCTGCTGCATCTGCTCGCACTTAAAAGGGGGAGAAGAAATCAGAAGGAGGAGAAGAAGAAGGAGAAGAAGAAGAAGAAGATGAAGGAGAAGGTCACAGATCGGCTTCCCGCATTTTTAATTCATTATTTATCAAGTGTGCTGATGTCACATGGCAACTGCCACCTCTGGTCACTGCCCTGAGTCCTGTCACGTCTGAAGGCCACTGCCACACCCCGCCTGATGTTAACTGAACGAGCCCACCAGCCTGTGACAGGAGGAGTGAATTAAAAAACAGGAGGGTTAACTGCTGTCTGCCTGTTATATAGCGCCTTTCATGTCTTATATAGCGCCTTTCATGTGTACCTGTGTGTCTGACATACAGCGCCATTCATGTCTGTCTTTGCCTAATATAGCGCCTTTCATGTGCGTCTATTTACCTACTAGATCTCTCTGTTGCTTATATAGCACCTTTCAGAAGTTTATCTGACTTATCGTATTCTTTATGTCCATCTGTGTCATACGTGGTGCCATTCTTCTCCGTCATGTAGCGCCTTTCACTTCTCTCTGTTCCCCTACTATTTGGCACCTTTCTTTTCCACTTGTCCCGATCTCTCTATTATATAGCGCCTTTCCTGTTTTTTCTCTCTAATGCCTGAGCACCTCAGCTGTTTTGGCGCCTTGATGCTGGATTCAGGCCTGGGCATGTCGCTGTTGTGCCCTGCTGGCGCTGCCCTCTTTCTTGGGTGTTTGAGGGAGTGTGCCAGTTTTTTTTTTATTATTATGTAAACGGACAAAACAAGAAGACACAATTAAAAGAGGAAAAAAAAAAGGGACGCCTCAGCGTTTTGTTCACTTTTTGAAAGTCCACTTGAAAAGCGCGGCGTCTGCGTGGGACGTGAAGTTAATGAGTAGGCAGGTTACTGTGGCAACGGAGTGAAAAGGCGCCGGTGCCATCGTGAGAGCGGACGCCGCTTTGCTGGAATGGAATATTCTGGCGCGTGGTGCATGCCGGGGCTCCTCTGCCACCACCCGGCTGCCATCTTGTCCCCCGGCCCGTCACTTGTGCTGCTTGGTCTTGTGTCCTTGTTTTTGGTCAATGGCGCATTGTGAAAGGCACTAATAGAGTAAAGGTGGGCCAGGTAGTCTGCTTATGTTGGCAGAGCAGAGCTCAGCTCATGGTTACCCAAGTACATGTCCACCCTGTCCTGGTATCACCTTGAGGTGGCGTGCCATCAATCGCAATCGATTGGGTGATTGGGAGACCTGGTGTCCTAAAATAAAGAAGAGGTGTTGAGGAGCAGCTTGGGGACCCGGTGCCATTTGGGGCAGACCCCCTACATTTGCCTGTCCAGTGGCCACTTTGACGCAGATGGACGGGCAGCTCTGCTGCTGAGTGGAATTCAAGCGCCTTGCTGAGGTGTTGCACGTTTGTGTTTTTATTTTTGTGCCTCCGTCGCAGTGTCAGGCTGGCACTTTGCCCGCTGCTTTCCTCCTTGACGTCTCGTGCCGAATGCCACTAGAGGGCCCAGTCTTAATGAGGGGTGGAGTCACCGACTGGTCAGCCAATCAGCAGCCAGTTGAACAGACAGTCAACCATGGTGTCATGGCAACGATAAAACAGAAGGCCATCCTGACAAACCAGCCATAGGAGGACAAGTCTTCGAGATGGTGGGCTTGATCCCACCGAAGAAACACGACTGGCCAAGAGGGCCTGGGTTGGACAGCGGTCAGCAAGGAGACCACCCAATCAATGAGTCAATCAATCAAAGAGCCATCTAATCAATCCGTGCCAGGACTGCTAATCAATCAGTCAATGAGTCAATCAATCAGAGCACCAGGTGATCAATCACAAGGCGCCGTAAATTAGCTCACCAATCCAAAGGGCAGCTAAGGCTAAAAATCGGCCCCAAACCCAAGAAGGGGGCTTCTGGCCGCACACACCCAACAGTCGGGTATTAAAAACAAGGGAGAGAAGAGCCATGAAACCCCCTGGCCTACAGTACCCACAGCGATGTGCCTATGAAATGGAAACAAGGAGAATCCGGAGGAGCGGGCACAAAAGGAGGCCAAACATCCCCCCCCCCACCCCATGCCCAGCGCTCCAGTGGTGCCCTCAAGTCTTGGTGACTCAACATCCATCCTGGGGTTTTGATAGCCAAGGATTTTGGGGCATCCTGTGCTTCTCTCATATTGTAGTCGGCCTCTGAGCCCATTTGTGTTGTTAGTTTCCATGGCGATGTTACCCGTGCAGCTCTCCCAAGGGGGCATTAAGGTCCGTTGAGATGTTTGATTGCTGGTTTTGTTGTCTTTGTATTATTGTTCAGATCTTTAGATCCTTTCTGCGTATTCTTCTTTATCTGTTTTGTGGGTGGAGTCACTGGGGGTGTGGCCACACAGGGCCCCACCCTCTGTCCAGAAGGCTCAGGCATCATTGGCTGTTTAAGGAGTTTCTGCTGGTTTTTTTTTATGTTTATTAAGTGAATCATTTTGTCATCAATGGAATTTCAACCAAAGCAGAACCAGATGAGGCCTCCAAAAGCTCCACACAGGGCCTCCTATGCCTGCCTGAAAAAGGCCTCACCCCAGTGGGCTCAGTCCCCACTCTAGTGGCCGGCCTCAGGCCTCACAGGCCCAAAACTAGCAGTGAAGCCTTAAAAGTAAACTGAGATGGCCCACAAGAGGAGGGATGGCCGTAAACCTTTGGCTTGAGAACTTCTTCAAGGATGTCTATAAAAAAATACAACAAAAAAGAAAAGGCAGAAACAAAAACATCAAACTCCAGAAATCAGAATCCTGAATACGAGCAAATGCACGTCCTGGACCAGGGAGTTCTCCTGCACAATCTTCACAGGGGCCTCCAAACACCGGGACCCTTAGTGGAGCCCCCAGCAGAGGCCCACTTAACTCCCAAATCTCACCTGCTGGCTTCTGAGGCCCTTGAAATGCCCCCAGAAGAGAGAGGATCACCATAAACCTTTGGCTGGGTGAGAGGGACAGACTGCTGGGTGACTGCTGGGTGACAGTACTGATCTAAAGAGTGCAGAAAGGCAAAATGGGGACCCTGAAGCAAAGCCCTGACAAAGACCCCCAAACACGGGGGGTTAGAAAGTGGAGCAGAGGTCAGAAACGCGGAGAATCCAACTATTGATAAGATTCAACAAATGTCACAAATGACCTTTTTGACTTAAATGGGCATCTCTGCCTCTTGGGATCCCCAAAGAGGCGGGACCACCTGCCCATCACCATGAAGGGACTGCCCTGTGAAGGCAGAGGAGAGCCAGGGTCCCTTGCGGTTCATTAAATGAGTTTCTGTTGGCGATTTCTCGCTGCTTTTACATTTCTTTGGATTTTGACCTTGCCGCTCTTCAGATTCAGATGTGTTCGGACGTTAACCCCTTTGGGTGGGCTCTTGAATTTCATGCCCACATTTTGCTCCTCAGTGCTTATTTGTGTGCTGCAGTGCATTTTCATTGTAAACCATTCTTTTTATATTTGCCCTCTTATTACTAGCGAGGGTCTGATGGGTTTTCCCCTCTCATGGAGCCCCAAATTTTACGACTTTCCAGTAATGGAACACCCACGATAAACCCGTGAAAGGCGCTTTAAATTACACAAAGAAACATAAAAAAGGAAGTTAAATGGAGGACAAAGCAGAGCACCTGGCTGAGCCAATGACAAGCCAGCACCAAATTACAGCCAATGGCTGCTGACTTCTGAGCCGTTTCGGGTGATGATGTCAGGTGACTCCGCCTCCTGGGGCTCCACCCACAAAGCCCCCAGGACAGAAGTAAATGTAAAGAGCATCGGCAGTCAGACGTGGAGGGCAGCGTGTGACACCATTAATGTGGCAGTGCCACTCAAACTCCGCCTCCAGAGTTCTGGCTGCAGGCTTACAAAGGCTTGGAGGTGGAGCCCCGTGTCAGGAGGCCCCGCCCCCTCAGGCCTGCTCCCGTCACTTCATCTTTCCACTTTCTCTTGGTCTCAGGTGTCAGAGGGTCTCGACCACATGAGGCAGGACATGTGGAATGGTCAGAGCGGTGGGCATTACCTGGGTGGGGGCCTCTACGTGGCCTGATCTGGTCTGTTAGGGCAGGGGCTCGGGGGGCTCGCAAGCTTTCGAAAGTCAGGAGAGGGAGGAGTGAGAAGCACACATTGGGGGTCTCGCCAGAGCTGCGTGTGACAACACCCAGGAGGTGTGCTGGGATTTGTCTCAGTTGCTGTGTCACATCAGTCGTGAGCTCCCAAACTCCTGCACCTGAGCCCTTGCCACCTGGTCCCACGGTGAGTCGCTTCTCTCATCGGTGTGCCCATTCTTGGACGGGGAAGGCACCATATAGGCTCTTACGACTGGAGGTGTAGACCACCGCACCGGTGTTCTCGCTGTTGTTGAGATAACAATGTGATGTGAGGCACTATATGACAGCTCCATCGTGACCCGCTCCACTACCAAGGGCAGCAGGAGGTGACGCCCTCCGTTATGGAAGAGCAGCCAGCTAGGGGGGTCCCAGGTGCCTTCAGACTGGTGGAGGTGGAGGGCCAACGTGCCAAAGAAGCAGGGCACCTTAGGGCAGGAGCTCACTAAAACCCTCCATGATAAGATGGCACAAACATCCCTACCTGGCACAATGACAGCAGAACATTTCATTATTGGCACAAAAGGAGAAAAGTTCAAAATAAAAAATGAAAAACGAAAAGGGAAGTTGGCTACCCGGACAAACGGACATCCCTATGGTTGCTGGGGGGCAGTAGGAGGACTTTGAGGCCCACTGGCATTTCAGCCTTCAGAGCAGAGTGGCCTGATGTGGGCTGGGTGCCCGGGCACATGGGCACACACCCGCATCAGATGTGGAGTGTGTGACTTTCATGCCAGCCTCGATATTCCGTTTTTGTTCCTCTCGTATCCTCGACCGTCTGGCAGCTCCAGTGCAGGTAAACCCGCTGGGATTCAATAACAGCAGGCGCTCCAGGACTGAAGGTCTCAAGATGACCTCACTTGGACTCTGAAGCACCAAGTCAATGGGTGGCACCTGTGACTGAAAACAAGTGCAAGGTGGGCAGCAAGATTAGACCTACTGGGACCCCAGGCGTGCCCACCTGCAATTAAAGAGGCTGGCGTTTCACTCGCCTCACTAAAGGTCCTTTTGATTTGTCAGAAGCCTCACGCTGGGTGGATCCAGGCGTTGAGCGGGCAGACCCTGGATGTGGGGTCAGTGAGTGACCAGTGAGAATGAAGAGGGAGCGGCTTGTGTCGGCGCAACTGGGGCCAGTAGGGGGCAGGCAGCCACTTTATGACATTGGGGTCCAATAGGGGGCCGGCAAGTGTCTGTCTAATGGTGGGTCAGCTGAGGAAGAAAGCACTAGGGGGCTACTCACTCTCGGTTTAAGAAGCGGTGGGCCAGCAGGGGGCAGACGTGTCACCTCGGTTTGTGTAATTGTGGGCTTGTCGTGGTCACACTTTCACCTGAATACTTGTGGACCAGCAGGGGGCAGATGTATGGTAGTGTGAGTGGTCAGTTCTTGATCATGTGACCTATGACGGTGTGGACACCTGTCTGCGCACCTGTGGGCCACTAGAGGGCGTCCAGCGGTACAGACGCCACCCTCTATTAAATGATGGGCCACTAGAGCCCAGACACGTGTTGGCCACTAGGGGGCAGAAGAGCTGAACAGAAACGTAACTGAAGGGCTGTGCGCCCCCTGCTGCGTTCAGGGGGTTGCTGCAGGTTGATTCCCACCGCAAGTCCAATAGAAATTTAAGACACAGCCATTTTGTTCCTTATGGAAAGGCACTATATAGAAGGTTAAGACTGGAGTCTGGACCACCGACCTGAGCAGGTCACTTCTCGATATGATTCTGCGGGTCTCCATTTTGCACCTTTGCTTAGTGACTTTGGTTTCCTCTCTCAGTGAAAAGGCACTATATAAGGCGCTATGTGAACTCTCTTCACTATATGCCACCCTGTACTCACTTCTGACACGTGCTGGCCACGCCCCCCCATTCTCACATGTGCCAGTGACAGTAATGACCCTATAAGCTGTCACGACGGGGTCCCAGAAAGTGGAGGGGCAGAGCTAGTTGGGGCCTTTGGATGTGGAGGCGCCCACGCCCGGCCCTGACCACGGTGCCCGCTATGCCACGCTGGCCCCTCCCCTCGGCTCCCCTCCCCCGCAGGCCACTTTACGTTTGAAGTTGATATTTCTGTAAATCGGAAGCCGCTGCCATGTTTTATTCATGCGCCGCATGTGAAGCGGGCAGATCAATTACAGGCCGGCGATGCCTGTTGGGACGCCATGGCGGTTTAATCATCTTGACATAAAGAGTTTATTTGGAGGCCTCGGCGGTGGTGCTGGGCTGGCAGGAAAGCCAGCATCTCGTCCAAAGGGGACCTGCCAGATTTGAACTTCCTTTGTCTTCTCCTCTGGATGATTAAGCGCATTAAGAGCCTGAGTGATTCCTAAGCCTCCGCGAAAACCTCGGGTCACAACTGGAAAAGAGACACGGATTAGGAACATGTCGAGTCATCGGCGGCAGCAAACGGGCACGGAATGTGACAGAGGGCCACACCACAGGGGGAGGGGCAAATGTAGGGTGGGGGAGCCCACGATGCCAAGCAGACGATGGGAACTCCTGGAAAAGGTCCAGCAGCGTCACGGAGAGGGGCTTTAACCGATGTGACATCACGAGCCTCGGGGGTCTGTGATGGTAGCCTCAGATGGGACACCATGTGGAGCCCACCAGGGAGAGTCAGCGGAGTTCAGAGGACGAGGCGATCACAGCTTCATGGAGGACGTGCCCCCACATCTCGAGGGTGGCCTGTGAGTGGACTGGCATCTGGCCTCATTGCCCACCCGCCTGCCCTGATGATGTGCCCCTCTCCTTGTGGTCCAAAATGGCTTCAGACTGAAATGACTTGGAATGTGACCATGTGACCATGTGACCGCGTGACCGAGTGACTCTGCCTTTCTGAACACCGTTTTTGGTTAACGTTTGGTTTTGGTGACAGATGGCACTGACATTCTGGTTTGGACCACCGCACGTCTGAATTCACGTCCCACCCTCGTGGCCTGCCATTTCACCCCCCACTTGACTGTGCAATGTGACCGAGTGACAGCCACAGACTGCGGGGACACAGAATGTGTGTGCAGAGGGACTGGAGGAGCACAGGAAGTGACCGCCTTCACCAAGTGGACTGATGTGGACTTTACACAGCAGTGGGCGGAGCCAAGCCCCAGCAGTCTGATGGGTGGGCGGGTCAACTGACCTCACTGACCATATAAGGATCACGGTGTCCCGCCACAGAATGAAAGATTGGCAGACCACCTGGGCAAATAAGTGAAAGCCCAGGAGTTGTGCCGGGTTGTATGGGCATGCGCAGGAGTGGTTCGCGTGTCCCACCCAGAGCAGGGGCAGCCCCCACACCCAGGTGACCTTCAGTGGGCTCATCATGAAGTACAGCAGTGGAATGAGATGGACAGACAGGCGGTGGGCGAGGGGACCCCCAGAGTGTCCACTAGCAGCTGGGGCTGCTGGGATTCACTGGGAGGTGCAGTGCAGGTGTCCATGGGCTTCTGAAGGGCAGGAAGTGACAAGTGTGACGGTGACGTTTCATGAGGGCCCGATGTCCCACTGCCAACACAGCTTGGTCTTGTACCCACATGCCACCCTTTGCCTCGCCTACATTAGTGGCTGTCACACATTGAATCTAAGCTGAGCACCGCTTGAGGGTCCTGTGCTGCCAAGGCCAAGCCTGATGCCCTGTGCCGCCCGCCTGTGCCCCCTGTGGATCTGCTTTTGTCGTCTCTCGGGCCGCCTCTGCTGCGGGTAAACAGAGCGCTGAAGCTGGCGGAGATGCGCGGCTCACTCACGACGCACGCGGCTCGATGGATCGATTTGCCCTCGGTGCCCGTGGATGCTTTTAAAGCTTTCCTCGGAAGGCCTGCTTTGTTTACAGGAATCTGATCCCCGGGCCATCACGTCTCCTTCATTAACGGTGACGTCGGCGGTCCCACCCCGCCCCACCGCTGACCACTGGAGGAGAGCTGCCTGCAGCGTGTCCCACCCAATTGCCCACAGGCTGGCGGTGCCCTGTTAAACACACTGACCCGTCTTCAGTTGGTCTGACTTCAGGATGGAGAGACAGAGTGTCACTCAGGGAGCTGGCAGGATCAAACACCCTGGCACTGGTGGGTAGAGATTATAGCTGCGTACATCAGCTGCCCACATGTCCACTTCTGTTCACCCACTCACTAACAAGACCCCCATGGGCGCACTCTTGACCACACCTGTGTGCTTCTTTCTAGCGCCATGTTGCTTGGTCTAAAACAGTGCCAAGTGTCGGGCCACTTGGTGTGAGAGGCGCTATATAGTCCCCCTCGCTCCTCATGATGCTCCGTTGGACCACCCTGGCCAGCTCCACCTGCGGGGCCCCTCTCGACTCCAGGCTGGCACCTCACAGGGTGACCTTTCCGGACGTGAGGGTGGACTTGGTGAATTACTCAAGGCCGGCCTCTTAGATCTCCTCCCAGCGGGCCAGTGGGCCCGCGGCCGATCGATGAAGACGTCGATACTGGCGTCCCGTTAATGGCTCTCAAAGGGTCCTGAAGCCTCCTAATGGCTCGCTGAGTACAGGAAATGAGACACAAGGACGTCGGGTTAAAAGCAGGCAGGGCTGAGCCGAGGGGTGGGCATCCTGAGAGGAGGACGATGAAGGGCGTGTCGCCCCCCCCCATGCAATGAAGATGCCCACGGGGTTAGGAGAGCAGGAGCTGGGGGTGGGCAAAGCCCCCCGAGGGTCCGTCACCCTCATCAGTGTGCGCTCAGGCCGTCCCCTAATCCCACCGGGGGCTGCTTTGAGATTTGGGCAGCTTTGCACCCGCGCCTGAGGCGTCACGTGACTCATTTCCGCGTTTGCCGTGAGGCGGCTTCTCGATTTTAATCCTCGGTAAAGAGCCGAGAATCCTGGGAGGAACGCCAGCTCCCTGCCTGCTTCCTAATTGCGGGATTACTTGATCAAACAGAGCGACTCCTCTGTACTCCGCCTAACTTGTGACAGAACACCAGTCACGTATGCCCGCGAGGCGAGACGTGAGGGTCCAGCGGGGGTACCTGCAGAGATGGCGGCGCACGCCTGGGGGGCACGCTGGCAGATTTCACCGACGTGGCAGCACAAATACAAGGCACCCATGGTCTACGTGCGGGGATTGGAGTTTCCAAGAAGATAAACTTCAGGCGGTGCGGCTTAGCAGCCGGGGGGACGGACCCCTCAACACGAGGACGGCAGTTCAGTCCCCGGACCCTTTGAGCGACTGCGTCCACGGTAACATAGTGGGCACGGAGACAAATGATCTGGGTGGCCTCGGACCACCACACCTCTGGGTTCAGAGTCCTGCCCAGTCAAGTAAACCGGCCCAGTGTGTGCAGACGGGGGTCCTTGGCATAGGCTGGCGTCCCACCTTAGTGTGTGATGTGACCAGCTGCTTGACCCCACCAAATGCAGTGTGCCAGGTTGGCGGGCTCCATTTATAAATACCAGCCTCGGCCCCCCGAGCCCTCGTCGCTCTCTTTTATTCTCGAGCTCATCCGCTTTTCTCTTCGCCGTTGAGCACCTTGAATTATGGGTCAGAATTTCATTAACGAGCAGACATGCAAACGATGCTAATTAGCGGAGATTTCGTTTCAGATTCCACCACGCAGTGCAGCAGCAGCCCCCCAGGTCGGGCACATGAGCGCCACAGCAGGGTTTTACGCATTCACGCAATTCATCAAATCTCCTTAAAAATGGACAAATGCATTGGGGTGACTGGAGCCTGCCAGTCGTATGCCACCACTAGGGGGTGCAGTTATGGAGTGCAGTGCATCATCTCAAAGCCCAGCAGCAAAACAGCCAGCAGCGGGCACAACACAGGAGCCTACCCTCTAGGGGGCACCCATGTGTGTTTTAGTAAAGCTGTTAATGATTGTTTGATGAAGGGACAAACTCGACTCTGGCGGCCCACCCTGCATACCCTCAACTCACAGCTGGCATCATTTGTGGGCTCCCCTCCCCCACTCGAGTCCACCCGACATTTGCAGGGTGCTGCTCTTGTGTCGGGTGCAGTGCTGTAATCCAACCGGTAGAGGGCCAAACTGGCACAGCTGAGAAACAGCTGGGAGCAAAAACGTCACATGAGGACCTCAGCCAACCAGCCAGCCAGAGCACAAGGGGGCTGCCCGTGGTTACCACTTTAAGCCCCTCCATACCATACTACTATGAAAGGCGCTATATAAAGTCAAGTGATGGCAACTCCAGGCAGAACTAATCACAAAGCTTTGGAGGTCGGCTAAGTTGAACACACAGATGATGCCCGTTGACCCTGGCACATCATGGTATGGGTACAGGCTGGCACGTCGACATGCATTCAGAAGTCAGCTGGGGCAAATTTACAGGGTTCAAGGGCTGTGTGGCAGCGGCTCTGATGCCCGCTGTTCGTAGATGGTGACTGGCACCCACTCAACCTATCACTCAGGTTTTCAGACTGCAGACGTCAAATGTCTTAATTGAAAGGGATGGCATCTGAGTTGTCACTGCGTCCCTTTCTATGTTTGCCATCTCAGTTGTGACACGCCGTAAGCACCTGTCGAAATCCTTTCATCTCGACGTCCTTTGAAATGAGTGTGTGCCCGCCTGTGCCAACTTCAGCTTAAGAGATTCAAAATTAAGAAGGCGGGCGTTGGTGTGTGCGCTCATTGAGCTCACTGTCTGGGGGTCTCTGAGGTGAGCCTTTGTGTCCTGCCTGATGCCCGCCCCCAATGCTGAAGGCACCAGCTAGCCTGGCAGTCCTCTAGGGGGTGCACTTGTCAAGACTGCTTGAGGATGTACCCCATCAAGGCTGAACTAAGTGCCCGCTGCCTGTGGCTTCTTCTCACCGCTGCCCTGGGTTCTGTGCCACGACTTGCAGAAGTGAAGACCCCATACAGAAACTCGCCCAAGGTGGGCAGAGGTGGAAATTTCCACAGGCTCACCTGCATAAAGTATGTAAGTTAATCAATGGGGACACAAGGGTCCCTTTAAGCATGAGGGTAGTTTGACCCCAAGCCACACATAATTGCCACCTGCCTCATCTTAATGCCCCCAGTACAAGACTGAAGAGGCCAAGGGTCCCAGTGGGCACCACAACACAAGACGCAGGAGGAGATGATCAAGTGTGCCATGAAATGAGAGAAGACGGGGGGAGGGGGGTGTCGGCCCTCTGATGGGGGTGCCAGTCCAGCGTGAATGACATCACCAGACGACATGGAAGGGTGGGCATCAGGCACGTGAGCCATCGCCAGGGGCTCAAGAGGCTCAGGGTTCAACTCTTGGTCAGGGTGCACTTTGCATGTTCTCTCGTGTCCTCCCACATCCACACAGGTGACGTCAGGTGGCGTCACACACGTCAGGAGGTCCTGTGATGGACGTGCACCTCCCCCGACGCCACACAGATGGACGCAGGTCTGAGAATGTGATGTGGGTATGCTGGGTGATGCCAAGGGCTGCCACAGGACAGATCTTCCAGATGGTCCCACTTCCGTGTATCACGTGTCTCCTTTTCCAATTGGGACCCCCATTCAATTAGCCCAATTCAAGAAACCACAGGGGACAGCTGAGGGGACCCCGCCTGAGAGGCTCAGCCAAGTCACCGTGGCACTGGCACTCGCCTAGTCCTGGGCTGAGAGGGACAGACAGATGGACACGTCCAAGGAGTTGAACAGGCCGGGTGCCCAAACGGATGGTCAGCCTGAGGGGGGCTGAGGCCGTAAAAGGTGCACGAGGACCCCCAGAGGTCACCTGACTGCTCTTTGTGGCTGTTAGGCCTGACGTCTGCTCCAGATGTGACTTTACTTGTCACCGCCGAGGACGTGGAGGGCCGGTGGCCAGGTGGGGGCGCTCAGGACTCGGCGGTCTCGTCACATTCCAGGTCATCTCCTTCTTGATGTAACTAGTTCATCCACGGGGATTCAGAATATTTTTGGCTCGCGCTTTCCGTGTACTTCGGCCCGGCACTTGTTCTACTTTGACTCTGCAATCAATCAAAAACTTGCTGACGCCACTTTGAAAAAACGGAATTTAGACCGAAGCAAAAAAAAAACGAGAGGAGACGAGGAGCGGCTGGGGAAGGAGAGGAGGATTCACGCTGCCCTTGGAAGGGACAGGCTGCTATTTTGGTTTCTATTAAGTAACAAGTCTGAGGCGGAGGTGTCAGCGTCGCCCCCTTTGGCCAAGAGTGGAGGGCTGGGGACGCCGACGGAACAGCGGGTGCCTGTGCCCACCACACTCGGCCTGCAGGGGGCACACCGGCGTGGTCATCACATCGTCTCATCTGCTGAAGGACTTGTGGAGGATGGCAGGGCGCTGACCGTAGCCCACCTGTGCTGAAAAGGTGACGCTCAGGCGCACTCGGGGGTCATCGTGCAGGAAATGCTGAACGGACCCCAGAATGACAAGGGGGGGTCCAAAGCACTAGAGGGGGCTTAGTGTGCTTCTGATAATCGAGTGGGCGGGGCATGTGGTGAACGAAGTCCCGCAGAGGATGGTGACAGTCCCAGCACTGCCATCAGTAGGTGGCGCTCTCAGCGTCTCTGTCACCACGTGCTGTCCAGTTAACTGTGAGGCGGACTTTGTGCCTGGTAGACATCACAGTGCCCAGATCTGACTGGGGTTCAAAATGTAAAATATGGAGGGTCCCGGGGTGGTCTGGGACCCCTAAATAAATCCCATGGAGCCCCAGAGAGGTTAAAAATCAAAACAGTGGGGGTCCCTGAAAAAAGTTCCAAACATGTTAGAGCGTTAGATTTGTGTTATAAGTGACACGGTGCCCATTACTGAGTTTGGAGGTGAGTGACCTGCCAAAACGGGGGGGCTGCCAGTTCTTGATGGTGAGAAATGACAGCTGCGATTAGGGGTGCACTTAATTTTTCACACAAGACTTCTGTATGTTAAAGAGATAACAGCAGTCTGCTCTGCGGTGTGAGGTTACATTTTAAGACTTGTTGACAAGATCATTGATATGAAGGGGCAGTCGATGGGGGGCACTCACTTTTTCACATGGCTGTAAATTGACCTGAAGCAGAAGCCCACCAAAACACAATGACATGTAAACTGAGGCGGGGCTTTTGTTGCCCTCTGTGTTATACTTGTACCCCCCAACCTCCTTCACCCGGTTGACTGCAGGGTCCCAAAGGGTCACTTAAGCTCAAAAATGTTAAAAGCTGGCAATGGTGTTAGAAACCGTAGGGGGCGGGACTCACAGGCTGGGCGGGGCTTGAAGAGAGTGAGACAGAATTGACAACAGACTGGGTGGGGCTAAATGAGTGTGCAGCAGTTCTTTGTGTGGCATTAGGGGGGTCTACACTGACCGTGGGGCCCCAAATGGCCACCTATTGTAAGTCATGGATCTGATGGAGGACATGGCACACAGGGCATGGAGACAAGTTTGGCACCGGTTCAACTGAAGTAAGCAGCAGTCCAGCAGCTGGTGGCACATGGCGGGCCACACTTACAGGTATGGACGTTGTGAAGGAAACAACAGGACAAACAAAGAGTTTTGGGCACCTTGTGGGCAACCCCTTATAAGCCTTAGCAATAAATTGAAAGAAAAACAAAACTGCTGTCTCCGATTTTCAGGCATTCTGGGAGGAAGAGGCGGGTCCAGGTGGACGAACCCCAATGTCAATCATCCTTTCTGCAGGAGGGGAAGAAGTGAGGTTGTTTGTTCACAGTGCCACCTCCTGTCTCGGTGGAGAATTACCGCCACCCAAGCCTTCAAGCTGTTTCCCATTGGCACATGTGTGACGACACAAAATCATCGGACGCATCCGCACCGCAGGCCCTCATGGCGGCCCATCACTGACGACACCCCCACCCCCATCATTCTTGTTAGTGTGGAGCCCCCATATGGTGGCATTCTCATTAGCCTCCTTCCTCTGGGGTCCCACAGCGACCATCCAGGAAGTGAAACACAATGAAGACATATTGATGGGCACCAGGCTGCGTTATCGACAGACCACCTCTAATGTGCCCCCATTGATTTTCTAATGTACTTTCAAAGCTGACGAGTCCACACACAGAAGGAGGCACTGATGGCGCCCCCTATGGGCTGCCCTTTGGCAGCTGTGATGTTGGCTTTACCAGAGACCTGGCTGGAGGTCGGTGCCCGCTTCTGGTGCCACTAAGCTGAGCGGTCATTTGGAGTTTCTTTTGGTCCTAGCAGTGGTTAATAAGAGGCCTGCCCTGGCTGTAGGTACACCTCTCAGCGGGCACAGCTGATCTTTGCTGCCCACATGTCTACTGGCACACCTGTGGTGTGTGTGCATTGAGTGTTGGGTAATTTCGATGACAAGAGCCTGCTGGGTGGTGTCAAGGGTCCCAGTGGGAGTCTGGTTGGAGAGGTGCCACCAGGAGAGGTCAGTGTTGGCACTCCAGCGGGCATATGCTGGGCCCTGCCATTGTAACATTTGGACCGTCTAAAGTTCATTTATGTGATTTAATTCTTCATTTTTTACAGTTTCTGTGCTGCGCTGTTGTGATGTCATCAGCTCGCCTTTTGACTTGGGGTTGCTAGGATGCCAAGTGTTGCTAGGGGTGTGTCTGTGCATCTGTGTGTGTGTGTGTGTGTGTGTGTGTGTGTGTGTGTGTGTGTGTGTGTGTGTGTGTGTGATGTTGAGGTGGCCATCTGAGCGAAGGGTGAGAACAAAGTGGAGACTTGTCAGTAAGTTGGGATGGGCGACTGGCTTGTTCAATGCCCACCTCATGGCCACCCGTTGGTTTTTGCCCCCTGACTGTTTGCCTACTTGGTATGCAGGGTCCAGCCACATCTTGTAAGACTTTTCACGTTGATCCTGGTACTCAAGGACACAAAGCAGGGAGCTGCCAAGGATGCGGTGCCAGTCTATGGCAGGATCCGCTCGCTCACTCACTCACGTACACACAGGGGCCAATCTGGACTCGTCTTTGGCATGCGTGAGGATCACCCCAAATGCCAGAAAGACTGTTCAGTTGTGCCAGGCCTAGCAGGGCGCAGGTTGCCTTTTGTGTTCAGATGGCTCCCTATGATCATCCCTACATTGCAGTATTTCATGATAGTGAAACTCAGGTGAAGGCAGCAGACAGCTGAGTGTCAATGCCACTTGAGGTCGCTGGCAGAGTGGCAGGGTGCCACAAAGAGAGTAAGTTGGACCGACTCATCAGGCCTCGTTTGCCCGGCTCTCTTTCAGACTCTAACTTTGTAAATTGAGGTTTTTGGCACATCGTTTTTCTGCCGAATAAGCAAGTTGGCGGACAACGAGGCCAAGCAGCTGCCTGGCTACAAGCAAGTGGGACACCGCAGCCCCTCCACAAGCCCCCCGGGGTTTTCTTTTGTCTGAATTGGGGCCTCAAAAACTGAAGAATGAATCAAACAGTAATCAATCAATCAGACAGCGAGCCAATTGGTCAAAAGAATCAATCAAAGTGTCAATCATTCAATGACCCAGCCAATCACAGAGCTCCTCCTCCATTTCGTGTGCCACCTTTCTCCTAAGGGTGGCTGATACTGGATGCCAGTGGGCCTGGCAGAGCGGTGTGCCCCTCAGTTGGCTTCACGTCCTTCTGGACTTTAAAGCCCCCCCAGAACCTTCTCTGTCGCAGTCTCAGTTTTTTTTTTTTTTTCCCCTGCCCGTCTGTTTGGTGAGGTGGGCACATGGTGTTAAATGACAGCGAGTTCAAAGCGTGTGCCACAAGCAGTGTGTCGCCCCGTCCTCTGTTTTCTGCGTCGTCAACTTGGCAAGGTGACAGCAGACTAATAATGAGAGCCGCTCCCTCCAGACGCGCCGCCGCTCCACTTTGTGTGTCAAGGTGCTTTATGTAACGTCACCTGAGCGCAGGCCCGCGGGCACCACTGTGACGAGACAGAGACAGGGGAGTGGAGAGACAGGAAAGGAAGTGACAAGTGGCAGAGGTGCCCTGAGCTGGTGGGCCAGCGTCACACTGCGTGCCACTGAAGCAAGCTGGGGTTAGGGCACATGGGAAGGGGCACAAGGACGTAGCGGACCTGGCACTGGCAGAAGGGCAGCAACCAATGCTTAGTGTCTGGAAAGGATGAAAGCCCCAGGTATCATGGTGGTCTTGGTGGACGATGGCTACTCACATGGAATGAGCTAAAAAATGAACTCAACATCCAACAAGAAATCACTGAGCCAGGGTGGCCTGTTGACTCTGTGGGCCCGGGTTCAAATGGGGTGGTCTGCACATATTCATGGCAAAGGCACAAATCGGTGGGCTACCAGTTAGAGATGTGTGTAATTGTGTCCATCTGGTTGCTATGTCTCTATCATTCCAACAGATGGTGCAGCACAAATATTTGTAGTAATGCATTTTATTCCTATGGATGTTTGTCATGTGCCATCTGTTGGAATGACAAATGCAGTGCATTTTATTCCACATGCATTACTAGCTACATCCCAATAGATGGCGCTCTGCAAATGTCAATGCTGGGCTCTACATAGACGCATAATATAACATTCTTATTAGTGTAAGAAAGGTGCTATAGAAGTGCAATGTACTATTGTTATTATTATTATTATTATTATTATTATTATTATTATTATGTAAAATGACTGAAAATGTAAAATGAGTCTCAGTTTCATTAATTATCAGCATAAATTCCTCAAAGCTGTTCACAGATCTGCTCATCCATCCATTGGTGAAGCTGCTGCACCAGCATTTAGTTGTGAGAGTGCCTGCTGTTGTGCCAGTTGTAGTGCCAGTCATTGGCAAAGCCACTGAGCCAACAGTCAGCCAAGGGATAAGAGCAGACAAACAGAGAGTTGGCACCTGGCACTTGGGCAGCCAGTTTCTTTGGGGTGTCGTTTTAAGAGTTTGTGAGGGGGCTGAGTGTGGGAAAGGCGCTATATAAATAAATTCTACTGGTAGAGGTCTTATAAAGTGTTGTTATTATTATTACACGTATTGAAAAGGTGGAATGGGTCATAAGAGTTGTGATGTTGAGAGCTGCAGTGCCAGGTGTTATGCCAGCCGCCAACAGTCAACTCAAGAATAAGAACAAATCAAAAAGCAGACGGCACCCTGCGTTTGGCCAGTCAGTTGACTGCGTGAATTTCAGATGGCATAGAGAGTTTGAAAAAGGCGCAATATAAATCTAATGTACTACTGTTAGTTTTATTATTGAAAACAGGGACTATACCACGGCCTGACTGCCAGTCACCACCCACTATCTGCACCAACCCCTCAAAGCAGCTCCCAGATCCGCTCCTCCATCCATCAGTGAACCCACAGTCTCGGAGTGGTGAAGCACATCCTGGCACTGCTGGGTGCAAGGCGGGAGTCCCCTAGGGCTGCATGCCAGTCACCAAACAGGGTATCGTAAATCAAGTGCAGAGGGCACCGTGGGGTGTCACAAATGTTATGCCCGCCAAGGCCTTTCTCTTGTGTTGCTCTTCAACGTGAAGGCAGGTGACAAACAGCAGGGGGCGCTCTGGGCTCCGTGCCACCCTGACATTAAAGCTGGCTGAGGTGTGACTGGAGAACCTGAGGAGGTGGCGTCCTCCAAAAATAGAAGCGCTCTAATTAGGCTTTAAAGACGGAGTTTTTGGGGACAGATGTGCTCTTTTGAATTCTTTCCTGCCCCCCGTCCCCCCGCCCCCTCAGCTGATCTCACTAATTATACTTATTAATTCAGGGGGCTGTGAGGCACCCTGCACTCCTCTCCATGAAGAACACGCAGCACAGCTGCTGAAAGGGAAAAGAAAGGAGCCGCCTGACGCCAATGCTGCATTAGGCACAGCCACGTACTGAAAGGCGCTATATAAAATACAGCGGGCTTGGTGGACCCATCTTAGTGCCTTAACGGGCAGCTCATGTGGAGAACAAAACTAAAAGCCCAACTGTGGTGCCAGCTACAGACAAAAGCGCTCTACTCATTGGAGCACAACGACCACGAGGAGGTGCTGTGGACTGGCACCATGCCTGTCTGGAGGCCGGGAGTTGGCAGCAGAAATCAACCTTGGAGTGCCAAAGGTCCTCACAGCTCGAGGCCAAACATGTCGATGCCCCCCCTCCCTCCACCTGTGTAATGGACTGGGGTGGCACATGCGGCTCGTCACTTTGTGTTGCTTCAAATTCTACACCTGAGACAAGTGAAGTTAAGGAAAGGCGCTATATGAAGATGGAGCAGAGAGAGGACACCTGCCAGGCTGAGGACGATAAGAATAAAAATACGAACACGAGGAAGAAGAAGGAAAAGAAAAATAGGACACTTCAGCAAGTACAAGTCATTGCTGTAGAGAATGGCACTGCCACAGAGTGGCATCCTGTCTGGAGTAGGTGAGACAGCTAGAGGGCAGGACAGACAAACAGGTAGATAGATAGATAGATATGAAAGGCGCTATATAGCAGATTGATGGGCAGATGGATTTGGGCATTGAATTCATGGCGCAGACCCCTTATCTCCTCTGTGCAGGTGACATTTTGCTTTGCTGGTTGTGCAGCTTTTGCCAACTTATGCTTAGGAATGTGGGATGGGTGGCAGAGGGGGCAGCAGAAGTGATGGGTAAGATGACAGTCAGGTGAGTGGGGGTGTGGCTTATTGTGTACCCAGATTTGAAGGGCACACTTTGCCCAGCTCAGGAGTCCCTGTCCTTGCCCTTCACCCCACCATGGTGGTCACTCCTGTCCTGGGCAGGCCTGACACTGAAATTCACCAGCAAACTGGGCTGCCCGTTCCAAAAAACACAAAAGGAGGCGATCTGAGTTAAGGAATCCTCCCAAGTTGGTCAGCTGGCAGCCTGGCATGACTCCAGTTTCAACCCCCAACCTTGACCCATGGTGCCAACCCCAGTGCTTTGAACCCTCTGCCCCAGCGTAGCAAATATTCATTTGTCTTCCATTTGAGATCCCCGTTCACTGACTTTGATAAGTGAGACTGGTACCAGACTGGCAACTTCAGGCAGTGCCCGTGTGTGTGTGTGATTCTGGGGGTGTCTGGCTGTGCCCCCCTCAGTGCTCACAGGCCTGACTTCATCCCTGTCCTGAAGCGAGCAGATAAAGACAGCTGAGTGCCAGGGGAATGCGCTGGCATGTGTGCCCAAATATTTGCTGAATGCTCGCCCCTCAAATCCCAGAGATTGCTCAGAGACAAAGGAGTAAACGTCCGGCTTTTCTCCCTCCTGAGTGCAGCCATTGAGCTGGCAAGCCGGGATCGGATGTGGGGCTTTAGTGTAAGCTGCGCGAACAACAGACATGACGTAACGCTCTGGTGATCACCGCCACCGCCACGGCGACTGTGTGGACGACTGGACAAGTGGAATCTGTTTGGGAGCCCAGTGTCATTGGCATGGACCGGGGCATCACGGACCTGCAGTCCCACAGTCGGCGATGCTGAAGGAGCTCCAGTTGGTGACATGAATCTTTTACAGAGATGAGCCCACTTAGTGACGTGGATGGACTCTTGGGTAATACCTGCCAGTGCCACCAGGCGGCACCCTGCTGTTTCTAGGCGATGTCCAGGCCAAGTGGTGGTTAAGGTGCAGGACTGAAATACATGGAGCCTCCATGTCAGGGAAGAGCGGGCACCACTCTGCCAGGCTGCCCTTCAGCAAAGGGCAGCTTCATGTGGGTCTAAAAGAGGTCCCCAGAATCCTCAAAGACATCGAGAAAGCTGAGCCAGCAGACACACCTAGTGGGGACTAAGGGAAGTGCGTCTAAGACTGAAGTCGAGATGGGCGACTTGAGAAGAATCTGCCGAGCCAAACTGGGGCTTTGACAGCCCTTAAAGAGGACCAGGAGAGGACATGGGGACAAGAGAGCTCTGAGGTGACAGGCCACAGCCGAGGGGCCTCCTCTCATTTGTCAAGCTTCTTCTCTTTTTGAGCCGTGTGTGCGGCGCACATCAATGTGACTGTAAAGGGGGTCTCAGTCAGATAGATTGATAGATAGATAGATAGAGAGATAGATAGATAGATAGATAGAGTGAAAGGCGCTATATAATAGATAGATAGATAGATAGATAGATAGAGTGAAAGGCGCTATATAATAGATAGATAGATACTTTATTAATCCCAAGGGGAAATTCACAAGAGGGTTAGGGTTAGCCTGGGGGCTGCTGAGTAGTGTCCTGAGCCACGCCCCCTTTTCAAGGGGTCAGCCTTCTTGTTGCTATGCAACAAACAACACAAGGCACCAGTGGCTCACTGGTATTTCTATGGTTATATAAGCTGTGCACCCATGAAAGGCACTATATAAATAGAAATAAATAGAAATTGAATTCTGTTCGATGGACTGGTGGCCCCCCAGGACTGATTCTCATCTTGAACCCTGGCTGTTACCTCATGATGTGTGTTGAGAGGGCAGAAGACAGAGGAGGCGTAGTGATCAGCCATCAATCCAACTGTTTATAGCGCCTTTCACATCTATCTGTCTATCTATCTATCTGTTATATGGTGCCTTTCATATATGTATCTATACTAATAAAAGGCAAAGCCCTCACTCACTGACTGACTGACTCACTGACTGACTGACTCATCACTAATTCTCCAACTTCCCGTGTAGGTAGAAGGCTGAAATTTGGCAGGCTCATTCCTTACAGCTTCCTTACAAAAGTTAAGCAGGTTTCATTTCGAAATTCTACACGTAACGGTCATAACGGTCAACAATGTCCACCATCTTGAACTTTCTTATTCATGGCCTCATCTTCACGAAATTTGGTAGGCGGCTTCCCTGCGCTAACCGAAACCGATGTACGTACTTATTTCAGTGGTATGATGCCACTGTCGGCCGCCATATTGAAGTTTCCAACGTCACTAATTCTCCAACTTCCCGTGTAGGTAAAAGGCTGAAATTTGGCAGGCTCATTCCTTACAGCTTACTTACGGTCAACAACGTCCGCCATGTTGAACTTTCTTATTCATAGGTAGAAGGCTGAAATTTGGTACTTATTTCGGTGATATGATGCCACTGTTGGCTGCCATATTGAACTTTTCAATGGTCTTTGTTACCTATGGGCCCATCTTCAAGAAATTTGGTACGAGGGTTCCCAGCGCTAACTGAATCCTACTTACGTACATATATACGTCCATAGCCTGCAGCTCGGTCACCGTGTGAGGCGGCGTTGGGTCCACCATCCCATCACCTCCCACGTTGTTGGCTGCCTGCCTATATAAGGCCGTCTGTCGCTCCAGTCTCTACATTCCCTTCCTTGCTTCGCCACGGTATTCACGTCTCCCTGCTGATAACTACAGCCTTTTTATTTAATCCACGGCTTCTCCGCTGTTTTATTGTTCATTTATTACAATTATAGTTATTGTGTAGGTATTTTAGACTTACTTTACATTGTTCAGGTACCCATTTCCTTTATGGTTCCAACCGTACCCCCATTAACATGTCTATCGAGGTGATCACCATCGATCAAAGAACTGTCACTTACCGAGTGGTTTCCATGCCCGGAGATGGCACCTGCCTTTTCCATTCTCTGTGTTACATATTGCACGGCCATATCAGGCTCACTCTTGATATCCGGAGGAACATTGTGTCTTATGTATTGAATGACTGGGACAGGTTCAAGGTGTGGACTGATGACGGTACAGGAGATAATTATACTACACAGGAGCACTAGAAGAGTGAAATGCTTAAGTGTACCGAAATGGCCAAATATTTTACACCTTTGGACAACCGCCAATGCCTCTTAAACATCTTAGATTCACAGGTGACGATTTCAGTAGTGGACACTTTGATGTTTAGAAATGTTTAAACTCTCAAAAGCTGGATGTGAAGTTATCAATGAAACTGGTTGTATACTTACAACGCTTGACAGATGCCGAATGTCACTTCAACACAAGTCCTACAAATACTGTCGTAACTGAAACAAACCATGAAACTCAAACCGATTATGACAGCAGCAATCCAAGCTGTGAGATTTGAAACAAGATTGCTGTTCACATGGCCGACTGTACGTTACATGCTCAAGAGTAAGCTCAGGGCACAGCTTGGTCATATTGCAACTGGAGGGCCGAACTGACAACGTGGTATACAAAGAGATCCTTAACAAATAATTATTGGTATATTTTTCCTCAGTTTAAAAAGGTTTAATTTTCTTCTTAATAAAAATTTTAAGGCAGTACTTCACCGCTGCGAAGCGCGGGTATTTTGCTAGTTTCTATTATATAGTGCCTTTCTTTCATTCTTTCTTTCTTTCTTATTGGTGCCAAGCACTTTGGTCAAGTTCCCATTGTTTTAAAAGTGTTCCGTAATTGAAATTAACCTGACATGACATTTTATTTTATAGTGCCTTTCTTTATCTATCTGCCCATCCCTGTCCTTTTCAATTATGATCTGATTTTTTAAATAGGCATCAGCATTCGGGGGCAGAGCCCGCAGGTATAAACCGATGGTGCCACGTTCCCCAGGTATTAAACCGATGGTGCCATGCCCACAGGGTCTGCTTGTCCTCTTCGTGTCTCACTGGTTTTCCTCCCAGATTCCCATAGCGGTGCTGGTCGGGCTAACTGGTTATTCCAGTCTATGTCAGGCTGTGCCCAGTGCTTGATACTGCTGGGATAAGCTCTGCCCATCTGTGCCCCTGAGTTTGATTGAGCAGGTCTGAGAAGTTGAAGATCAGTGCTGATTATTTCTGTGTTCAGACCTGAGCCTGAAATGCCCAAAATGAAGACGCGACTAAGTCATTGTCCACAGCAGGTCCACTGGGTCGAGGTTTGAAGCCATTAGGTCCTGGCATTTCCCTGGGTGACCATTTTGTGACATTACCACTTTGGTGGCTCTTTACCTGGAGATTTCACATCCTGTCACTGATGGTTTGGCAGCTCTCGGGGTCAAAGCTTCTTGTGTAAAGTTTCTTTCTAGAGTCGTCTCACCTGTTTGAGCTTTCGCACCATCGGTGACACACTGTGACGTTCCTGACACCTCCCTGATGTCATCAACCCCCCCACCCCCCCCCTAGTCCAGTCTCAACGGCTCAGAAGGTTCCTGCGCTGCTCCCCTCTTTTCCAGTGCCAATCAGCAGGCTTCTTCTTTTTCTGCTATGGTGGCACCGTTCTGGGCAGAGGTACCCGCTATTGGTTAAGCCCCTTCGTCTCCTGAATGTTAGCTGCCTTTGAAGGTTGGCTGCTGATTCACCTTTGTTCTCCACCTGAGTCGACGAGGTTGAATCAAATCAATGTTATATAGCGCCTTTCAGAGCCAAATAACACCCTCAATCCCACCACAAGCTCACTGCCATGGCATTATATTGCTGCATGCGCCACATGTCACCTCACTGCCACACTTTTTACCTTTCCTCTCACTGTCTGCTCCTTGGATTGATGCCCTGTCCACCTCCTTGCCCCACTGAAGTGGCATTTTCTTTCTGTGCCAGCTGCCCGAGTATCTACATTGCCTCTGCCCCACACTCTATCTGCCCCTCCATTTTGTGCCTCCAGTCTATAATCACACTGCTTACCAGCACTTTTTGAGTGCCTTTCTGCCTTGACGGGCACTGCTGCCCACTTAGAGGGAATTAAAAGTAAGGTGATGAGACCCATCAAAATTGGGATGGACCCCAAACCCCTGGATCAGAAGGGCAGGCCACCCTTCCACCCTCCATAATAGCGGGATGCAGCCCTGGGCATCACGCCAATCTATGGCAGCATTAAAGCATTCATTGTACAGATAATGTTGGCTGGCACCATTGTGGATTCAGTGCCCAGCTGTGACTCTGGCCCCAGCTCTGTCCATGTGGCTTTTGCATGTTCTCCCCACATCCCAAACTCATGCAGATGAGGCAAATCCATGATTGTGAGTGTGCCCGACCATGGACTGGCACCCCAGTCTGGATTGTTCTTGCCTTGAGCTTGCGTCTGTGACCACAGTGACACTGAAGGGGATGGTACATGCGGAGATAAGAGAAGGACTGGGGTCAAATGTAAAGAATTGTGTATTTATACATTACAGGTGGCACAGTGGGGTTGGCACCCTCTCTTAGCCCTCCTCTGGTCATGCTGGTGGGCAGGTAGGCTCCAGATGCATTGGTGCCCCCTTGAGACTGGGTTCTTAACTGCAACATCCTAACAACCTGAAGAAGTGAAGGCACAGAGGCAAAAGGACAGATGACCACCGGACAAGGATGGCGCCAGGGATGGCGCCAGAGACAGCTGAGTGGCCTTTTGATGTGTCCATCTGTCAAAGAACTTCAGCTTGGTTGAACGATGCACCATCTACATTCATTTCATGAAAGCAGAAACCAACCAACCAATCAATCAATTTGCAGAATCAGGTGTAGTGCAGGAAGCAGTGCCACCATCACGGGCTCACTCCTGAATGCCAACAGGTGCCCAAGTGCCGCTGTTCAGTCAGTGACCCCCAGTGACTGTCTTAAGCCCCCTGAACTCCAGTGGGAGTCGTGTCGACGGGCCAGCCGTGGTGGAAGGGAGTGAGGTGACCAATGAGATGCTGCGCCACAACAAGCATGTTTCTGTTTGGGTGTGGTCACCTCGGTCAATGGCCATGCTGTTTATTGTGTCACACTCGTACCCAATGGAAGATGAGTCTGTGAGCTGGTCACTAGCGTTAACTGGCACCCACTGCCAACTGCAGAATTGCACTTTGGGGAAGCCGTCACCAAGCTGCCAGCTTGTATGCTACTGCTGCTCAACTGTGCCACCACAAGCAGACCATACATTGTGAAAGGCACTATAAAAGTCAGCATTAAATCCGTGTGACTTGGTGCCAATGCTGGACTGGTGCCAGGTCAGCGAGTTATTAGTATGCCATTAACTACACTAGCCATGTCTGCTCTGCTCTGGGTAGTGCCATGCTGGTGCAGTTGTGTTTGCCCTGGCAGTGCAGGCTTACAATACAGAATACAGTCAGGAGGGGGTGCTGCTGTAAACCCTCAGTGGCATCTAAAGACTGGCATCCCATATAGCCCAACATAGGCCATCCCATTCCGAGAATGAAATGGGAGCCACCGAAAGGGCGAAGCCATCGGGTTTGTCTTCTGGTGTGACACCGGCGAGGACTTTGTAGAGGATCCTGGTAACTTCTGCTAGCTTTGCAATTTCTTATTAATGTATGCAATTCAATATTTACTTCCATCCCGGAAAAACAGAATAAATGATGAAGTGGCGGTCTCGCCGGAGGATATCGGCTTCTTACTGTAATCCGAGCACGACGATGGTGAGCCGTGGAGGAGACCGCCATAGAGCGCCGTCATTAACGAGATCAAACAGCCATTAGTGCGAGTAAACAGCCGCTCCCCGTGGCTCACGCAAACCGCATTAGCGCACATTTCATCGAGCATCACAGTCTTTGTAGGAGGGAAGACCCTCGCGCCTCTGTGGACGGGCTCAGTACCACCAAACACCACTAGGGGGCAGCGGTTCAAAAGGGAGACTCGAGAGAAACAGACAAAGGCAGGCAGCCGGCTTTATATAGCGCTTGTCACGGGCATCACCTGCCAAGGTGCCATCAAGAACACGGGAGACGAGCAGGGGCAGCGGATGGGACTTTATAGCGCCTTTCATGGAAAGCCATCCAATCTGTGTGTTATGTGTGACGGCCTTTCACATCCATCTATCTGTCAGTTATGTAGCGCCTTTCACATGTCCCTCTACCCACCACTGGGCCAACTGCGCCCACCCCCACAGTCCAGTGCTGTCTGTCTGCTAAACCAGAGGGGGCTGCACTCTTAGGACCGCCCTCAGTGTTTTGCTGTTGCTGATTGGCTTTGCTCGTTGGATTTTGATTGGCTTCTTGTTTGCGTCTGGTTGTGTTGTTAGTACAGTTTTATTAACCTTATCTTGATATTCTTTATTATTTTCATTACAAACACTTCTGTATTTAGGTGGGCCAGGGGTTTTTGGTTCTCCTCTTCCTTTACACCATTTGGTCCCTTTTGTGAGTCCAGGCCACAGGCCTGGTTCTTGAGTTTGGCCCTGCTGGAGTCAGGCTGGACATCGGACCACCAGAACGCTCTCCTTTGGTGTCATCTTTCTTTTGTTTAGAGGACCCGGGGGGGGGGACTACTAGAGTGGTGGGACCAGAAGGTCAGTGTCATAATCATTTGGGGCTTTGTGTATTCATTTGACATTTATTGTGTCAATTTATGAGCGTTGGTTGTACTGTATGTTTTACACATTACTTTTGTGACATCATCACAGTCACCCAGCTGGGACTCAAACTGGCATGTGACATCATGACATATTTCATGATTGTGGCAGCACTCAGCAGCCTCAGGCCTCCTTCAGCCACCCAGAAATCAAAATGAGGGCCCAAACGCAAGAAGCAGACCCCCGGCCTACACAGGCCCATCAACTCAGAAATAGGAGAGGGGAGAGCTGTGAAACCTCTGGCCCACCATAACCAAAAAAAAAAAAAAAAAACAAAAAACAGCCCCTAACATGTAAAGAGTTTATTCTCAAAAGTGACTCACCCACCCTGCCAACACCAAAAGGAGGGCAAAAAGCACCCAGATGGTGGGCCGAAAAAGCAAACAAAGTGAATCAAAGGGCAGAACTGCAGAAGAGGAGTGAGACGTTCACCAAGTGGACAAACCTGTGACTCGACGGCTAACCAATGGCAGCGCAGCCCCGTCTTGTAGGCTCCGCCCCCACACTGTGAAAAAGTGGTTGCCCCCTTTTCTGATCTCCTCCATTTTCAAATGGTTCTCACAATGAACGGCTTCAGGTCACGCCAGAGGGGACAGAGAGCTCCATTTCTTGACGCCTACTTAATTGGAAGTGTGAAAAAGTAAATACCCCCTTAGTTCCCCCCTCAAACAGCTGACCAAACTTCACTGATAATTTGCCTGAACACCTCCAGCCTCCCTGATGAATGTCAACCTCACCATACCGTAGATTGACCTTACCTCCCCATACTGGCTCACCACAAGAGTGACGTCCTCGCCAGGGGGATTCTGGAAGAACTTTGATCAATGGAAACTCTGCAAGAGATGAGGACAAAGAGCTGGAGAAACTTACCAGTCAGGAAACGTTTATGAAGCCATTTCTAAGGCCTTGGGACGCCAACGCGCTGCAGCTAGAGCCGTTATGGAGAACCTCTGGAGCAGACCAACAACAACTCCGTCAAGATGGAGAACCGAGAAGAAGTGCAATGAAGATCAGCATTCAGGAATCCAGGCTGAGCAGAAATGGGAGTCATGGGTGAGGATCAAAGTGGAGACCTCAGCTGTCCAAGACCAACGTCAGTGCAAAGAAACTCAGGGATGAATGGAGACAGGCAGTCAAAAGCCAAACTCTTTGGAGGTCACAGGGCCCACGATGTTCAACAATAAGAACATCAGACCTGCAGTCAAACAGGGGGCACCACTAGTGTGGCTGGGTGGGATGCTTTGAAGGCCCGCTGTTATTGATGGAAGCAGGACCTGTGCACTTGACGAGAATGTCCTTAAGGAGAAGTCCTGAAGCTCAAGTGTCACTGGGCAGTGCAGCAGGACAAGGTGCTGAACCTCAGGATGCAACTCGACATGTGAAGGGAGTCCTGACTTGAACCCGATGAAGACCACCTGAAATGAGCAGTTGGCGCTTGCTGAGCTGCAGGTGTGCCAGGATGAAAGCGAAGCGGGGTGGGCGATGAGAATGTCTGCCATCAAATGAGAAATTAGTTAGTTGTGATCACTGCAGCTGCTTGCGCCACAAGTAAATATTGAGATGGGGGGCAATTACTTTTGCACATGAGTGATGGTGTGTTGGATGAGTTCATTGAATAAGGAAAGTCCCGATTAGAAGTCCGAGTTGTGTGTTTACTCAGGTCCACTTTACTACACAAGGGAAGGGGCAAAAACTATTTCACTGCACATTCATATAAAATGAAAATACTATAATAATAATAATAATAATAATAATAATAATAATAATAACAATAAATAAATGCAAACAAGCAGCTATTTCATAGCAAACAGCAAATCAGCATTCTCAAATAAACATCTAATAACAGTGTGGAGCTCTGTCCTGCTCTTCTGTCGATTATATAGTGCCTTTCACAGTCTGCCTAACAGAAGCAGTCCTTCACCAGGTAACCCGAGTGGGGTGCCCTCTATTGTGGTAGCACACTGCAGGCCAGGCATGGCTGAAGAGGGCACCAGTGGGGTGTCACATGGACCCTCCATGTGGGTGCCTGGCAGCCTCTGGTGCTTCAATGGAACTCCTCAGACTTTTGCTTATATAGTGCCTTTCACGGGGAGTCCCTTCACAGTCCAATCACAGAGAGGCAGACTCAGTCACGGAGGTTATGAGCGCAGTGTCTCCAGAGGCCATTAGAGGGCAGTGTTCCCATATGACCAGGAGGAGGAGGATGAAAGTCACTATAAGAAAAGTGGCAGCAGACTGGGGGGGACGGGTAAGCAGGTTAGCCACACTCTGCCATGCTCAGTCCACCACTGGTGTTTTGGTATTTGTGAACTTGTGACCACCTCATGTATAACAATGGAACTCTCATCTCTGTAACATTTTCCATTATTTTCATTGGCATCCTTGGCAGTGCCAAAGCAGAGGTTGTTATAATCACTGCTTTAAGGATGACTCTGGTGCTCAGGCCTCGTCACACCCCCCCCAGACCGCCAGAGCAGTGCACTGATCCCAACGCTGACACCAAGTGAAACTGGCATTATGTAAGTCAAGGGCCGCATTACAACAGCGTGGCACCCCGAGGCCAGGTCATTCGGGGCGAGTCTTTATCGAGCGAGTGCTGGCGCAGTGATTCTTTACTAATTAATTTCTTTTTATGAAGCGCTTGCCCTGCCAGCCTTTGGAGCTATCAGCTGAGAGGCACAAGTGACGTGATTGGTGATCACACACGATTAAACTCCTAGCAATGCAGAAAGATAGCTCAGAAAATAATGAGGGCATCCACGATGTGCCCATGATGACATGGAGGGCTAACTGTGCCATGCTAACAGCGCCCAAGAATGATAAACCATTAGAGGGCCAAAGCACCAAGATTAGCCACCTGTGGTGCCACGCACATGGAGCACATGTCACCCCCTCAGAACAGCGATTGGCACACGCAATACCCTGAACTTCAGATAGAACCCCCCCAATCTGACGCCTGGTCCCCATCCAGTGACAGTGCCCCCTGCTGCCCACCTTGTGCTTCCTCCTGTGTTTCTTATCCATTCCTGATTGTCTTTGTTTTATGAGTTTGGACTCTGTGGGTTGTGCCCAAAATGAAAGGCGCTATATAAAGCAATCAGTACATGCCAGAGCTGTGGAAACAGCAGGCGACCCGGTTCTCGGTGTCGTGTCCCTTGGCGCCCCCTTCTGCCTGCCCTGCATGTTGTGTCGAAATGTTCTCGGTGCCGTGAAGTACAGGACTGCGAGTTGACTGCAGCATTTCACGATTGCCTGACCATCTGGAGACACTTTGAGACTCATCTTCTAAATATAACGGCGACAGAAATCGAGCCTGCAGACGCCATCTGGAGACACGAAACGCGAGAAGGCTCCTCGTTCTCCCACCGCTCTGTGGCGGAATCCGTCTACGTGGACTTGAGGCCATCTGCTGCCCGGGAGGTTTGGCTTCGCCCGTCACTTTTATAGCACCTTGCCGGATTTAAGACGCCTCGCCAGCTGAACGCTTTCCTGTCAGACGACAGTGAGGTCCGCTGGTGACGCCCACTTTGATGCCACTCAGTGACCCTCCATTTCGTGTCACTCCCTTGGTTGGCGGAGTTGTCCCAAGATGTCATGCAGACGTTTGCTTGCCGTTTGTTTCAACTCTTCACCTCTTTAGTCTCCACAAGGTGGCACTGAGCAATGCAACTAACTACCATGAACAGTAGGGGGCGCTCTTATGGCAGCCTCTCATCTTGAATAAGGAGGCCATAAGCTGACTTTCAGATAATAACAGGAACAGAACGAGACCCCCTGTAACCACTGTTGGCAATCCTGTGTGCCAGACTGCCAGAGTGGTGGTTTCTTCATTTGCACTGGTTGTCACACTGTGCCCCCCCCCCAAGGCCCTGGCATCATTATACCCCACCCAAGATCACTTCTAAGGTGGGTGGGCCAGGCTAGAGGTTTTTCTAGTGACCAAATGCACTTCCCTTAGTCTCCTCTAGATGACACCTGGGGACCACCCTGACCTGAAGGCTGTTTGAGATTACAGGGGTGAGGAAATGCCCCCTGGTGTTTGTCTAAAATTCTCCACTAGGTGTCCTCAGGCACGACGACTTTCTATTGTGGTGTTAAAAACAGATGCACTTCCTTTAGTGCCCACTAGGTGTCCTCGGGCACGACGACTTTCTGTTAACGTGTAAGTAACAAAAGCAACTTAGTTAAGCGTTAGCCTGGATGTCCTTGTGAAATGCAGTCCCCCAAGTCTCCACTAGGTGTCCTAAGGTAACAGGACGTTTTCTTTTGATGTAAGTATAAAGGCGGTGGTGTTAGTTGTTCCCAGACGTCCTTGTAAAAGTCACTTGGTCTCCGCTAGGTGTCCTGAGCTCGGAGGTCCATCCGGTGTGAAATCCTCTAGTAAAGCCGACATGTTGGTGAGTCCTCGTCACCCTCATTGTGTCACCTGAGGCTCATTTGGACTCGACGAGGCTGCTGCTGCTCCTTCAGCTCAGTGCCGTTGACTCCTCTTCTTGGCCGCGTCTGTCCGCTCCTTCCTCGTCTTTGTGCTCCTCGCTCTGCAGTCCTCTGCTCTTGTTGGCTTTTGTCGTTTGTGTCACTTTGTGTCTGCTTTGGCTTCTACAGTATTAGTGAGGACAGCAACTGCTTATCTGGTGAGGACTCTGTGTCCCCCCTGGAGGTCTCATCTGAAGTCTTGAGGGGGTCCTGTCCACGTACTGAGCCGGCAGATGACATTGGTTTGACACATTGTGACGTCCTCTGCCTTTAAGGTGTCGGTGCCACCTCAGTGTCCTCAGCCTGTGACATGTGGCGCCATTTGTGTCACACCCAGTGCTGATGCCAGGCACCCAATCAGACAGAAACGCGCTCACATTTCACCAAACAAACAAAAATCAATGGCAGCACACGGCTGCCACACGACCGGCCACCAAATGAGAAGATGGCTGCCGCAGTGTGGGACGTTCACACTCCAGACGAGGACATCCTCTTTGCTGCTGTCAGGAGTGTTTTCTGTATGTCTGAGGAGGGGCGTCGGTGACACTTTCCTATTTTCATTGCCATTTCTTTGATGTCATTTCAATGTCATTTTGTGGTTGACTTTGTATGGTGGTGATGCCCACTAGGGGGTGTGACAAGTGATGACAATGGGGCAGGGTCACTGACATCACTCCGCTGCCATTTTAAAAGGCAGCAGCCAAGCTTCTGGGTTCCTGAGAGCCATCTGGATATTTGGAGTTGGGTCACAACTTCGGCACCTCACTTGACTTGCAGTTTCAACTTTGCTTTTTCTTGCTCCTCAGAGTCTCTTGGCTGTTTGTCTCCTGCCGCTTGCCGTAAAAAAATTGTGTCCATCTGGACTGACCACTTTAATTTCAGACCCTAATAATGCCCTAAGCTCCTCCCCTGGCCCAGTCGTCACCTCCCCAGCCCTATCAAGCAACCCTCCCT
This sequence comes from Polypterus bichir lapradei, assembly GCA_026402145.1. Classification (NCBI taxonomy): domain Eukaryota; kingdom Metazoa; phylum Chordata; class Cladistia; order Polypteriformes; family Polypteridae; genus Polypterus; species Polypterus bichir. The sequence continues at coordinate 776,988 of JANRMT010062861.1, read as the reverse complement.
TTGATCCATCAAGCCCCCCCCCCCCCCCCCCAGCAGGCTCCTCCCTCTGCCTGATCAGGATCCTCAAGCCCCTCCCCATCTCCATCAAGCCCCTCCACAACCCCATCAAGCCCCTTCCTCTGACTCATCAAGCTCTCATCAGGCTCCTCCTCCCTTGGTCCCATCAGGCCCCTCCCCAGCCTCATGAAGCCCCTCCCTCTGACCCCTCCATGCTGCTCTGCTCATTTCGTTCTTGACGCGGCCCCTTTAGCTGCTGAATTACGAGGTCTGGGTATTCAGGTGAGGTGCCCCTCAGGTGCTTTTTGTTTTATTTGCCGTCACGTATTTGTTGTCACTTTGGATTTCTCTTGCTATTCTGCGCACCTTTTTCTTATTCAGAAGTGGGACATTTGAGGCTCGTGGAGCCCCCAGTGCTCAGGTGACTTTCCTTGAGACACATTACATTATCTGTCATATTTGCTGTGGCTGCTTTGTCTTCTATTGTAGGGTTACGTCAGTACAGCGTCCAAGGCGGCTGATAAATCTTACAGATCCTTGGTGCGTGTTTGTCACTGTCACATTTTGTCACTTTGCCAGGTTCAGACGTGTAGATGTCATTTCCGACTTTGGTCTTCAGTTTTCTGTTTGTTTTTGCTGACCATCTTGTTTTTTGTGTTTACCTGATGCCATGTTACCCACACGCTGTCACAGGTGTGACTATTAGTGACATGGCTGGCACTTCTGTAATGACATGGCAGCAGTGGCAATGTTCCTCTGGGGCTACTCCAAACTGTCGGTGTTCATTTTGGCTTTAACGTCACTTTGGTCTCCTGACCTTTGGCCTTGCCCAGCCCTCTGGTGACCTTGGCATCAGCACTTTGTCCCCCCCAGCTTTGACATTCTGTCATTTTTGAAGCCGTCTTTTGGCTTCTTGCTAATGGCATCCATAGCATACTGAGGGTCTCAAGCGACTCGGAGACGATTCTCAGAACGTCACCAGCCACAAACCCACAAAATCTCCCCAACACCCCCGTCCCCCCCCCCCCCCCCCCACCCTTTACAGGGGCTTTGGCCTTTGCATTCAGTGGTGTCCTAAGGGGACCCTTGTAGATGTTGGGTGGTCTCCTCTCTTAGGTGTATTACGGCCCGTCCTCTCTTTATTTCAGGCTTCTCTTCATTTATCATCTCCTCCTCCATATTCTCTTAATTTGACTCTCATTTATTATCCTGCCACAGGCCCACCCTCTCACATGCACTTCATGGGGTCTTCGGTGTCACCGCTCTACAGCCCTGATTGGCTCCAGCTGTTCTGCTATTTCACACACTATGTGACCCCCAAACGAGTCACTCAGGCCCACCTCTGGAGTCCAGTGACTTCAAAGCACAACTTTGCTGTGCCCGTCTGTGATGTGGCATCCCCTCGCCATGTGAGGTCCTTCTGGCTGTTCCTGCTCTCCAATACAGCATCATGGAGGTCGGAGTCCACCCTCAGAGCAAAGGGTCCAAGGCAGGAGCCCACCTGGGATGGGACACCTATTGACAGCCCCACTTAAAGGGGTCAGTTTACAGTCACCCACTGCCACATGTGCATGTGTGTCGGGGGAGGGTAAAAACACACAAGTGACACGCAGAGAACACGACACGTCCAACTCCGGATCTGTGCCACCGTGCCACTCACTCTGTGGGCTCCATGCAAAGTCTGCTGAGCAGAAGGAAAGGCTATTAGATTGGTACTTTATATAGCGCCCACCGATGTTTACAAGTGACCTCACCATGACAGTCACACTAAGTGACCCTGAGATGACAGCCCCAATAAATAATCCCTTCACGGCAGTAATAGTGATGGTCACAACTAACTGGGGTGTGCGTGGCGTGACCCCCTGGTGCTCCCCCCATGTCACTCACGTGTGGCTCGTCACCTTAAGTGGACACTCATGCTTCTCTGTGCTGTCCTCCATGTCCTTTCTCACTCACAATGATGTCCGTGTGTCCTGGCCGCTGCTCTTCATGCCCACTTTGTGCTTTGGCCAGAATACTTGGTGATGCCAAGAGGGGGCGCTGTGGAGTTGAAGTGCCCCTGACGTCGATGAGGCCAATGTCCAGGGGGTCTTCAGCAGGGTTGCCCCAAGACATGAGAAGCTCCCCTGCTTATGTCAAGGCTGGTCACCTCCTCCTCTTCCTCGTCATTCTTGACCTACTCCATCCAGGGTGGGCCTGAAGAGGTGGGCGCCAGGCATGGCGTGCGTGTCAAGTGGCTGTGCGCCATTTGTTGAAGTCATTAGCTTTAAATAAAGCCCGGCTCTGGCACCCCACTTGACAGGATTTCGCTGAGCTCACTGAGGGCTCTGTGGTGTCGGGCGGAGGGGGGGACAGGTCATCTTTCAGGGGCCGTCATCTGAGCCACCCTGGCCTCGTGTCAAAGTGACATTTGATTTTTAAGGTGCAATTAGAATCCACTTACTGTGTCTATTCTGAGCTGAAATCTGTATGCCCCCAGCATGGTGTTAAGGGCTGTCTGGGCTCAATGGGGGCATCGCGTTGGCCAAATGTCTGCCAGTGGGTTGGAAAGAGTGAAGTGGGCTCAGAGGAGCCCACTTTATGGAGTCAGGAGTCCTGCTGAGGTGCACAAGAGTGCTGCTATTTTAGGGGCCACTAGAGGGCACCAAGGGCTGGATGGGTGCCTGAATGCCAGCATCATGGTAGGGGTGCCAGTCTACTGCATACCCACACACACACCCAACATGGGGACACCAAAAAGTGGGGAGAACATGCAAACTCCACACATAGAGTGTGGGCACCAGGGCAACTCCATGGCTTAGTACTTTACGTGGGGGTCTCCGTTCCCACCACTCCTGAGCACTTTAGATGAGGCTTCTATGTTTATTGACGCCGGACATTCCTACTTGGACCAAACTGAATGTTTACTTTTGGGGGGCTTGGGGGGGACTGGGGGCTCATTCATTTAATTCTTCTGCAGTTGGGCCCAGTAGTTCTAGTTAGGCCCACTTGTGCAGGCCGCAGAGACCACCTGTCGATGTCACAGCCTGGGCCAAGTCGATGTGAATCTGGAGAGCTCGGGGGTCCGCGTGGTGACCCCGGTGTGCACACTTGCTGTGGGCTTTCTCCTTCCTGTAACTGGACCCTCATGGTCAGATGGTGTCTTTGTGTTGGTTTTTGCATTTGATCTTTGCATATTTATTGACAATGTTACTTTAGTCATTTTGCGCCAGGGGTTTCGTGGTTTTCCTCTCCCTGGCAGCTCTGAAGCCTTTGCTCCTTCATTAGCCTCTGCAGGCCATAAAGCCTGCTTCTCGAGTTTGGGACTCTGGGCCTCATGGGAGCCTGTTTTTAGGTTTTGTTGTGATGGGGGGGGGTGCGGGGGGGTGAACTTGGGGATTTGTTTTCACTTTATTTGAACAGTAAATGACTGGCAGTTGAGGGAGGAGTCAGCACAGGAAGCAGGAAGTGAACGCCTTACCGTCCATGTCACCGTTTGTCTTACAGAATGACACGCGTCACTCAGAAGGTCACGGAGTAACAGGACGACAGCCGACGCGCTGAGCTGCCCACCTGCACTGGGATGTCCCGGTGGCTCCGCCCCCTCGCTCCAGTTCAGGTTTGCTTGTCGTCGCTTTTGTGTTCCGGGTTTGGGCTTTTGGATTGGCTTAGTCTCGCGGTGGTCTGCCTCGGCAGGGACCATGAAAACATCTCAGTGACAGGACGGGGAGATGAAACGAGCGCCAAGGATACACGCTGGGCTGTCACCAATAAGACCACCCGTCAGACAAGAATCCAAACCCGTTCAACCAGACCACCCAAGATGACGGCACTCCCGATTGAATGCACGCCAGGCAGGAAGAGACGGGTCCAGGTGGACGGACACTGGACGTGACGTCAGAGGTGCCAATCGTCTGGTCTGTAGAGGGAGGCGCTGGAATACGGCGAATCACCCCCACCAGAGCCTTCACGTGTCCCCGGGGCGCACGTCAGAATTACGCTAAATAGAAAAATCGACAGACGCCGAGGAACAAAACGAGGAGAGAAGATGTTAGAAGTGAAAGAGCAGAAGTCGTGGCACCGTCACACAAACACGACGCCGTTGTGCCCGTCTCTCTGCCTTTCGCTCTTCATCCGGCATTGTGGACTAAAGCTGTCGGCCGGGGGTCTTTAACGGTTCCCCTCTCCCTTTAATGAGCTCAACTGAAGCTCGAGCTCCTTGACTGCAGGGCCAGGCTGACTTGGCGTTTTGGGCTCTTGGGGGTCCTGATGCCTGCCTCTTTCAAATTGTGACACAGGGTATATAGCGCCCCTCGCGTCCAGAGAGGTCCTGCTTATGCCAGATAAGCCATGTGTGTTCAGCAGTTTAGGGGTCTCGATTAGCAGGACTGATCCAAGGACGAGCTGGAGCCTGGCACCCATCAGTCACAACTTCCGATCCAGTTGGTATGCCAGGGTTCAAGAAGTCCTGGTCCCCACATTGGCACCCCCTCACTTCCCCCGAAGTCTTTCTCGACAATTCTGTGTCTTCATTTATTTATTGACCAAAATCACAAGAGCAGCGCTGGCAGCTTCCTTGCCCTGCCAATCTATTATTGATGGTGTTTTCCTCGTTCTGTAGCCGAGAAGCTGAGCGCCCGGGCGCCGCCAGACCTCATGTAACGGCACTTCCTAAAGTCAGGCTGCCCAGCCCACTAAACGACATGAGAGGAGTGGGCATTTGTGAATGGGCATTTGTAGTGCCATGTGGCAAAGGCAGGCTGATACCATCTCTAGTGTGCTGGCCTGGGCACTTTACAGTAGGAGGACAATAAAAAAGTGTGAAGAGCACAGGGTGGCACTATGCATCACAATTTAAAGTGATGGGCAGCACTCATTGTCCACTGCCCACCACTTTGGCGGGCCCTCAGCGCTGGTGGCTTTCCTGTAAGTGAATGTTCCTCTCCTCCATGAAGCGCTGCAGGCCTGGCATATCAATACTGAAACAAACATGGAGGGCAGACGGACCCCCTGGCCCACTCTCACATCAGCCCCTCCGCTCACCATCCTCAGGTCCTCCCCATCCGTGTGCCTGTTTTGTAGTCAATTCACATGGCCACCTACATGCCAGTCTGCCCTCCTGTTATCCGTCACTCCACCTAATTTGTCCTTGGTGCTCATCTTCATGCCCAGTCCCATTGTCACCAAACTCACAGTCCACCTGTCAGCTCATCAATCTCTTTGCCCACATCGTTGTCCACCCACATATTCCATCACATGTTTATCTGCCCATCCACCCGCCATCTGCTTGCCCATCCTTTGTTCCTCATGCCTATCCATGGAGGTTCTTGTGTCCCACTTCTGTCCCTCATGCACAAGTGACATCTGTGGCCGTCCTGTCCTTGTCCTCACACCCCCCCACATCGCTTGTCCTCCTTGAGCAACTGTGGCCTTTGACTCCCAGATTGGCAGTCCTAACTACTCTGGCACAGCAGCGGGCATCGCTACACTCTTCTCATCTGCTGGTTTTGAACGCCTCATGTGTGCCCTTGAACCCGGACCTGCAGCTCATGTAACGGTCGTCCCCCAGGTCCCTTGTCCTTTCACGTGGGTCCCCCTGCAGAGCTGATGATTGGCATTCTCTCTGTGAGATGCCACAGCTGCAGCCCCCCATGAGTGAGACCCCGAGGTGAAGCAGCCATATTGAATATCAAACGCAGCTCAGAGCCAGCGCCTCGAGCGAGAAGACCCCCGAGGGACACGCCAAGGGCAGGCTGGGCCCAACAATGCAGCTGTCTGGCCGAGTCAGGCACCTTCATGGACCACCTGAACATTTTAAGTGGGGGGAGGTGGGCGCCGTCCCTCCACCTCCCGAGTTTGCCAAGGAAGTGCTGCCAAAAGCTAAAGCGACTTTGTGCCGCTGAGTTCCGCTAAAACGGTCACAAACAAAGCTGCAGGCGGCCCCTCGAGTTTTACCGAAGTCTTCGCTGTTCCTGATCTTCTCAATTATATCTGCAGACGCAGCGCTCACCTTAAAGGCGCCGAGTGCCCAGGCTGCGGCGGGCACCATCGGCCTGCTGAGGTGCATTTGGGCATGAAAGGGTGTGCCAGTTCACACTTCATTAGGCTCCTGTGCCGTTGCCTGAGAAGCGGCTCTCTTGGGGGCAGTGATGCTAACAGGGTGGCCACCGGGGGCCCATCACGGTTTGAAAAGCGCTGGCCTCTGAACTTCACGTCCTCCCCTGGATGTTCACTTCTGCAGGGCATTGGGGGGCACTATATACACGCGGTACAGGACAAAGACCCCCACTCACTGGACCGCAGGGGCTCACTGATGTAGGCGGGCACTGCCCTGCCCTGGCACCAATTAGATGTGGGGTGCTCCTGAGCTGGCATCATGGCAAGTGCCCAGCCCTCTTGACCCCATTAAGTGCGGCAGGCCTGGCTTATCAATAATGAATCAAATGTGGAGGGCGGTTAGCGAATGGCCGGAAATCAAAGGGCCTCGGGGGGCCGCCATGTAAGCCTTTAAATTTTAAATACATGTCACGGTGCCAACAGTGGGCTGCCAGGTGAAGTGGCTCATTCAGGGCCTTGTGGCTTTATATAGCGCCTTTCCACAGTGACCATGCCTTCGGCACTCGGTCGAGTGGCACCTTGAGCCCCTTTCCATATTGAGCTCCGTTCCAAAACTCTTTGAGCCCTGGCGGGTGATGTAGTGCCTTTCCAAAAAGTGCCATTATTGTCACCTGTCCAGAATGTGAGTGCTGGCGTGTGAAGTGACTCTCAGGGACAGACAGCTGGTCGCTGGTGTGACCTCATGGCTTTATATAGCGCCTTTCTATATTAAGCACAATTGTTTTCATGTATGTTGAGTGGGAGTCCTGGCAGGTGAAGCGGCCCCCTCAGAGTCACACAAGGAGTCACTGGGGGGATTAAAACAAGAGCATGTGGCGTTATATAGCGCCTGCCAGTCTGGATCTCCCTTAACACGGTTTGGGTCTCTCAGGGTCACACAAGCAGGCCGTGACGGCCGTGTGGTTTTATATAGCGCCTTTCCAGAGTGCAGTGTTGGTGGCCTCCTGTGTCTCTGACTGACTTACGGAGAGTCGGTGATGGCGGCTGAACAACTGGGTTTGTGACTCACATTACAGGCTCCCAGTCACTAGGGGGCCACAGTGAGTCTCCATGTGATGGTGACAGGGTGGCAGGGACACTCCGAGGGTCACACATGGGCCATGGCTCAAGGCGCTATATCGATTTAGTTTGCATATGTGGAGAACGTTGGCTCTGGCAGGTTTAAGGACCCAGAGTGAAGATGGGTCCAGGGCTTCTGGGGGTCTACCAGTGTGCCAGGGCAGTTTGAGGGCTGGTGGGTGAAGTCACGTTGAGGGTCTTTATGTTTTATATAGCGCCTTTCCACAGAGTAGTGCCCGTGATGTGTGCAGTCTAATTGTTTTATTGTGAGCCCCGGAAGGCCTGTGGTGGGATCCCTGCCTGGCTTCAGAATACGTACTACGACTTCACCACTAGGGGGCCACACTGACGGGCTGGTCTGGGATGTGGGCAGTGCCCACACAAAAGGGGCCTCTGCCCAAATAAGGTAAATGTTAAGCTTGTTTTAGTAGTCCTCCCTTCATATCCAAATGCCAGTCACAGAATGACAGCCATTGAATGCCAATGAGTGTCGGGTGGCACTATAAATAGAAAATACATTTTGAAAAAAAAAAAAAAAAAAATGATTTCTGGTAAAAAGATGTGACCAGAGGGTCCGGACACGTCTTGTGGTGGGGGGCTGCACCTGGCAGAGACTTGTCTGTTGGCCAACTCCTCAAGAACGAGTATGGAAGACGAATAAGTGCCCTCTGTGAGGTGAACCAACGGGGGGTGTGCTGTTCAGCCATCCATCTCCCTAACCCGCTTATCCAGGGTGGGGTGGCAGGGCAACTGGAGCTCATCCCAGCAAGCATTGTGTGCTGGCAGGAACAACACCTGGACAGGGCGGCAGCCCATCACACCCCCATAACCAAGGACAACTTAGTAATGCCAGTCCACTTACCCTGAATGGACTGGGAGGGAGGGTCAGACCACCTAAAAGAAACCCACGTGGACACAAGAAGAACATACAAAGTCTACACAGGGAACACCCAGGGTGCAAGCCCGGCCTCCTTATTGTAAGGCAGCAGCACTGCCACTGTGCCAGTGTGCCACCCCAAGGGATAGCAACTGGGCTGAAATAAACACCATCTGTGAACTTGGTGACTGACACCAGACTGATGCCAACACCCGGCCGGGTGGCCGAAGATCAAACAGAGGCTTGTCCAGAACGTAATGAAACTGTCCTGCTGGGATATTAAAGTGTCTCAAAGAAACCTGGTGAAGACATTTGCCCAGAATCTGCCTCGAGGACTACAAAGTACCCACCTGCCCTGAAGTCGAACCCTGGTCGGGTTGGGTGGGGGGGGTTGCAGAAGAAGAAGAGAAAGACGTGGCCGCTTTCTTTAGTTTAAAAGTGCAGTCAGTAGGCAGGTTAGTGGAAAAAAAGAAGCAGAAACATCAATCAAGGAGTGGGAACGGGGACAGAAAGCAGCGGGTGGAGGTGACGCGAGAACAGAGCGAGCGGGAGCGAGCGGGAGGGAGAGCGAGCGCCATCCGATCGGGATCAGATAGCAAGAGCGGACGAGAGCGCGCCGCGCGTGTCAGACAGCGTGCGAGAGAGAGCGAGAGCGAGAGAGAGAGAGAGAGAGAGAGCGAGCGGGGCCAATTAGAAGCGCAGAGCGACAGGAACAACTGAATCCCAACAAGCCCCAAGTCCGCACAAGCCGGCACAACTCCAGGCTCGCGCAGCACACGCATGGATACCGCCAGGCTCTCGTCTCGGGAGTAATGCTGGACACCCCTTCGGCCCGGTCGCTGCACCCTTGGGCGGCTCTGTTCGCGGTGCTGAAGCGGGGCTGCCGACCTTGACACTTTCACCGTCCTGCTGTCCTTCCTTTCGACTTCGGATGGGAAAGAAACTGGGAGACTTAAGTTAAAGAAGAGACCCCCCCCCCCCCTCACCTACCCGACCCCCCTCCTTTCCTTTTTCCATTCCTCATCCTCCCTCCCCGCTACCCACCCCCCCCCCCCC